>CM026203.1:31147154-31239846 GCA_014839995.1 Xenentodon cancila | reverse complement strand
AACTACTAGGAGATTATTTTACCACTGATATGACTATTTTCCAACACTTTTCTTTAACTTATCGGCGCTACGTGAGCGTGGCCTACAAATGGCGGATCATCAGCAAGACGCCTCCCTTTTCTGAAGGTGACGACCACAATGTCCTTCAGAAAATCAGCATGCTGGAAGCCAAAATTCAACGACTACGAGTAATGTGGAAGTGCATGGAACGAGTGGCAGTAACACAACTTTACCTCTGACCAAAGCGGAAAAGACCCTCCTAACAAGGCTGCTTTAATAGACAGACAGGAAGCAGCAGGTTAGGCTGGGAAAAATCACATCCAGCACCTGGACAATCAGCTGGACCTCTGGTGCTCGGAACAATCTGGAGCTGAACACGCTCAAAACTGTGGGAAGACTTCAGGAGTAGCCCCCCCACACTGCTCCCCGTCACCATTTTCACTAACTCTGTGTCTGCTGTAGAAACCTTCAGGATTCCGGATCCACCATCTCCCAGGACATAACCGGGACACCCACACCGACTCCATAGTCTAAAAGCCCCGCAGCCCAGGAGCTGCTGATCCAGTTCTACTCTGCAATAGTCACGTACGTTTTCATTTTGATTGATTCAGTCCAGACACGTCAAAACCTCGTATAAAGCACAACAACGTTAACACTAGTGTGAATCTGTAAATAAATAAATACACATATACACTATTTGAACATATAGAACCCCGTCAAAATAAAATCAATATAAATAATGAATTTATTAATTTATGTGCAAAATCTATCAAATAAATCTATACCCAACGTGCACACAGACATAACCGTATCCTGGTTAACATGTCTCAAAAAAATTATTTAATCCTACATATACATATACTATACTCTACACTATATATAGTACACTATATACTACATATACTACACTATATACTATATATCTACACTATATACTACATATACTACACTATATACTACATATACTACACTATATACTACATATACTACACTATATACTACATATACTACACTATATACTACATGTACTACACTATATACTACATATACTACACTATATACTACACTATATACTACACTATATACTACATATACTACACTATATACTACATATACTACACTATATACTACACTATATACTACACTATATACTACATATACTACACTATATACTACATATACTACACTATATACTACATATACTACACTATATACTACATATACTACTTTTACACTATGTATACTACATATACTACACTATATACTACATTATATACTACATATACTACACTATACACTATGTATACTACATATACTACACTATATACTACATGTACTACACTATATACTACACTATATACTACATATATTACCTATACTACATTTACTACACTATACTACATATACTACAGTATATACTACTATACTACACTATACTACATATACTACAGTATATACTACATATACTACACTCTACACTACATATACTACATATCCTACATTATACTACACTATATACTACAGATACTACACTATATACTACATATACTACACTATCATACATATACTACACTATACTACATATACTACAGTATATACTACATATACTACACTATACTACATATACTACAGTAATAGACTACATATACTACACTCTACACTACATATACTACATATATACTACAGTAATATACTACATATACTACACTAGATCTACATATACTACACTATACTACATATACTACACTATACTACATATACTACAGTATATTACTACATATACTACACTATACTACATATACTACAGTATATACTACATATACTACACTCTACACTACATATACTACATTATATACTACACTATATACTACATATACTACACTATATACTACATATACTACACTATATACTACATATACTACACTATATACTACACTATATACTACACTATATACTACATATACTACACTATATACTACATATACTACACTATATACTACATATACTACACTATATACTACACTATATACTACACTATATACTACATATACTACACTATATACTACATATACTACACTATATACTACTACATTATATACTACACCACATACTACTACATATACTACATATACTACACTATATACTACATATACTACACTATATACGACATCTACTACTTTTACACTAGTATACTACATATACTACACTATATATACTACATTATATACTACATATACTAACACTATACACTATGTATACTACATATACTACACTATATACTAATGTACTACACTATATACTACACTATATACTAACATATATTACACTATACTACATTTACTAGCACTATACTACATATACTACAGTATATACTACATATACTACACTAATACTACATATACTACAGTATATACTACATACCTACACTCTATCTACACTACATATACTACATTAATACTACACTATATACTACAGATACTACACTATATACTACATATACTACACTATACTACATATACTACACTATACTACATATACTACAGTATATACTACATATACTACACTATCCTACATATACTACAGTATATACTACATATACTACACTCTACACTACATATACTACATTATATACTACAGTATATACTACATATACTAACACTATATACTACGTATACTACACTATACTACATATACTACACTTATACTACATATACTACAGTATATACTACATATACTACACTATACTACATATACTACAGTATATACTACATATACTACACTCTACACTACATATCTACATTATATACTACACTATATACTACCATATACTAACACTATATACTACATATACTACACCTATATACTACATATACTACACTATATACTACATATACTACACTATATACTACACTATATACTACACTATATACTACATATACTACACTATATACTACATATACTACACTATATACTACATATACTACACTATACTACATATACTACACTATATACTACATATACTACACTATATACTACATATACTACATTTACACTAGGTATACTACATAATACTACTATACTACACTATATACTACATTATATATCTACATATACTACACTATACACTATGTATACTACATATACTACACTATATACTACATGTACTACACTATATACTTACACTAATATACTACAATATTACACTATACTACATTTACTACACTATACTACATATACTACAGTATAATACTACATATACTACACTATACTACATATACTACAGTATATACTACATATACTACACTCTACACTACATATACTAACATTATATACTACACTATATACTACACTATACTACACTATATACTACATATACTACACTATATACTACATATACTACACTATACTACACTATACTACACTATATACTACACTATATACTACACTATACTACACTATATACTACGTATACATACTATATACTACATATACTACACTAGATACTACATATACTACACTATATACTACATATACTACACTATATACATATACTACTTTACACTATGTATACTACATATACTACATATACTACACTATATACTACATTATATACTACATATACTACACTATACACTATGTATACTACATATACTACACTATATACTACATGTACTACACTATATACTACACTATATACATATATACACTAGATACATACTATTTACTACACTATACTACATATACTACAGTATATACACATATACTACACTATACTACTATACTACAGTATATACTACATATACTACACTCTACACTACATATACTACATTATATACTACACTATATACTACATATACTACACTATATACTACATATACTACACTATACTACATATACTACACTATACTACATATACTACAGTATATACTACATATACTACACTATACTACATATACTACAGTATATACTACACTATATACTACATATACTACACTATATACTACATATACTACATTAAATACTACATATACTACACTTTACACTATGTAGACTACATATACTACATATACTACACTATATACTACATATACTACACTATATACTACATATACTACACTATATACTACATATACTACACTATATACTACATATACTACACTATATACTACACATATACTACATCTATATACTACATATACTACACTATATACTACATTATATACTACATATACTACACTATACACTATGTATACTACATATACTACACTATATACTACATATACTACACTATATACTACACTATATACTACATATACTACACTATACTACATTTACTACACTATATTACATATACTACAGTATACTACATATACTACACTATACTACATATACTACAGTATATACTACATATACTACACTATACTACATATACTACAGTATATACTACATATACTACACTCTACACTACATATACTACATTATATACTACAGTATATACTACATATACTACACTATATACTACATATACTACACTATATACTACATATACTACATTAAATACTACATATACTACACTTTACACTATGTATACTACATATACTACATTATATACTACACTATATACTACATATACTACACTATATACTACATATACTACATTAAATACTACATATACTACACTTTACACTATGTATACTACATATACTACATATACTACACTATATACTACATATACTACACTATACTACATTTACTACACTATACTACATATACTACACTCTACACTACATATACTACATTATATACTACATATACTACAGTATATACTACATATACTACACTACATAATACATATATACATATACTACATTATATACTACATATACTACACTCTACACTACATATACTACATTATATACTTTATATACTACAGTATATACTACATATACTACACTATATACTACAGTATATACTACATATACTACACTATATACTACAGTATATACTACATATACTACACTATATACTACACTATATCTTACATATACTACACTATACTACATATACTACACTATATACTACATATACTACAACATATCCGTGTTAACCTGCCCTCCACCCAGGACTCACACACATCCAGAGTCAGGAAAAGGGCAGAAAACATCTCTACAGACCAGGACACTGCGGGCATAATCTGTTTGACCCCCCCCCCCCCCCCCCGGGAGGGTTACAGATCACTGTCCACCAAAACATCCAGACACAAAAACAGTTTCTTTCCCCAGGCTGTCACACTGATGAACACTTGATTGGTGACCCAGTGTCAGTAACCCCGACTCCAAAATCAATCATTCACTTTGCACGTTATACGTCTCATAATGTCTTGTCATGCTCAGTATGTTCAGTGTACCGCCTGTACGTAACAGAACAGCATAATCCTCATTGTAAATAATATAACTGATATATACTTGAATATATAGAATATCCTTGAATATCTTCAGTCATTTTTATATCTTTTTTTAACTTTCTTTCTAGTTGAATGTTGTTATGTTTTGTTTGTTATGTTCATGTTTACGTCTATGTACATCGTGAGCTGGGAAACAACCGGAGTCATTCCTTGTGTGTTCACATACTTTGCCAATAAAGCTGATTCTGATTCTGAATATGTAGCAGAAATCTTGTGTTAACTGCTCATCAGCCACATCCATCCCATAATAACAACAGGACAGATGGTACTATTAACACACTGAAACCAGCTTTACTTAGTGGCAGGTCTTTGTCAGGGAAAAGTTTTTTTTTAATTAAGGACTTTATTTTAAAACACAAACTAGAGTTGGTGTATTTAACAGAAACCTGGTTAAATCAGGACGATCGTGCAGCAGTCCTTCTACGAACAACCTCCAGCCTCCAGAATCAGGAAGGAGCAGCAGCTGCTCTGTTTAGTGACTCCCTTCAATGTAAGCAAATGTTATATGACAACGATGCTTCATTAGAATTTCCTCGTCCCGTGGGTACTCAGGTGGAAACCTCAACATCTACAGACCACCTGAGTACCATGAACCTTCTCTGATGGTTACTGGACTGCTGTCTGTCACCTGTGTTGATGTAATTGTTGGGGATTTTACCATCCATGTTGACAACCTTCAGGACATTTGGACAAAGGAATTGTGTTCTTAGTCATTTGGACCGATTCAACATGTGATGGAGAAAAAAAACACACAACAAAGGACATTGTCTGGACTTAATAATGTCCAAAGGTCTGAACATCTGTAAGGTCATGGTGAGATTTTGCTGTCTGACCATTCTTATTTATTTTATTTAGTTTTATTAATGTCAACAGAAGCTTCTAGGCAGAGATCATCAAGAAACGGTACATAGGTGAAAATACCCAAGAAATGTTCTTTCAGATCAACTCGCCACCCCTCCCCCACTCACCTTTAGTTAACACGTTTGTGGATACATTTAGTGGTATCATTATTATTAATATTGATACCATTGGTCCCACCCAGGTGAAGATGTTCAGTGCTAAAAAGAAATGGGCCAGAGCTGAAAAAAGAGTTGAAAAGCTGAACGCACTTATACTAGACCATATATACTGGACCATATATACTGGACCATATATACAAGACCATATATACTGGACCATATTAACTGGACCATATTAACTGGACCATATATACAGAACCATATTAACTGGACCATACATACTGGTCCATACGTACTGGTCCATAGGTACTGGTCCATATATACTGGTCCATACATACAGGACCATACATACTGGTCCATACATACTGGTCCATACATACAGGACCATACATACTGGTCCATATATACTGGTCCATACATACAGGACCATACATACTGGTCCATACATACTGGTCCATACATACTGGTCCATACATACTGGTCCATACATACAGGACCATACATACTGGTCCATATATACTGGTCCATACATACTGGTCCATACATACAGGACCATATATACTGGTCCATACATACTGGTCCATACATACAGGACCATATATACTGGTCCATACATACTGGACCATACATACAGGACCATACATACTGGTCCATACATACTGGTCCATACATACAGGACCATATATACTGGTCCATACATACTGGTCCATACATACAGGACCATATATACTGGTCCATACATACTGGTCCATACATACAGGACCATATTAACTGGACCATATATACTGGTCCATACATACTGGTCCATACATACAGGACCATATTAACTGGACCATACATACTGGTCCATACATACTGGTCCATACGTACTGGTCCATAGGTACTGGTCCATATATACTGGTCCATACATACAGGACCATATTAACTGGACCATACATACTGGTTTATACATAGTGGTCCATACATACAGGTCCATACATACTGGTCCATACATACAGGACCATATATACTGGTCCATACATACTGGTCCATACATACAGGACCATATTAACTGGACCATATATACTAGTCCATATATGCTGGACCATATTTATTAATCTGGCTTCCTGTCTGTCATAGAATAGATGTTAAAATCCTGCTGTTGGTTTATAAATCTCTGAATGGTCTCAGACCAAAATACATCAGAACCCTCAGGTCTTCAGGGCCACGCCCACCTTCTGAACCCGGAGTTAGAACCAAACACATTGAGGCAGCATTCAGCTTTTATGCTCTTCACCTGTGGAACTCCCAGAATGCATCAGGGCTGCTGAAACTCTCAGCTGATTTAAGTCAAGGTTGAAAACATTTTAATTTTTACCGTCGCATTTCATCTCCCACAATGCACTACAACCTTTATTTATTGCATTTCATTTGTTTTATGCTTTTTAACTTATTCCTGGCTTTTTTGCTTTTACACCCTTTTACTTTTTTATGCATTGTTTAATATATTCTTATGTAAAGCACTTTGAATTGTTTTGTACATGAAATGTGTTGCCTTGCCATAAAAAGTGGGTTGTCTAGTGGCTGGTCTAATGATATTATTTGCTTGGTATTTTTCAGATCAAGTTTTAAAATATTTTGTCATGATGGATCATGTTGTGTTCACTGTGGGAACAACTGGTAGTTGACAGTGACACAACTCTAATGCAAAGTCTCGGACGTCGGATGGGATGTTTAACTCTTTAATGCCAGGTGTACCATGTTTGATACGTGCATTTTTGAGACCTTTGTAGCACCCCAACAATCAAAACAGGACAAAATGTATGCAAACCAACAAAATAAAAATAAAAAAAATCAAATAAATAAGAAAATACATTAACTTATCTAATGTATTCATGATGTGATAAGAAAAATAATGATTTACAAACTATTAAATACAAAATTGGGAGTGATTTTGATTTAAATATATAATGAACACTTCAAATAGATAAGAACAAAATAAAAGGGGTTGTTTTTGTGTTATTCATCTATCAGGCATTAAAGGGTTAAGTATATGGAGTGCAAAACCTCAACACTAATGACAATATGCTCCCATCACGCTTTGCTGATTTTGTAACTAGTTAAAATAATTGGTGCATATTTTATGCTTTCCAATTAGAACAATCTAATTATTATGTGTTTTCTATGGCTTGGGAAACATTTAAAACATGCTGGACAGGGGGTCTTGAAGACCAGCATTTAGAAACACTGCTTCAGAGCTCTAAATCAGAAGGAGAGGGATGCGACTGAGCAACATCTTGGATGCTGTGTCAAAGGTATGTCAGGCACAAAGGTGGCTCAGAGAGCGGCTGGCAGCTGAGCCATCGTCACCTCTGGACCCATCCATCCATTATCGACTGTATACCTGTTATTCCTATTCAGGGGCACAGGGATCTGCTGGAGCCATTCCCAGGTCTCTTCTGTCCGTCTCTTATGTCGCCTGTCCATCACAGAGCGCCTCCAGATCATTCCAGGTCAATCCACAGCAGATGATCTTATGTGTATGATGTGTAAGCCATTTTATCTGTAAGATAAGGACACCTGTGCTCTCTTAGATGTTTATTCCCTGCTCACAAGTCGAGTGCCATGAAGGCAAAGTGATGATGAACACCCCAGAGCAGTTGTCAGTCATTAAATACTCCCTCCCCACCGTCTTCATCACAGGAACTAACTCCTGTCACACTATTTTGTCACAGTCTTTCTAAGCAGGTCAGCTTGTGTTTCTCTTCTGGTTATGTCAGCATCAGCATCCATAGGATCTGCAAGCTCCAAGCTCTCTTGGCATAAAAAGGGTGAAGCGCATTCTGAGTGTGCAAAAGCAGGAATCAGTGTGTTCCTGTTAGTTCTTAGGAACCCACATGAAGTTAGAAAAGGTGTCAAAACCTCACCAACTCTTCAAAAACGTGAGTGGGTAAAAAAAATGTTTTAAAATGTTTTTCTGTTTTAAATGTGTCTTTCAGCCTCTGACTTCACACCCACACATGTGACACACAAATAAGAAAAGAATAAAAGGGCCAAGAGGAGAATTCAGTTGATGTAAAAAATAATAACAAATAATGGAGACTAAAGAAGAATAGCTCTGATCCTATTTTGAAAGTTACTAAAAAAAGAGACAGAAATCAGGGATGAGAAAATGTACTGTTGTATGACGAATATAAGACGTCCATTCATATGAATAAAAATCACAGTTAAAGCAGTCTGATTCAGTCTGATCGTAAACAAATTCAGTCGTACGTGATGCATGCTTGTATTTAATGTGTGACTGTGTTGATCAAATATCCACATCATGATGCTGGTTGCAGTGCTTTTTCTTTAAGGGTTACGCGTCGCCAAGCAGCACACGTGTTCTTTCCCCATAGGAAAAAAAACAGAAAAACAAGATAATATCTGTGATATTATCTTTTAAATTCTGTTAATAATTAAAAGTCAAGAAAAATGGCTGATTTAAATGTTGACGCTTAATTGTTAAGCTTTGCTTAAGTTGGCTCGTGCACACATACAGGAACAGTCACATTGTCTTTTATGACAGCGAAAAACGTTCAAGCATATAAACACATTGTCAACTTGTGTTGTAATAGATTCTGTAAGGAACTATTGCACTAATGTATAACATGATTGCTGCTGATGAAGTCTGACCTTCTTCACTGAGGTCCTGCTCGTGGCTCGGACGCAGGTGTGGAAAACGTCAGCACTTCTGTTATTAACATCCAGTAATAAAAAAAAACATTATACTACAGATACAGAGCTCAGTCCTTTTGATCTATTTTCTTTTTTCAACTTATTCTAAAAATCAAAAATGATTTGGACCGTCATGTGAGCTATGGATTTTGGTGTCATTTGTCTGCTCTTCAGATGACATATTGTCATAATTATGTTGAAACACTGCAGGTAAAGAATTACATTTTCTTCTTTACAAATTTAAGGAGTTGAGACAGATTGACGGACGGATGGACGTACGGATGGACGTACGGACGGACGTATGGACGGACGGACGTACGGACGGACGGACGGACGTACGGACGGACGTACGGACGGACGGATGGAAGACCAAACTGCAAAGTGCCTTCTTTTTTCTTTTCTTTGACCGCACCTCAGTGAAAGAGTTACCCAACGTTTCCTTCTTCCGTCCCGGTTTTATTACTGTGCATCAAAAGTAGGGACTGGTTGGCTCAGACTTTTTTCTGCTATCCACACAGCTCAGGTCTGGTCCTGCAATAACATCAATGAGTGCATCCACAGCTGTAGGTTTATACTCTGTTGTGGCCAGAAAATGCTGCAAACTTTTAATTTTATATTTTGGTTTTGTGACCTGGTTAATATCTGTTAAAGTATTCTTATTTTAAATGAATAAATAAAAAAGACAGAAAAAATACCTCATGGGATTTATTGATGCTGCACACTAAATGCGAGTACTGTTACTGAGTGGAAGTGGGCAACAGTCACCTCAATCCACAAATCCATCTAGTTTTTTTTCTATTTCTTATTTTGCAGTCTTTAGGAGTATCTCCAAGGGGCCTGTCATATTCATTAATTCCAGAATACGCTATGGGGCCATCAACATTGTCTTTTAATTAGAAACCAGTGATCCAGCAGTCTATTCATCCACCCTGGCCATCTCTTTGTAGCTGCACGAACGTCACCTCTTTACCTCTGCAGTAGAACTGTTAGAGATGCTTCAGAGTGCCATCATGTGTGAAGTGCATCGTGTGAAGAGAAGCCCTGCTGGTTTGCATGATTCTCACTTCACTTGCTCTAGTTTGGTGGTGAATAATTCTAGATCTCCAATTCTCATTAATACAGAAGCTCTGTGAGATGCATGAAATATGCATATGGGAGCACGTTTGTGCTTCTCACCGACACGTTCCTGGCCTGCAGCTACCAGGTATGTGTCTGACACACTCCTGGCAATCATCTCAGTTAATTAGAATCCAGTTGAGCTAAGTCCTTACTTTTAAACAGCTCTTCAAAACCAAAAATAAAAAGAGAAATATACATTTTTCTATTTCAAAAATGTCTTTTTTCCTTTTTTCTACTTTTTCTAAAACGAAGGTTCGGAGTATATTTTTTAACTAGATTTTAATAAAATCATTATTTAATTAATAACTTCTTTAATTATTTTTATAAATTGAACTTGCAAAATAATATCCCTGACTTTTATTGTTCTTTGATAAAACCCAAGAACAAACAAATAAGCACACATTCAGTCAGTAAAACCCAGCAGTGAGCAGCGTCACACTTGATTATAAATACTAATTAGTTATTGATGATGCCTTTGCTAATTTGGCCTCAGCGTGAGCGCGCTCTTCTGCACTCAGGCCCACCTAATTAGTGGAGTGTGGACATGTGAGAGGGATTTTTTTCCTTTTTCATCCCAGTACTTATGTCAAATCTGGTCTCTTTCAGGGATTTGCATCCTTCCGGATCAGTTCCTTCTCAGACTTGTTCCCAACGAAGCCCTCAGTTCCCTCAATTTGGTATAAACGGACATTTAAATCCCGTTAATGAAATAGGATCTCATCGTTTCTAACAACAGACGGATAGACCCAAAGCTTCATTTTCATACCTAAATGAGAAGACTGAGTCCACCGGATGTACTCTCCCACTCCGACAGCTCACACGCTTTCAGCTTGAGCAGTAGATGCTGAAAGCCTGCAGTCTTGTACATGTTGTAACGTTGAACAGTTAAGCAGCACAATGAAAGAGACGAGCTTATGTAAATGTTTGTATTTCCTACACACCACAGCAGTTCTAGCGTGGGATTCGGGACTCCAGAGTCTGCCCACAGATCCAGATGATTACCCTGCATCTGCAGGGATTGGCTCGTCGCTACTTCCAAGTGATTTTTGTTTCTGCAGATAAAGGGCCACCATTCAGGCTGAAAGGATCGCACTGACAAACAACTGAAAAGGTGATGAGAAAAGATGCGATTTTACCAGCGTCACTCGTGACTCATGACAGACGAGGCAGATTGCTGCTCTGGTCTCACAGCAGTCTATGAAGCACTTAAACCAGAACCTGTGTTCCAGCTGTATTAATGCAAGCAGTTGTGGGTGGTTTTAATTTGTGCCTTAGATTGTAGGCACTGTGAAATAAATGAGAGATTAATGATTAATCACCTTGATACACTGCTTTATTGTGAACAATATGCTCTTTTGGACTCATTCACTCCCAGTTCATTCAACCGCCACAGCTGTGCACGTCTGCCTCTTTGCACCTGATGGGCGTGCACAGTAATGGCTAATGTTGAATTTTATATTTTACTAATTTGCAGCTTACTATTTCCCTACACTACCTCATCCTACACACTGGACCTTTCATTTTCCATGACCATCATTAGTGGCTTTGCAGATATTCCCTCACGCATACATGCCATTAGTAACAATATTTCCATTTCAGCCGTCTATAGTTATTCACTTGCCTTAGGTTTTGTTTTTTTAAACCTTGCAGCATTAATGTATCAGTGCTGACAGCACTTTTCATTAGTCATGAGGCAGACACACATTCAGCGCTCCCACTGAATACGACCTGTTTCATTTGTTAAAAGGACTTGTAAAGGCTGTTTGTTCAAAAGAAAAATTAAGACTTTTCATATAGTGTTTTAATTTAAAGAAATAATGGCTGTTGTATTTGAAGAGGACAGGAACTGGTTAAGGATAATATCCTCAGCAAAACCAGTGTGTTCAAAAGGTAAATCAGAACATCACATATCTATGTAGAAATATCTTGAAACGCTGATATTAAACATATCTATCAAAACATAAATATATGTTTGACTTTGGTGACTGAATTGAACAGAAATGTTATTTGAGGACAAAGAAAAGCAAATATTCTGCAGAAAAGAAGCAAAAAAGAGAACTTTGCATGAAACTTTTACCTTTTCCGATGAAATTTTCATACAGCAAAAGTCTACAGGGACTCGAAGCATGAAACTTGATCCGTATATTTCATTGAGGAGGTTTCCTCTTGCGTCAGTCATATAGAAGCAGATGAAGGTTGCTTTTGGGCGAATCTCAGAGCTGCTGCTCACCTTGTCGACTTGTAACGATGCCTTCAGCTTTGACAAGCAGCCTTCTACCAACATATTATCTGATTTATGATGAAACACGTGTATGTGTGTGTACATTTAGACAAATGAGAGCATATGTGGTCTGATAATTAGGAGCTTGTTTTCCATGTTTCCTTGTTTAGAGAGAAGATGCTGGATACATGTTAGTTTAAGTTCAGTGTTTACATAAAACTCAGAAGATAATCTTTATTTGGGTTTTTTAATGGGTCAACACGATGGACTATCAAGTTGTGCATATTGATTTGGCTGAGTTTTGATTTCGATTCAGAAGAACCTTGTGACCAGGGGTCACATGCCACTGTGCCACTGTGCTTGTACTTATTTGCTGGACTTTTGACGATGAACTTCGTGTGGTTTCTTTTCACATTTACACATTTTCTTAAAATTCAAGTGTGCCTAAATGCATCAGATTCAAACACATGAGAATGCCCTCCTAATGAATTGGTGAGGTCTGTCTGCTGAGAGGAGGTCCTGCACCAGTGTGCTGCCCTCGCTATGACACGGCAGACATGTGGACTGGTCGTCGTCCGGGCGATTGCTTCTGTTGCTGCTTTTTTTTACTCTCGCCAATCACTTCATTTTAAAATAAACCGACTATGGTGGGAGAGGAGCCAAACACGGACGAAGCATGCTGCAGAGTCACTTGATTTGGAGATCTTTGGATTATCTTTAGCTGATGTGCAAGATATACATTTGTCCCTGAGAAGGGAATGTTCTAGTAGGATATTTTTTGATGCATTTAGATAGTTTTTGGTTTTTTTCTGAGTGAAAGACACCCATTCAGGTCTAAAAATGTATCAAGTAATTTGGACCAGAGCAAACAAACTAAGGTGTGTAAACATCTGACACAACCAAATGAAGTCATAGTGTTCACATTGGACAAAAGTAGGTAAATGAACTTGAGTTTGTCTTAAACCAACAGAAGCTTTTAGATGTGAAAGCGTCTGCTGTGGCCGCTGCTCCAGGAGTCATGTTGGTGATGTGCAGCGATGGGGAGAGAGGAGGCATTTTCTCATGTTTTTGTAGCTTTGTCTGTGCTGAGTTCATACCAATAACGCACACGGAGTTAATAGATGTGAAGGGTGTCCTCATATGGGCTAAATATAAAGAGCAAAAATTGTTATATACAAAAGATCATATTTTGATTGGGTTAAATAGATGGATAGGTCAGAATTCCCAAAGGCGTACTTGAGTCAGAGTTGTTCATCCCTGGAGAGTCAGTGCGAGTGCCGAACGCAGCAGGGTAACAAACTAAGCAGTTAATTAGTGGTTAGTGTAGTGATGAGTCCTGTGAGCTTGTTTTTAGGCACTTAGTGTACATAAAAAAGCCTATGTTATAAATAGCATTATAATAATAATTAATTATCTCAATAAATAAAGTAGGAAAACGTCATAATCGTCCAACATTGGCATCTTGAACAACTTCACAAACAACAGTCCAACACGGTAACCTACTTACGGAGCCGCTGGAACACCTGGAACTAGTTTTCAAAGGAAAAAAACCTTCCCTTGTGGTGAGGCAGCATTACCTGTGAGGCACAAACAAACACAGACTCAACTGAGGAAAATAAGTAGTAATGAGGCCACAGTGAGATAAAAATAAAATAATAATATGTCCTCAAAGCAAGAAGACAAGAAGCCTCCAAAGCAATTAGTAAAATAGAGTTCAACTAAGTTTATGGGGAGTTACAAGAACAATGCAAGAAAATTGTAGCAGAGGTGCATTTTGTTTTTCATCTTTAACATATGATCTCATGATTTGTTGAATCAGGAGTAGTTGGACAAAACTGGGTTCAGGTTGAGGTTGTGGAACAGCGTGAGTCCCAGTGATGATCTCCCGTATCTTTACTCCTCGAAAGGCTACAGCAGTCTCTTTAGACCTCTCCGGTTGGAGTCCAGTAAAAAGCCTGTAAAATAATCCAGTGGTGAAAAGTTATTCATGCTTTAATATAAGATCAACAGTCAGAAGAAAGAAATAAACAAAAGAGATGTTTGTTTCCCAAAACCACTGTTGCAACTATGTTAGGAACTAATATATCTGGAAGCAGGTGAGATAAGTGTTTCCTGACACTATCGTCGCAGCGTTGGCGGTAACGTTGGTAAACTACACAGTACAATCACCATGAAGCAGCACAGTGATTGTGGCCGATGGTTTTGGGAAACACCTGCCATTCAGTTGTGATGTTGGAGCGACGGATCTCGACCTGTGATTAGAACCTTAGTTCCGATTGTGACGCCACTGACGTCCTCTTCCTCTGTAGTCGGTGGCGTGTAGTAACACGGCAATTAAAGTTCACATGGACTTCCACATACATGGTTATAAATCATGACGAGTGGGAAAAAACCAGAAGAATAAGTTGATCTTGATATTCTTTAGATTACTAGTGTGTCGTACTTTGTTGGATGGCGGACTTCCATCGTTGACCGGGAAACGCATCCCAGGCTTCCTCTCATGTCTTTCAGTTCAACAGGGAATGTCTTCTTGCGTTTTACAGTATGGTTCAAATCTGGTTTCAGCTGGCAGAAAAGCTCACTAATGTTATTATTGCTGCACTAAATATAATCATTCGTTCCTTCTTATCATTGGAGGATCTCTTCAGATCATCTATCAGCTGCTTTTCTGGTTGTGGTGGGTTCATTTAAGGAGCTGGAAGGCTTTTTGCCAGCATCTGTAAACCTCTGCTTTGGATCAATAGATCACACAGTGGTGCAGGTTGTTGCACCACTGTGTGATACAAGGGAACTGCTAATTAACACTTCCAGCGCAGCCCAGACCTTCAGTGCAGCCACCACCTGCATTGGCAATGAAACAGTTGAGATGGTGCGGGGCTTCAGATAGCTCAGACTAATCCTGCAAAATAACCGGAGCTTTGATCAGCACACCACTCACATCCAGAAAGGCTGCCATTGAAAGGCCTTGTCATCCACAAACTCAAAGCACTTTATTTCTCCCCACTGCTTGCTGCAGCTTCGTAGAACCATTCCACACAGTTTACTGCCTCAGAGGATGTGGTCCCAGGCAGATCTGATATAGGACTTGTGCTGCTCTTAAGGTTCTGTGTCTTTGTTGTTATATCATTGTTCAGCTGATGAAAGGTCCAGACTAGGCAGACCAGTACCTGGACTCTTACTGTAAAGTCATGCTTTTGTAATGGATGTGCCACCTAGTTCAGCATCGTCTTGCGCAAAGATGCCAGGGTTTCCATGATAAAAGTACATGGCCTAAATGTGTTGCTCGAAAACCTGCATATATTTCCTTTCCAGGTGTGCAGTCTTCCCATTTCCTGGTTGCTGATGCATTCCCATACGATCAGAGATGAAGGCTTAAAAGCTGCATGAAGACTCTGTAGTCTGGAGAGTCCAGACCACAGAGGAGAGAGAGGAGAATCTTCATAGGAAAAGAGACTTTATCAGCAGCTACAAGAAGATATGGAGAAGCTTCAAAGGAGAATGCACCATGTTACGCCTCATTTTGTGCTGTTTAATTGTGCAGTGGCACAGCTGGCTTTATCTACAGTTGCTGGTATGTTTTAGACTGAATCCATGTTGGATCCCAACAAATCAATGCAAAATCACTTTTTAACCTGCAACCGTAGATGAAAACCAGATTTAAACCACAGAGACAAACTGACAAATGTTACATTTAAAAAGCATGTTAACATACAGCCGTGAGGAAAAGCCCCTTTGCTTGAGGAAGAGACGTTTTTGGTTTTGTGTTCAAGGACGGCTGAGACCACACCCACAAAAAAACGGGGAAACTCTTCGTCCTCTGACCCAACTGAAAAGTGTTAAGGGATGGCTCAACTCAAGGCTAGAGTCAAGGAAAGACACAGAAATAGGAGCAAGAGTCCTAAAAGTGCAGTGGCTCAAAGCCATGAAAATATGTCCGAACCTTTTATGGTTCTTCCAGCTGTGGTTCCACTCAGGAACCACAGCTGGAAGAACCATAAAAGTCTTCCAAAGCTTGCCTGAGGACCAGGTGCAGTTATGAACTTTAATTGTCTTGTCTTGACATCCTGTGGAGAAACACATAATTTGAGCCTAATTTGTAATTGATATAAAAGTAGTAGATCATTTGGTGACAGCGAAGTTCACTTAAATGTATAGATGAACATGACATTACCGACGCGCCGAGTGGTGGCAGTTAGAAAACCCCTCTATGTTGCAACAACAGACTGCGTGCTTCTTGCTTTTTCACTTTGCATTCAAGAGTGTGTTTTCTTCTTTTGCAACAGAATGAGAGTGGGCAGCCAAGGCTGGAGACGTTCGGATATAAAAGGAAACGATGCCTGAAAATGCAGCAATGACTCACATATGTAACTGCCGAAGAAAAGACGGAGCTGATGGAGCCACTGGGTGGAAAAGTCATACATCAGTAAATGATGAGTTTCTACAACACGTGTATTCAAATGAGCCTCATGGCACCATATACCATGATTGATGACAAAAGATCCAAATGCAAAAAATGACCTTTAAATCAATCATCACCTTTCTGAATTTTTATCTGCATTCTTCTTGCTGATAACACCTTAACCTTCTGAAAGAGAAGGTTTCAGTGGTTTGACAGACATCCTGTCTTGTTCTGGTACCTAAAAATGTTTTTCTTCTACCTTCAATTGTGCCAACATCCTACATTACATCACCTAAAAACAACCTAACATCCATCCTACACAGAAGGTCTTTAATCAGATGACTGATGCGACCCGTGGCCGTTGCGATTTGACCCGACGGGCAGTGGTGCTGCAAGGTTTGACTTTAGGTGCACTCCAAATTCATTTCTTAGCTGTCACAGCTTGTGTTTCGGCTGTGATTCCCAGTAGATTATAAATATTTCTACATTTCCCAACAGATTCTGTGACGCTGTTAGTGTTGTGATAATTGCACATGGCAACCAAGACACCAAAACAATTTGTCTGACTGGCTCAACAGCGTGCGATGGCACAACTTCAGTTTTACAACTCAGCAACATTAATGACATTTTAGGGGAGAATTATTTTGGCATAATAGTCCGTTGTTGCCCAATGCTCATCTTCCTAAATCTTCAATGACATTCTCTCTTGAAGTTTGTGGGAACATATCTTTTAAATGTTTGATGCCGTCCTTAATCAGCAGGTGCAAACATCTTCTGAAAGACGGCTGATCGAGCTGTAGGCTGCGAAACTGGAGGCAGCCCCACTCTGGAAACAAAAGCCAAACAATTAAAATCATTTAGGATTTAAACAATGCACTTTCTAATCCAATTAGTTGCGATCCATTCTTGTAAGCTATTTTCAGTGATCAAAGGTGTTTTAGCTGGTAATTTGTGGCACATGGAGTGTCTTCATCGTTTCAAGAGGTTTAAATGGTCCAGTAGTGCATATTCAGCAGCTAGCCTTAAGTAATCAAGAAGTGCTTCTAAAGGCAGTGGCCAAAATACAGTATCTGTAAAAAGGAGAAATAGTTGCATGTGAATCATTTAGACCTTTGAGAAGGGCTGCAGCCCGTGTTGTCCACACACCTGTTATTAAAGATTGATTATTTGACAACATTTGAATCTGACTTAAATCATAGTGGTGTACTATGAAGCGAGGTAAGTGGGTTAGCGAGGCCTCTCGAGTCTTAAGTGGCTTGAAAGTGGTTTTCTTTGAACTAAACTAGATCCCCGTCCATGGTAACCATGGCAGCATGGTAATTAGCGCTGAACTCCCAGCCTCCTCCAGAGCAGGTTGTGCAGAATTTTGAATTAAATTGATAATAAAATCCTTCTTTTCATCCCCATATCTCAGACCAAATCACACCGAAACAGCATTAAATACCTAATATTTAAGTTATTCATTAAACCCAATCAAATGCGCTTGAATGGTATTGCATAAATGCTGACAGGTTTGTAAATAACTGAACTCAACCGTTCAGTTTGACGTTAGTCATCTTAAACGTCAGTATTTACATGGTGATTTTACTGGCCAGATGTAATTATAACACGGTGGGGAACGATTTGTGATCTAAGTTCTCGCCTGATGGAATAAGTCAAACATGCGAACCTACTGAGCTGTATGATATGCCCACAAATAATCTTTGCAGTAACATTTAACGAAACTGCAGGCTATTTGTTACTATGGCAACCATGAGGGCAGAAGAAAATATGTTTTAGATTAAACCTCAGCTCACGATGAGAAAGTTAGTTAATATGTCCAAAAAATGTCAGCGAGTGGAGGAGGGGCGCAGCTCCATGCAGGGTAGCAGTCCCTCAGCGCCAGACGGTTTCACACAGTCATTTGTTTTATGAGACGGTGTCAGAAAAAGAGAAGAGGCTTTTTTCTTTTTTAGATTTTTAACACTTCTACCTTAACACAACCTGCGCTTCTGTTGAATGAAATGCCAGGAGAATTAAGGCAGAAGAAGCATGAAGTGACGAGCAGAAGCTGGAGCACTTAGGGGAGAGGTAACTCCGCTGATGATTACCATCGCAGTCCAACTCATCTTTGGTCCCAGCTTTCTTATTTTTATTGCCAACTCTCACTGAAAGCCTGGCTTCACTAAACTAGCATTGTAGCATAGCTTCTGGCCAAAGGCTTGAAGAAGAGAAAGCTCAAGTATATTTACACCTGGTTCTTCCACCGAGAGCAGCGACCTCCAGGAGAAGCTGCTCACAGAACAAATTCCAGGTCATATAAGTGACTTTTATTATCCTAAACAACTGTCCTTTCTTCATGAGCAATCATTTCATCCCGTTCATTAGAAGAAGAAGAAAAGAACCTCCCCATTACCCAGTTTAGTCGCTTTAGGGGAAATTATACAAAACCAATGTCCCTGAAAACATTCTTTTACCACCCTAGAAGTGCATTAAACCATAACATAAAACATGTAGTTGAAATCGTTTTCGTCATCAACTTCTCTATGACTTCATTTGCATAAACTAGAGTGTTGTACAAGTTACATACACTGACTTCTCGTTCATCGTTCATTAGAAGTTGCATGACTCCTGGGAAGCCCGGACACCGTTGCCCTGTGTCCGGTGGTGAGGTGCATCGACCCGTAGGGCTGGAAACAGCTGCTGCTGGGGTCTGACAGGTGTCAGATAATATTGATGTGTGTTGCTTTTACGTCCAATAATGTAGCACAGCCACTGCAGGGTAACAATGATGTGTGTTTTATTATGGATGTGCGTCAGCATGTGCCAGTCTGATGATGTATCCCAGTCTATGTGGTTATCTATCATGTAACGCAGTATTAAAAATAATCACCCTTTGTCTACAGCCCCCTCCCAGAGGGTTTTAATTACACACATAAATGCACACCCACACACGCAGTTTTCCTTTCACTCACCGTGTTTCTGGCACACGCTCTGTTTTCCTTCATCGCCGCCTGAAATGAATCACAGAACGTCAAATGAGACCCTCCACAATCAGTCAACCTGCTCGGTAACCCAGAGGAAGTGCAGAGAAGGTGAGCTCTGCTGCAGCAGAAGCACGAAGAAACCTCTCAGCTCATATATGATGCACATTCACAAGATGCTGCCTTTTACATAACATATATATGTATATTCATATAAACACATCTTTGCTCATTGCCGAGGTTTGAGACGCTTTTCTTTGCCGACGACACTGAGATGAATTTTCTGTTTTGGTTAAATAATCTGAAAACAGTTTAGCAGAGAAATCAGCAAACTCCAGGAGGTATAAACATTAATCAGTGTGTGTGTGTGTGTGTGTGTGTGTGTGTGTGTGTGTGTGTGTGTGTGTGTGAAAAAAAGGGCAGCACGGTTGCCTCACAGCAAGAAGGTTCCTGGTTCGATTCCCGGCCGGTGGGTCTTTCTGTGTGGAGTTTGCATGTTCTCCCCATGCTTGCGTGGGTTCCCTCCGGGTACTCCGGCTTCCTCCCACAGTCCAAAAACATGCAGGGTAGGTTGATTGATGGTGTGAATGTGAGTGTGCATGTTTGTATGTATGTCTATGTGGCCCTGTGACAGACTGGCGACCTGTCCAGGTGGACCCCTGCCTTTCGCCTACTAAGCGTCGGGATAGGCTCCGACAGACCCCCGTGACCCGGTAACGGATTAAGCGGGAATAGATAATGGATGGATGGAAGATAAAACAGAGGTTACGGTTGAGGTGACAGCCCATTCATAGCTTGAAAAGCCAATAAGATTTTAAAATCAATCATAAACAAGTGGTGAGAAGGCAACACTGGTGTGATGTGGTCTCTCTAAAGTCTGGCAGCAGCATTCTGCAGCCGCGGCAGGCGTTGGATGGTGTGGGACGGTGTGGTTCATACCAACATACAGGCCTGCATCGGTCAAGACGGGACTCCTCTCTACAGACGTCAGAACAATGGGCCTTGTGATGGAGAACTTCTTAGGAACTGGTACAGTAATTGATAGTACTCCCATACTATTAATTAGTATGCGAGTATCCCATTTGTAACCAGCTGTAGTGTGCACATGTGTGAGAGTGTTAGCCTGAGCCGTGCAGCAGTGGAATCTTTACTGGGGCTTTACCATAGCCTACAGGGGTGTGAACCTCGTTAATTACCCCTTGCCTTTGATCTCAACTTAATTAGGAGAACACAGAGTGATAACGAGCCAGTGCAGACTCTTTCAGTTACTAATCTTTCCATGGGAAAGGTTATATGTGTTTGATAATTTATAGTTTCATGTAGAAATTCAACATAAAACAGATGTGGTATGGGTCCACAAATATTCAAAGTTTTAAAAATTAAAAGGTGACTTGATGTCAGGTCTGAGGACAGTTTTAAGAGGGATTGTGGCTATTATACTGTAAAACTGCAGGGGTTTTATGATAACCCTTGAAGGAAGGAAGTGGTGTTTATTCCTTACACAGAGTAGGTGGGACTAATATCTTCTACTATCAGCTGGACACTTTTCTGTAAATCATGTCAAAATGCATTAATCTGTATGGATTAAGTTACAAACGTGACTTTTGATCATTCAAGGACATCAGGCTCAGCATGCATTATATGTTGAAGAGATACAGGCCAAAGAGGGGTCAATTTTCCTAATCTAAAACAATTCATTGTGGTTGAAGTGAATGCTGCTTTATGGAGCTTTACAATACATTTGTATCAGACAATCAGATGAACAGGGTGCCCACAATACAGCCCCGTCTGTGTTCTAGTTAGTTCTAGTTAGTTCTAGAGTTGTGTTATAAATATATCTATACAGTGTTTTCTGTGTTAAGTAATAGTCGCACATGTGCTTTCTCAGAAACGGCACATTTACAGTGCATGGATGCATTCACACTGTGTCACAAATGAATGCTGGTTTCAAGGACAATCTTCTTATGTTTGAACTTCAGTATGTCTCTCTGTAGATCAGAGTCAGAGTCAGAGTCAGAGTCAAGTTTATTGTCAATTCTACCACATGTGAGATACATACAGAGAATCGAAATTGCGTTACCCTCAAACCCTCGGTGCTACACAATAAATACATTTTAAACACAAAGTGCAGGTTAAAAAGAAACAAGAAACAAGTTGTGACATGACAACAGTTTTTCGGTTTGAACAACAGTTTTTCGGTTTGTTTAAAGTGACATGGTGCAAAGCAAGCGGTCCAGTTCTGCCAAAATACAGATACTGAGATCAGAGTGAGTGAGGGGGGGGCAAGGCGGGAAACGGTGGAAGAGAAGGGAGAGTGTTAAGTGTCCTGACAGCCTGGTGGATGAAACTGTCCCTCAGTCGGCTGGTTCTGGCTCGGAGGGTCCGCAGCCTCCTCCCTGATGGCAGCAGACTGAAGAGGCTGTGTGACGGGTGGGTGGGGTCTCTCACAATGCTGAGGGCTTTGCGAGTCAGACGGCTGCTGTAAATGTCCTGAAGTGAGGGGAGAGAGACACCAACGATCTTCTCAGCTGCTCTCACGACGCGTTGGAGAGACTTGCGGCAGGTTGCGGTGCAGGATCCGTACCACACGGTGATGCAGCTGGTCAGGATGCTCTCGATGGTGCCTCTGTAGAAGGTGTACCTGATGGGGGCGGGGCTCTGGCTCTTCGCAGTTTGCGGAGGAAGTAGAGGCGCTGCTGTGCCTTCTTGGCGAGTGATGCGGTGTTAACAGTCCAGGAGAGGTCCTCTGAGATGTGGACACCCAGGAACTTGGTGCTGCTCACCCTCTCCACAGCAGCACCGTTGATGTTCAGAGGAGCATGCTGGGTGTGTTGTCTCCTGAAGTCAGCAACAATCTCCTTGGTCTTCTCCACGTTCAGGGAGAGATTGTTGTCGCTGCACCACTCAGCCAGGCGGCTCACTTCGCTTCTGTAGTTTGACTCATCGTTGTTGTTGATGAGACCCACCACAGTCGTGTCGTCCGCAAACTTTACGAAGAGGTTGGAGCTGTGAATCGGTGTGCAGTCGTGGGTCAGCAGGGTGAAGAGGAGGGGGCTCAGCACACATCCCTGGGGGGCCCCTGTGCTCAGTGTGATGGTGCTGGATGTGTTGCTGCCGACCCGTACTGCCTGTGGTCTCCCAGTCAGGAAGTCCAACAGCCAGTTGCACAGCGAGGTGCTGATCCCCAGCTGGTCCAGTTTGTGAACGAGCTGCTGGGGGATGATGGTGTTGAATGCTGAACTGAAGTCGATGAAAAGCATTCTTACATAAGCGTTTCTGTTGTCCATATGTGTGAGGGCTGTGTGGAGGGCAGTGGAGATGGCGTCGTCAGTGGACCGGTTGGAGCGATATGCGAACTGGTAGGGGTCCAGAGAGGGGGGGGAGAGCAGCCTTGATGTGATGCATGACTAGCCGTTCAAAGCACTTCATGATGATGGGAGTCAGTGCGACTGGACGGTAGTCGTTGGAGCAGGAGGGAGATGACCGTTGTGGGACCGGACGGATGTTGGTGGCTTTGAAGCACGTGGGAACCACCGCCTGACTCAGTGACATGTTGAAGATGTCTGTGAAGACATCCGTGAGTTCTCCTGCACAGTCTCTCAGTACACGACCAGGTATGTTGTCAGGACCCGGAGCTTTGCGGGCGTTGATCCTGCTGAGGGATCTCCTCACAATGTCCGGTGACAGCGTCAGCACCTGGTCGCCGGGAGGGGGGTGGTGCTTTCTGTGCGGCGATGGTGTTGTGTGCCTCGAAGCGGGCGAACCACACAGCCACCACAGCATCTCTACACCAAGCATCACAGAGGAAAACACAAAGGCCGCCGCCGCGGCCCTTACCTGCCTCGGTGTGTGCTCGGTCCGCCCGGTAGCAGGTCAGCTGGTCGAGCTGGATGGCGTGGTCCGGTATGCTGTCGTTGAGCCATGTTTCCGTGAACACAAAAACACAGCTCTCTCTTACGGTCCTCTCGGCGGAGCAGAGTAATCGGATGTGGTCCAGTTTGTTGTCCAGCGAACGAACGTTGGCCAACACGATGGAGGGAACCGTCGGTTTGTTCGGGTTCTCCGCCAGTCTCGTCCGGATACCGGCTCGCTTGCCCCTCTTCTGCTTCCTGTAGCGCCGCTTGTGGCGCTTCCATTGCGGCGGAGGTCGAGGCGCGGGGGTCGGCGGAAGTGGTGGTTTCCGGAGCAGACCGCGTTCCCGAAGTTGGCCGGCGAGTTCAGAGTTCAGCTCGACAGTGTAGCTGTTTCCAACGTCGAGCAGAAACCCCCGGCTGTACTTTGGTTTGGTATGCATATGATTTGTCAAAACACAACTTTGGTGACAAAAACACAAACGAAAAACACGAAACGTCGCACCGTCGGGAGAGAGAGAAGCCGCAGCGTGAGGCACGCGCCGCCATCCCGGAACCGGAAGTCTGATAACAAATACAATCGTACTAGAAGAATTTTCTAGTATGCACGAGTGGATCTTGTTGAATTGGGTGTGCATCTTCATTTTTTCTGCCATAGAGGAGCACGTGAAAATCATAAATTGAGATTAGGACAGTAGGCACTCAATTTGTTTAATTGTTTTTTGTGTGATACGACTGTGTTTCCCACCTATGGAGACGGTGTTTCCCACTGATGGAGACGGTGTTTCCCACCGATGGAGACGGTGTTTCCCACCGATGGAGACGGTGTTTCCCACCTATGGAGACGGTGTTTCCCACCGATGGAGACGGTGTTTCCCACCGATGGAGACGGTGTTTCCCACCGATGGAGATGGTGTTTCCCACCGATCGAGACGGTGTTTCCCACCGATGGAGACGGTGTTTCCCACCGATGGAGACGGTGTTTCCCACCGATGGAGACGGTGTTTCCCACCGATGGAGATGGTGTTTCCCACCGATGGAGACGGTGTTTCCCACCGATGGAGACGGTGTTTCCCACCGATGGAGACGGTGTTTCCCTCTGATGGAGACGGTGTTTCCCACCGATGGAGATGGTGTTTCCCACCTATGGAGACAGTGTTTCCCTCTGATGGAGACGGTGTTTCCCACCGATCGAGACGGTGTTACACACCTATGGAGACGGTGTTTCCCTCTGATGGAGACGGTGTTTCCCACCGATGGAGATGGTGTTTCCCACCGATGGAGACGGTGTTTCCCACCGATGGAGACGGTGTTTCCCACCGATGGAGACGGTGTTTCCCTCTGATGGAGACGGTGTTTCCCACCGATGGAGATGGTGTTTCCCACCTATGGAGACGGTGTTTCCCTCTGATGGAGACGGTGTTTCCCACCTATGGAGATGGTGTTTCCCACCGATCGAGACGGTGTTTCCCACCTATGGAGACAGTGTTTCCCACCGATGGAGACGGTGTTTCCCACCGATGGAGACGGTGTTTCCCACCGATGGAGATGGTGTTTCCCACCGATGGAGACGGTGTTTCCCACCGATGGAGACGGTGTTTCCCACCGATGGAGACGGTGTTTCCCTCTGATGGAGACGGTGTTTCCCACCGATGGAGATGGTGTTTCCCACCTATGGAGACGGTGTTTCCCTCTGATGGAGACGGTGTTTCCCACCGATCGAGACGGTGTTACACACCTATGGAGACGGTGTTTCCCTCTGATGGAGACGGTGTTTCCCACCGATGGAGATGGTGTTTCCCACCGATGGAGACGGTGTTTCCCACCGATGGAGACGGTGTTTCCCACCGATGGAGACGGTGTTTCCCTCTGATGGAGACGGTGTTTCCCACCGATGGAGATGGTGTTTCCCACCTATGGAGACGGTGTTTCCCTCTGATGGAGACGGTGTTTCCCACCGATCGAGACGGTGTTTCCCACCTATGGAGACGGTGTTTCCCTCTGATGGAGACGGTGTTTCCCTCCGATGGAGACGGTGTTTCCCACCGATGGAGACGGTGTTTCCCACCTATGGAGAGGGTGTTTCCCACCGATGGAGACGGTGTTTCCCACTGATGGAGACGGTGTTTCCCACCGATGGAGACGGTGTTTCCCACCGATGGAGACGGTGTTTCCCTCTGATGGAGACGGTGTTTCCCACCGATGGAGATGGTGTTTCCCACCTATGGAGACGGTGTTTCCCTCTGATGGAGACGGTGTTTCCCACCGATCGAGACGGTGTTACACACCTATGGAGACGGTGTTTCCCTCTGATGGAGACGGTGTTTTCCCACCGATGGAGATGGTGTTTCCCACCGATGGAGACGGTGTTTCCCACCGATGGAGACGGTGTTTCCCACCGATGGAGACGGTGTTTCCTCTGATGGAGACGGTGTTTCCCACCGATGGAGATGGTGTTTCCCACCTATGGAGACGGTGTTTCCCTCTGATGGAGACGGTGTTTCCCACCGATCGAGACGGTGTTTCCCACCTATGGAGACGGTGTTTCCCTCTGATGGAGACGGTGTTTCCCTCCGATGGAGACGGTGTTTCCCACCGATGGAGACGGTGTTTCCCACCTATGGAGAGGGTGTTTCCCACCGATGGAGACGGTGTTTCCCACTGATGGAGACGGTGTTTCCCACCTATGGAGATGGTGTTTCCCACCGATGGAGACGGTGTTTCCCACCGATGGAGACGGTGTTTCCCACCGATGGAGACGGTGTTTCCCTCTGATGGAGACGGTGTTTCCCACCTATGGAGACGGTGTTTCCCACCGATGGAGACGGTGTTTCCCTCTGATGGAGACGGTGTTTCCCACCGATGGAGATGGTGTTTCCCACCTATGGAGACAGTGTTTCCCTCTGATGGAGACGGTGTTTCCCACCGATCGAGACGGTGTTACACACCTATGGAGACGGTGTTTCCCTCTGATGGAGACGGTGTTTCCCACCGATGGAGATGGTGTTTCCCACCGATGGAGACGGTGTTTCCCACCGATGGAGACGGTGTTTCCCACCGATGGAGACGGTGTTTCCCTCTGATGGAGACGGTGTTTCCCACCGATGGAGATGGTGTTTCCCACCTATGGAGACGGTGTTTCCCTCTGATGGAGACGGTGTTTCCCACCTATGGAGATGGTGTTTCCCCCGATCGAGACGGTGTTTCCCACCTATGGAGACAGTGTTTCCCACCGATGGAGACGGTGTTTCCCACCGATGGAGACGGTGTTTCCCACCGATGGAGATGGTGTTTCCCACCGATGGAGACGGTGTTTCCCACCGATGGAGACGGTGTTTCCCACCGATGGAGACGGTGTTTCCCTCTGATGGAGACGGTGTTTCCCACCGATGGAGATGGTGTTTCCCACCTATGGAGACGGTGTTTCCCTCTGATGGAGACGGTGTTTCCCACCGATCGAGACGGTGTTACACACCTATGGAGACGGTGTTTCCCTCTGATGGAGACGGTGTTTCCCACCGATGGAGACGGTGTTTCCCACCGATGGAGACGGTGTTTCCCACCGATGGAGACGGTGTTTCCCACCGATGGAGACGGTGTTTCCCTCTGATGGAGACGGTGTTTCCCACCGATGGAGATGGTGTTTCCCACCTATGGAGACGGTGTTTCCATCTGATGGAGACGGTGTTTCCCACCGATCGAGACGGTGTTTCCCACCTATGGAGACGGTGTTTCCCTCTGATGGAGACGGTGTTTCCCTCCGATGGAGACGGTGTTTCCCACCGATGGAGACGGTGTTTCCCACCTATGGAGAGGGTGTTTCCCACCGATGGAGACGGTGTTTCCCACTGATGGAGACGGTGTTTCCCACCT
Organism: Xenentodon cancila; assembly: GCA_014839995.1. Lineage (NCBI taxonomy): Eukaryota > Metazoa > Chordata > Actinopteri > Beloniformes > Belonidae > Xenentodon > Xenentodon cancila. Next base: position 31,211,301 of record CM026203.1, on the reverse strand, counting down.
ATGGAGACGGTGTTTCCCTCTGATGGAGACGGTGTTTCCCACCGATGGAGACGGTGTTTCCCTCTGATGGAGACGGTGTTTCCCTCTGATGGAGAGGGTGTTTCCCACCGATGGAGATGGTGTTTCCCTCTGATGGAGACGGTGTTTCCCTCTGATGGAGACGGTGTTTCCCTCCGATGGAGAGGGTGTTTCCCACCGATGGAGACGGTGTTTCCCTCTGATGGAGACGGTGTTTCCCTCCGATGGAGACGGTGTTTCCCACCGATGGAGACGGTGTTTCCCACCGATGGAGACGGTGTTTCCCTCTGATGGAGACGGTGTTTCCCACCGATGGAGACGGTGTTTCCCACCTATGGAGACGGTGTTTCCCTCTGATGGAGACGGTGTTTCCCACCGATGGAGACGGTGTTTCCCACCTATGGAGACGGTGCTTCCCTCTGATGGAGACGGTGTTTCCCTCTGATGGAGACGGTGTTTCCCACCGATGGAGACGGTGTTTCCCACCTATGGAGACGGTGTTTCCCTCTGATGGAGACGGTGTTTCCCACTGATGGAGACGGTGTTTCCCACCTATGGAGACGGTGTTTCCCTCTGATGGAGACGGTGTTTCCCTCTGATGGAGAGGGTGTTTCCCTCTGATGGAGATGGTGTTTCCCTCTGATGGAGACGGTGTTTCCCACCGATGGAGACGGTGTTTCCCTCTGATGGAGACGGTGATTCCCACCGATGGAGAGGGTGTCTCCCTCTGATGGAGACGGTGTTTCCCTCTGATGGAGACGGTGTTTCCCACCGATGGAGACGGTGTTTCCCTCTGATGGAGAGGGTGTTTCCCACCGATGGAGATGGTGTTTCCCACCTATGGAGACGGTGTTTCCCACCGATGGAGACGGTATTTCCCTCTGATTGAGACGGTGTTTCCCACCGATGGAGAGGGTGTTTCCCTCTGATGGAGACGGTTTTTCCCTCTGATGGAGACCGTGTTTCCCACCGATGGAGAGGGTGTTTCCCACCGATGGAGACGGTGTTTCCCTCTGATGGAGACGGTGTTTCCCACCGATGGAGACGGTGTTTCCCACCGATGGAGACGGTGTTTCCCACCGATGGAGACGGTGTTTCCCACCGATGGAGACGGTGTTTCCCACCGATGGAGACGGTGTTTCCCTCTGATGGAGAGGGTGTTTCCCACCGATGGAGATGGTGTTTCCCACCTATGGAGACGGTGTTTCCCACCGATGGAGACGGTATTTCCCTCTGATTGAGACGGTGTTTCCCACCGATGGAGAGGGTGTTTCCCTCTGATGGAGACCGTGTTTCCCTCTGATGGAGACCGTGTTTCCCACCGATGGAGACGGTGTTTCCCTCTGATGGAGACGGTGTTTCCATCTGATGGAGACCGTGTTTCCCTCTGATGGAGACGGTGTTTCCCACCGATGGAGATGGTGTTTCCCACCGATGGAGACGGTGTTTCCCACCGATGGAGACGGTGTTTCCCACCGATGGAGACGGTGTTTCCCTCTGATGGAGACGGTGTTTCCCACCGATGGAGATGGTGTTTCCCACCTATGGAGACGGTGTTTCCCTCTGATGGAGACGGTGTTTCCCACCTATGGAGATGGTGTTTCCCACCGATGGAGACGGTGTTTCCCACCTATGGAGACAGTGTTTCCCACCGATGGAGACGGTGTTTCCCACCGATGGAGACGGTGTTTCCCACCGATGGAGATGGTGTTTCCCACCGATGGAGACGGTGTTTCCCACCGATGGAGACGGTGTTTCCCACCGATGGAGACGGTGTTTCCCTCTGATGGAGACGGTGTTTCCCACCGATGGAGATGGTGTTTCCCACCTATGGAGACGGTGTTTCCCTCTGATGGAGACGGTGTTTCCCACCGATCGAGACGGTGTTACACACCTATGGAGACGGTGTTTCCCTCTGATGGAGACGGTGTTTCCCACCGATGGAGATGGTGTTTCCCACCGATGGAGACGGTGTTTCCCACCGATGGAGACGGTGTTTCCCACCGATGGAGACGGTGTTTCCCTCTGATGGAGACGGTGTTTCCCACCGATGGAGACGGTGTTTCCCACCTATGGAGACGGTGTTTCCCTCTGATGGAGACGGTGTTTCCCACCGATCGAGACGGTGTTTCCCACCTATGGAGACGGTGTTTCCCTCTGATGGAGACGGTGTTTCCCTCCGATGGAGACGGTGTTTCCCACCGATGGAGACGGTGTTTCCCACCTATGGAGAGGGTGTTTCCCACCGATGGAGACGGTGTTTCCCACTGATGGAGACGGTGTTTCCCACCTATGGAGACGGTGTTTCCCTCTGATGGAGACGGTGTTTCCCACCGATGGAGACGGTGTTTCCCTCTGATGGAGACGGTGTTTCCCTCTGATGGAGAGGGTGTTTCCCACCGATGGAGATGGTGTTTCCCTCTGATGGAGACGGTGTTTCCCTCTGATGGAGACGGTGTTTCCCTCCGATGGAGAGGGTGTTTCCCTCTGATGGAGACGGTGTTTCCATCTGATGGAGACCGTGTTTCCCTCTGATGGAGACGGTGTTTCCCACCGATGGAGATGGTGTTTCCCACCGATGGAGACGGTGTTTCCCACCGATGGAGACGGTGTTTCCCACCGATGGAGAGGGTGTTTCCCACTGATGGAGACGGTGTTTCCCTCTGATGGAGACGGTGTTTCCCTCTGATGGAGACGGTGTTTCCATCTGATGGAGACGGTGTTTCCCTCTGATGGAGACGGTGTTTCCCTCTGATGGAGAAGGTGTTTCCCTCTGATGGAGAGAGTGTTTCCATCTGATGGAGACGGTGTTTCCCTCTGATGGAGACGGTGTTTCCCTCTGATGGAGAGAGTGTTTCCCTCTGATGGAGACGGTGTTTCCATCTGATGGAGACGGTGTTTCCCTCTGATGGAGACGGTGTTTCCCTCTGATGGAGACGGTGTTTCCCTCTGATGGAGAGAGTGTTTCCATCTGATGGAGATAGTGTTTGCCTCTGATGGAGACGGTGTTTCCCACCGATGGAGACGGTGTTTCCATCTGATGGAGACGGTGTTTCCATCTGATGGAGATAGTGTTTTCCAACGATGGAGACGGTGTTTCCCACCGATGGAGATGGTGTTTCCCTCTGATGGAGACGGTGTTTCCCACCGATGGAGAGGGTGTTTCCCAACGATGGAGACGGTGTTTCCCACCGATGGAGATGGTGTTTCCCTCTGATGGAGACGGTGTTTCCCACCGATGGAGAGGGTGTTTCCCTCTGATGGAGACGGTGTTTCCCACCGATGGAGATGGTGTTTCCCTCTGATGGAGACGGTGTTACCCTCTGATGGAGACGGTGTTTCCCACCGATGGAGAGGGTGTTTCCCACCGATGGAGACGGTGTTTCCCTCTGATGGAGAGGGTGTGTCCCTCTGATGGAGACGGTATTTCCCTCTGATGGAGACGGTGTTTCCCACCGATGGAGACGGTGTTTCCCTCCAATGAGACGGTGTTTCCCACCGATGGAGACGGTGTTTCCCTCTGATGGAGACGGTGTTTCCCACCGATGGAGACGGTGTTTCCCACCGATGGAGAGGGTGTTTCCCTCTGATGGAGAGGGTATTTCCCTCTGATGGAGACGGTGTTTCCCTCCGATGGAGACGGTGTTTCCCACCGATGGAGACGGTGTTTCCCTCTGATGGAGACGGTATTTCCCTCTGATGGAGACAGGATTGTATTGCTTTAAGGGCTGAGAGGTGCATGTACGGAGATGTTTCTGATAGATCTCATTCATCCACTTGATAAGTTGCCACTTAAGTTGGCCAGTTTAATGTTAAGTGGCTTATTTATAACTGCAGTAAACGCAGGTTTATCTGAGTTTTGGAAAATAAATATATCAACTCATTATAAATAGCTGCTTTATAATTCAGTGCATAAAGTTTTTTCAGATGAATAGGTCTGTGATTTCAATTAAAAACTGATTATAGTGGCTGGGATGTAATTCTCAGGAAGTCAGTGTTGACTTATGAAAAAGGTTTTCTGTTGGCAGATGAGACTCCTCGGGCTGCTGGGAGTAGAGCAATTGGATCTGCTGATTCTTTCAGACCTGTGCTCAGTGGCTCGACTGGATACTGGCAGCGAGTGTCAGTTGTCGGGTCGATGATGGAAAACCCGGAGGTGGATTGACGTGGGCGTGAACACATCCAGGAAGCTTAGTCAGGCGTCCTTAAGCCCTAAATTATAGTAAAGGTCATGATACATGGAACAGTTTGTGAGAACGTCAGCAGTCATTAATATGTACAAATAAATTAAAAAAAGTTTTTATCCTTCTGCATTTCATCTGTTTCAACATCTTAGAGTTAAAAACTTCAGAATAAGACTTTGTAGTTGTAGATGAAGGTGCAGTTGGGGTGAAAAAGAACTCATCTAAAAGCATTTTCACAGAATATCAGAGACGATTTGATTTCATGACTGAAGCTGAAGTCATTACAAGGAATAAAACCAGCAGAACATCGTTTCCTTGTTGGTGTGTGCGACTGCTCTGTAGCACATCATTTCATCCGTCACCCTCAAAGAGATTTGTTTGTGTGAGGGAAAGAAATATCAAATATAAAATAAAAAGCTAATAAATCCACATACTTCGGTTTTCAAGGAAAATATTATGCAACAGTTTGCAACTAATTAACTAGTTGACCCAAAACCGTGACTGCAGATGAAGGATAAAGGTTTAGCTTATTCGTTCTGTAAAACACCTTTTAAAGCACCGTTTGAAGAACTTCCGAGCAGTAACCAGCTCCATCAGCACAGATACTTTTTGCTGAACTTTGTTGGAAGCATGCATTATGGTCATCAGTTAATTCCCACAAAACCTTGTGAAAAATGTGGCTGTGAGTTCTGTGGAAATCCTTGTCTCGTCATCTAACGTTGGACGGGTGTTAGGAAAGTGCAGTGTGCTTTGAAAATGTCTGAGGGACTCTTGAGGTTGAGCGACTGAAGTGGTGATTAAAAGTGAAATCGGTGCACCAGCTGATGGACCCACACAAACAGCACAAGACTGCATTTTCAAAAATGTGCAGCGTGTGTTCCAAACTCGTCTTTTACATGTGGTTGACACACCTGACCCTATCATTGGCGTTGTTTTTTGAGACTGTTTTTGTCCAAGATGCATGCATCCGCTCAGCTGTCGTCACAGCTTTGGAAACACTGATACATAAATTGATGAGGACTTTTTGAGGGATCAAAGACTACCAAGTCTTTTGGCTTTTACCTTTGCCTCAGCAGATTAGCTGTTTCCATCATTTCCCTGTCCTCTAACTCTATTTCTCTGATGTGCTGGTTTCTAATCTCGTCCATCCGTGTCACTCCTAGAGGAGGTCTTCATCTCTTCTTCACCTCTGCCTCCTCCAGCTCTGCTTCCTGCCTCTTGGTCAGCGCTGCTGCCTCCACTGGCTTGGGAACCGTTCCCTTTACTCTCGCTGTGCTCTTCTATCACAGTTAACTCCAGGAACTCTTCTTCATCCCCGTTCCACACTCCCAACACAGCTCTGCACAGGTGAACCCTGTCGCTTGATATTTGATCTGACTGTGACCAGCTGGAACTTGTTATGATACTGCTTTAAACAGTAAAGTCTTCTTCTCCTGCATCACAGATGTCATGTTTTAGCAGGTGATTGAAATATGAACACGACTAAACACGGTCTAAATACCCATATCCATCACTGCTCCCCATGTGCAACTTAAAGTTTGACTACTTTATCATCTACTAGCAGAGTACTTTGATAGGCAGCAGCTGGTTAAAAAATATTGTTAAAAAACGAGAAACGAGAAATGACAAACGAGAAATGAGTGTGTGGATCACCAAAACGAGGCTGAGGAAGAGGATGATGAAGAAACAGAACAGAAAGGACGCAGTTGTACTGTACTATAGAGATGGATATAGACGCACAGAAAACTGGTCAGTAGGAGGGAGAACAAATAAAGACGGGAGGTGGAAGAGACAGCAGAGCAGGCGTTTCAAGATGGGAACAAGAAAACGAGACTCACATGGAACAACAGGGAGCTGGAAGAAAGCAGAGAGGAAAAAAGGCCCTTTGTCAACTATTTCTCCTCTCTGGTTCGGCCTTCATCGTTTCTATGTCATTCAGGACTCGAACAGTTTTATTTTTAACACTTTACAGGGCAAGTAGCCTGAACGTGGCACATCTGTGTTAACAAACGCATGTTAAAGGGCTTCTGTTTCTCTGTTCAGCTGTTATTGTTTTTGTGGAATTATTAGTAGTTAACATAAACCTATAGATCAGTATTCCTCAATCCAAGTTTCAAGGATCCCGGAGCCTGATGACAAGCGGATGGTGGTCCGTTAATTTCAGGTGTGTTGGACCTGGGAACATCTAAAACATCCACGACGGCGGCGTAGGGACACTGCCACAGAGCACAACAGTCACAAGATAACTGATTTTATACTTTTCACCCTACCTTCTCCAGAAATGTATTTGTTCATGTGGAATTATGCATTTAAGGGTGCCTGTAACCAAAGTATTTTTGCTGCACTCAGAAGTTGAAAAAAAAGAGGAGAATAACTCATGCAGTAAATGAAAGTTAAACTTGTACATACAGTGGGAATGGTCCTTCTTCGTTTCTGAGCCTCCATTCCCATCCCGGCTGTGCTGGAACAGATAACCGTATCACGTGCACTTGCCTCGGTATTCTAGCTCTAATTCTTTTGCTTTTTTGTATATATTTGCAAAGATCATTTATCACATTTGGGTTGTATATCGTTTCCTCTTGCCGTGTTCTTATCTTATTGTCTTTTGTTGAGATTCTGTAACAGAATTCTTATTAGATTTTATGAAAAATGTCCACATCATGTTGGAAGCAGCACATTCACTGATATATAAGGATGTTTTTCTTTTTCATTTTTTAAACACTAAATTATAAATGTTTTCTGGAACGTGAGATTTTATCATTATTTTTTAAACCATTGTTGAATAACTGCATGTGCACGTGCTGGTTTTTGGGCTCGGTTCCTCTGTGTTCGGTCGGATTAGGGATCTCTGAAGACGGCGGGGTAAACGGATATATGTGCTCTCCACCTGAGCTCATCTGAAAGGAGATGCAGGAAAAGGCCAGCTGATGAAAATGAAGCGGTCATGTTGTGCAGCTGAGCGACCATAGACGTCTGATGACATGTGTGAAGTGTATGAGAGAAAAGATACGCGTGTATTTATGTTTTTCCTTCATCATAATAGAGCGAAAGCTATGATACACAAAGCATTTTTAAAAACTGCAGTATCTTATTTTTATTTTGTGTTTATGCTACAAAAGAGCGGTCTCACTCACACGGTCTTTTCACCCCCTACTTTGAAACTGGGAGATGATCATAGCAGGTGATCACAAAATTGTATGATGATGTGAGTGAACGGCAGAACCAGGAACAGGAAGATCACAGGAGCCTGAGACCAGACCGTCATGGGCTCTGGGTTTTGGACCTGCTGCTCATTACAGTCTGCATGGTCTTTTTGTCTTTAAAAACAAAAGAAAACATCTGTAATATTGATCCATCCTGAAGTTTTCAATATTCTTTCTTTGTGTGAAGTGGGTTATTTGGGTTTTCTACCATTGGCATGTGTGATTTTATTATTTCCTACCATGTCTCATACATGTTTTGTGTTCTTGGTCGTTGTGGTGCCCTGAGCTCCGTTTCATCTTCTGAACGAATAAGCATTCAGTATGTCTGGGTATGATGTCTTAGAGGAACTTTTCTTTATTTTATGAGAAATGGATGGAACAAAGTCCCTCACATCACAGCCTCGGTTTTCCCTCTAATCAAATGAAGATGAGACTTTCCCGCCACAAGGTCGTTTAAGCTGAATATTGCATGTTATCTTTGCAAGATTATGGAAAAAGCATGACAGATGTTGCTACTTGACTCCAACTTGTCACCTTTTTTCCTTTGGGAGACTACGTGGTGGGTAATAATTGGATTTAAACCAAAAAGTGAGTAACTTCTGGTAACACACAAAGCCACTTACTTCCACAACACAACAACATATATAATTAGTGATGGATGTTTTTTACTCTTCCTAACCCCCATTACATTAATAAATAATTAATACCCATTAATGTCCAAGTTTATTCAGTCAACAGTAATGTAAAAAGATAATTACCCAGCTTTAAATTATTTATTTAACAAATACTTGGGTTGACTTGGTTTTTTCACTTTGCCTTTGTTCTGAGTTTGGTTGAATAAATAATGACAGTGTCGTATGTCCTGCATCTTTACATCCTAATTAGACCTGCTGAGGAACAGAGAATTTGATTTTATTTTACATTCATCAATTTTTTGAATTTATTTTCTTTATGACATCCTGGATGTGTAAAATCTTCGGAGTGAAAATGGGATTACTTTCCCATCCGTCCATCATCTGTAACTGCTCGTTGCTCCATGCTCATCAGGTTCTGCTGGAGTGGATCCCAACTATCTCTGGTACACCGGGACAAGTCCGAAGGTGGATCTGTGGTTCAAAATTTACAAATGATCTCATATGAGGGGATTCTTTGTTTGTGTCAGAAAGGAACCCTCGTGGAACTGTGATTGGACCAGAAGATGAAATAAATATTACTGACGAGTCAAAATGGCTTAAATTGAGATCAGTCTTTCAGTTGTACATTTAAATAAATCAATAAAACGTTAGTAATAAAAGAGCAGGTATGTCCACCGGTCGTGTCTCATGGCCCAGAAGGAAAGCAGATGCAGAAGAACACCTCTTGTTCTCTCTTTGTTTTTAGACAATCAAATAACCGCTGACGTCCTCTCAGCTTCACTCTCTCACGTTCACTGCTTCACTTCATCACCGGGTGCAAATGCGCTCGAATGAGCGTGAAGGAAAGCCACATTCCAGCAATGCCAAGAGCTTGAAGGTAAACTCTGCTCCTACCTTCCTCTTCACTGCCTGACATCCTGCTGGGATGATGTTTTCATCATTTTACAAAGGCCTTTCACAATAAAGCTCATTATATGTGACGTTAAATCTCATGTGTGTATAAATTAAAATACTGTCATAACTGCATGACCATTGGTGTTTTTTGCTCAGAAGCACTTTATAGAGTTGATTAGAATTTTTCAAAAATGAATTTATAATAACTTAATTGTACAGTTTGGAAATGAAGGGATGTGACGTGATGGGGAGCTGCGCGAAAACTCCTGAGAATGAAAACCTTGGAAAACGGTTTTCAGCGTCCAAAACGACTCATCGCTCTGTTCAGCTAGTACTGAATATGATCAAATATGTTCTGGGTGGGAGCTAACACAGAATGGCTTACCCTACCTTTAAAGAATTTCTGAGGAAACAGGTCACTTGTTAAGGAGAGAATGACATGATGACTCGTATAAAGATATATAATATTTAGCCTTCTTCTTGGCTGATAACTGTTATTTAGCTTCATAAATTACCAGGATAATTGTCAGGTTACTCTTACAGATTCATTTAAAAAAATAAATGCTGCTGGAAGCTGGTTAACCTTGATAATATTGAATATATATTTGGTCAACTGTTTTGTAATGACAAAGAACGAAGTGAAAATAGACCTAAACTTCACTTTTGGCAGAAGCGACGCGCCCTAAGCGGTGTGACACACATATAAATCATTGAAGAGAAATGAATCAACAGTGGAGAGCTTGGAAGCAGATCACAGGAGGCTCAGAAACACTCAAACAGCCAGCTGTAGCAGAACAATCAGGCAAAGTACAAAACTGCGTCCTTTCTCAAAGAATGTCAGTCCACACAAACATGTCGTATTCCCGTGGGACCGTCATGTCCTGCAGCCTCAGGTCTTGTGTTGTTAAAGCTGCTTGAATCCGCTGGCCTCAAAGGTTTTTGCACAGTGCAGCAGAGGGGCCACACATGTGCAATATGTTGGGCATCAGTTGAGGAACAAAGGCTTTGAAGGAAGTGGTTAGTAGATGTTGGTTGTTTCTCCTGCTCAATCACTTTATGTCTGGGACTAGTCGGTGAGCTCTTTAGCAGAAAAACCTTTAGACACGACTTTGTTGGCACTTTCAACTACAAACACACTCCCATTCACAATCACAACAGTGACAACCAGTCACTTCATAGGGTTAAACAATCATCACGGACGACCTGTCCAGGTGGACCCCGGCCTCTCGCCTGTAATGAGTCGGGATGGGCTCCGGCAGACCCCCGTGACCCTGCAGAGGATAAAGCGGGTGTAGAAGATGGATGGATGGATTCAAAGTGAGAAGATGGTGATTTCGTCCATCCATACATGAACTCCATGTATGAAAACACTCTCATTACTCATTAATTTTTCTTTTGGTTGTGGATTTGAATTCATGATGTTTCTTTTGACCTGTCAGTGAAGAGCTCTGGCTTCACTCCACTAATGAGGCGGAGGAGAGAAGTGTCTGCAAAGAAAACAACGGTGTGGGTCCATGAGGTCCTTAAAGAGACAGCAGCGGCGAGGGCTTACGCTCGTCCCGGAGCTGCAGCTGTATGCCGACTGTTTTCAGGTGTCCTTCGGGCTGACGTGGGAGCACTTTGACAGCCTGTTAAAGAAGAGAAACAAAAATGAGACTTCAAGTCGGTGATCACTCCAACCCATTTTACTGACAAAAGAGGAAGAAAACATTTCTACTGCCTTTTGAACACATCTGTTAAGCTGTTAGACATTTATTTCCACTCTAAAGTGTTCCTACTTATGTCCAAGTATGTCTTTGAATCTTTGAACTGACATTGTACAACATGGAAAAGTGGGACACCCCACCAAATCAGCATTTCTATGATCTCCTTTATCTGCAGTTGGACTTGTCAAGGATCAGAACTGTGCCAAAGTTATTTTAACTTTAAATTACAATTTTAACGAGGGATGCCACATGTCTTTGCACTGCAGTCAGCGAGGCGCAAGGCTTCGGGATTTGGGATGAGCAGCGTATCTGCAACCGAAACAAACCTTTTCTAAGCTCAGTTTAAATGCCTGAAACTACATGGCAAGTTGTGTCGCTAAAGCCTAAATAAACAGGCACAGAACAAATTAATGAAACTAAAAATGAACAGGGATGAAGAAAAGCATCCCAAGGTGGTGTCAAACATGCTTCATTTTGGGATGCAGTTCTCCTTCCTCTGTCCAGTTAAAGCGTCTGCTTCTGCTCTCTGCCTGGACCTGACTTGGACCAGGGGCAGTCCTTCATTTGTGGATCTTAGTTTTCTTGTTATCTGCCTGCGATCAGAGCTTGTATCTTTCACTGTCTCCCTCTGCTTCTCTCTGTCTTTCTTCCTCACTCACTCTCATCCTCACTGCTTCTCTTCCTGCCTTGAAGGATCAACCAGAAAAACAAGAAGCAAAACAAACAAACAGAACATCCTTACTCAGCCTCGGTTGACATACCTCCTCTCCTCACAGATGAAGGGTTTTCATAGATAACTGAGCATTTAATGTGTGTGTGTGTGTGTGTGTGTGTGTGTGTTAGATTGTCCTTTGGCATTTGAAGAATGTGAGGAGTTTGACGCTTTAGATATGTCAGGAAAACAGAAAATGTGATGCTCCGAGTTCAGAAAGCGCTCCAGGCAACCTAGTAGCTGTACAAGGTCAGTATTAGCAGTACAAGCAGTCAGGGGACCTGCTCTGGGTTTCAACTGAGGAATCCTGTAAAATCTACTGTTTCTGTGTACGATACGTGATAGACGCTACTACACATAAAACCACACTTTTTCTCAGGCTGTGTGGAAAACTCAGGAAAATAGTGGTGCAAAGGCAGTTTCCTGAAACATTCGCATAAACTAAAGCTTTTCATATACAGTTCTAATAATAGTAATGTTAAAATGATGAGATATTACCTTCTGTGTACCCAACAGACCTTTTTGTCTTCACTATATTATCGGATTGCAAGTAGAAATGCACCAAATGTGCGCTGTATTAATGCGTTTGCTTGTGCCCAGCACACTGCCTTGGGCCTTTTCCCAGGCGCACATTCATCAACCAACCACAACTGGAATTTACCAGCTTTGTGAGTGGCTCATCAGGGAAAGTGCACGCTATTCAACGTAGTAGAAGTGCTTTGCAGCCAGCGTTCAACGTGTGCAGTTGCAAAGTTTTAAAACATGTTGTATTACATGTGTGTTTGATCTCTGAAATCAGAAAAAGAGAAAGAAAAATGTATCTATGCATCTGTGTCTCTGATCATGTTTTAAAGTCCCAGAGTTATTTGAGATTGTTTCTCAACAGTGCTGGTAGACGTTTGGTTTCTATGTGCACAAATCAAGAAAGATCTTCACATTCCCTGAGAGTTGAGCATTTTGTGGGATGTGCTTCTGTGCACTAATGTGGGAAATCATGCATACCTCCAACCACATGATCATTTCACCTGTTAGCCACTTAAACGCTGCACAGTTGGTAAATACCTCATTTATATGTTACTTTACCAGGGAGAACCTATGAAGTTTAAATCTGTTTTTTAAAAGTGCCTTTGACAAATCAATTCATAATCTATTCATCTGAGTCAACCAGTAGTCAAATGAGTAGTACTATCAGCACTGCACTGTTGCCTCACAGCAAGAAGGTTCCTGGTTCGATTCCTGGTCTGGTGGGTGTTTCTGTGTGGAGTTTGCATGTTCTCCCCGTGTTTGCGTGGGTTCCCTCCGGGTATCCGGCATCTTCCCACAGTCCCAACACATGCGTAATAGGTAGATTGATACGTCCAAATTGCCCGTAGGTGTGAATGTGAGCGTTCATGTATGTCTGTCTTTGTATGTGGTCCTGCGATGGACTGGCGACCTGTCCAGGTGGACCCCTGCGTTTCTCCTGCTATGCGTCGGGACAGGCTCCGACAGACCCCCGTGACCCGGAGACGGAGTAAGTGGGTGTTGATAATGGATGGATGGAAATGTTATATAGCAACTTTGAATGGGTAAGTTGGAATAAAAGACATTACTATGCACTTTGCAGGAATGTGGGTTTCGAGATGAGACTTTTTGGATCCGTATATTCCAAATGTAAAAAATCAACAACAAAAAGCGCGAAAGCAGTGAGTGTTATTTTACAAGTACGTATCTTTACGACTCACTCTAATCCGGGGGATCAAATTACGGCCGGCGGTCCCAGCGTGGCTGAGCTCGGCAGCTCCACCCCTCCCGGTTGCCTCGCAGTGGTTCGCTCCAGTCGGTGCGCTCCTGCTGCTCCATCAGCGCTCCAGCGGCCGATGCGCTGTCTCAGCCTCAGTCCGGTTACGGAGCGCTCTCTGAGCCTCAGCGTCTGCAGTTCACCTGCGTATCACCTCGAATCAGCATCTTTCACCGTTTTTACATCCTGCGGTGGTAGGTCTTTTTTTCTCCTTCTTTGTGTTACGCTCTTTCTTGTTTGGCTGTCTTCATTTTTCATCTTTTTTCTGTGATTTTCAGTGGATTGTTGTCTCTCTGGTGCTCTATGCTGCAGCTTTTACTCGCGGCTTTACGCGCGTGACCGGTATTTTGCCAGTATTCGCCAGTGCTGTTGGATTTAAAGCATTTATTTGGCTTTTTTGTGTTTGTTTAAAATGTCTTTTATTACATCGCTTTTTTTCTTGGTGTCTTTGTATTCCCCTCGCTACGATCTCCTGAGATTTGCCTTTATTGTCGTACATACGTTTCCCGGAGTTTGTGTGTAATTTCGATCAAATAGTTTGAAAAGTTTTCTTTCTCTTTTCTTTTTAAAAAGAGGGTGATTTAAATTTTCTTCAGCCTGAACAGTCCGCATGCAGCTGTGGCTGAACCAAGCGGGGATGGAGATGGTGGAGGTGGTCAGGTGGAAGGAACGGGGCTTTTTTCTTTCTTATTCCTCCTGATTATCTCACGCGTGAATCTCGTGAGTGCCAGAATGTGGACGTACCCTACAGGCATCCATGACTCACAGGCGCCCATAAACCACTTTGACTCCTGATGTTGTGGGAAGGAAAAACATCCCTGATGGAAAGCGTGGTTGTGGTCACGGGAGCGCGCAGTCGTACAGAGGTGGAGCTATAATGCTTCAACCACTTAAATGAATAATAGTTAAATCTTCACGATTTAAACAACTGCTTATTTTGATGATCTTTTTATATCAATGAGCTTTTGCAAAGTAAGATAAATCTGTTTATTATTTATTTGATTATTTTTAATGTTTGGTGTTGTCCGGTCAATCAGATTGGACAACACCCAAACCAACAATTAGCCAACAGATTTGTCGCTTTTATGCTGTTTAAATGGGTGAAACTGAGTTGTAGATAGGAACCCGCCTCTTGTTTGCGCGTGCGCGCTCCCGTGGCCAGGACACACTTCCAACCAGGGATCGCTCATCTTGGCACCACAGCTGTCCTCCTGAAGCTGAGCAGAACCGCGGCTGAGTGACGGTTGGAGCTGGGTTTGACACACAGACCCTCAGCAGAGTTTAAGCTGTGTTTTAGTAATTCATCCAGGAACAGGCCCAGATTTATTTCTTTAGCTGTTCACACTGTTCATATGGTATATTAGAAAAAAAAGTCATTCTGTCGTTTCCTAGTTACACTGAATGATGCATTATATTACATTTGTGACATTTTATTGGTAATACAATGAAAGACAGACAACCAAAATGAGTAATCTAATCATTTTTTGGTTTATTTACTTACCAAGGTTACTTTTAGATGGAGGCTGAAGTGCTTTAGACAGTTTGGAGGAGTAAGACTGACCAAATATTTAGAAACTGTTTCATTTAACTTTTTGTGGTAATGTCACTCCTTGTTTACTTTTTAATTTCATTTTTTGTTAGTATAATCTCTTGTTAGTCACTTTATCTTTTGTTTTCATGCATCCATTGAAAAGTAGTATGTTTTCATTTCAATGTGACTGTCCCCAGAAGAAACGGGCACAGACACACCTTAATTACAATTTTAATTAAATTCTACTTTCTTAATCCCCAAATGGAAACTATGCAAATATCATGTGAGCAGCAACAACATGGAGATGGCAGATTAAAAGGTGGTGACTTATTATGTGGTATCAGCACTTATGCAGCCAAATTATACATGAAAAGAAGCTGAAAGTCGCCACACGAGGAGCAGATGAGCCATTTGGAGTTTTTATAAGAGCAAATGTTACTACAATGATCATCTTCAGCCTGGTTTCACTCTCGTGTGGGTTCCCAGTGAACGCTGATGGCCCGATAATGGTGTTTGCAGTGGTCTAATGTGCGCGGAGACTGGTTTTATTTTTAATTTGAGCTTGTGGAATGCATATGGATTTGTGTGGATGAACCGAGCACCAGCTTAGAACCAACGATAAACCCACGGTACTCCATCAACAGACTAATCGCACACATTTGGCAGCGACGGGCTGCCATACCTAAATCTTAAGCCAAAAAAACTCTGACTTGTGTTAGGTGAAAGTAACTCTGTGCAAAACTGAACAAAAATGTTTCCTTGATGCTGCATATTTAAGAACATTTGTCACTGATCGCAAGGTTTGAGAGCATTTTCCAAGTATTCTTTGTACACAGTGAGAAAGGCTTTGTTAAAAGGAATACATAAAAATGGAGGGTGCAGCGAAGGAAATGCAGCGTCGATGACATTCCTCTCTGCCAAAACATGAGACACTTTTTATTTTTGAATGATCTTACTTTCTCCCCTAGAGACCTTCATGTTGACACCCGGAGTCTCCTTTCAAATGAATAAAGGGGGCCCCAGAGCCCCATACGCAGATAGATGTAAACCTTCTGAAGAGTTGAAAGAAAACAAACTTGGAGATAAAAGGCTCTGATGATAGAAGCAATACAGTTCCTGAAATTAACATCGCAGAGCAGAATCAGAGCTGCGAGGCATCATGACAGCTGTCAAAATCAAATCGTATATGTGTGTTTCCTTCCTGCAAATGTGCAGAGAAAAATGAAAACTGGCTTGGACTCAAACATGCTTAAATAAATGTTAGGTTGCACTGCTTGTGACTAATGTTGCTGCCTTTCAGTTTGGCATGTAAAAACTAAACCCTGGCAAAGTGCATTTAATAAAACAGACCTCCAATATTTAATTGATTTAGATAATGCTCTAAATACGGAAGTACTATACAAACAAAAAGCTTAATTCAGGTGGGATCATTTTCAATCTAAACATCACTCACCGTCTCATGGCAAATAAATAAATTAACTGCGCATAAACGTGACTCCTGAACTGGACTCAGAGCAGGCTGCTGCTTCACGTTGTTGAAATGTACAGTATAGTGTCTTATCTCCTTTGCACAGCACAACCAAGGCAATTTCAGTAAATATGTTTTTCTTATTCCACCAACACACCTGAGCAAAATGTACTAAAAAATAAAAAAAAATCTGATTGAGTTTAATTATAATGTATTGTCAGTAAAATATGTTGAAGCTTAAAGGTCACTTAGTTCATTTTCATGAACAAAAATAGCAGAAAAAACTGCTGTTTATAAAAAGCAGTATAAAGTTAGTCATAACTTTGACTAGACAACACATTAAAATACAAAAATAAGAGATTTTGTGAAGCTGGAAGATGTGACCTGTAAACGCAGCCATGATGTGACCCAGCTTGTAAAATGTACTTGTACTTGAAGGTGGCTACAGCTCCAGTTTACATCCTTTAACTGTCTCTAATTCAGTGCATCAGTGGCGTCTTCTACTTTAAAGAGGTCATGCGACTGACATCACAGCCACACAGGTTGTGCAGGACTGCATGGTTTCTTCTGCACTTTTCTGTTTGACTCCCTGCCAGCTCAGTCTGCTCTCTTTAAATTGACGTAGTTCAGCTGAACGCCAAAACCGGCTGGTCGGTGCAAATGTTTAAGCGAGCAGAGAGAGCTGCTTCTGGGAAGTTTCTACACCGTGAGTGGTGCTTCTGGTGGGACAACTCTCTTCGACTAGAATGGCCTTAGTTCAGAACGCAGGCTTGCAGCAGGTGAACCGCAGCATTTACGTGCCCGTCGGGTCCCAGGAGCAAGGCTATTGGTTTTGTTTTTGTGATGGAAAACTCTGAAACAAAGGAGACACCCAGACACCCAGACACCCAGACGCCCAGAAACCCAGACGCCCAGAAACCCAGACGCCCAGACGCCCAGAAACCCAGACGCCCAGACGCCCAGACGCCCAGACGCCCAGACACCCAGAAACCTAGAAACCCAGCTGCCCAGACGCCCAGAAACCCAGACGCCCAGAAGCCCAGACGCCCAGAAGCCCAGACGCCCAGAAACCCAGACGCCCAGAAACCCAGACGCCCAGAAACCCAGACGCCCAGACGCCCAGAAACCCAGATGCCCAGAAACCCAGACGCCCAGACGCCCAGATACCCAGACGTATGATTTCAGTGTGTCCAACGGTACAATTTAATGGGGACATATTATGGAAAATCCACTGTTTTAGGCTTGAACTTTGTGACAACGCTGTGAACAAACACGGGTAATACTGGAAGTCGGTGGAAGAGTTGAGTTGTTTGCTGTAGAGCCAAACACAAAACTTTGCATTCCTGCCGTCTAACAGACGAATAGTAGGCGAAAGTCAGGGATCCACCTGGACAGGTCGCCAGTCCATCGCAGGGACACATAGAAGACAGACAAACTCACATTCACACCTATGAGCAGTTTAGATCGATCAACCAACCTACCCTGCATGTTTTTGGACTGTGGGAGGAAGCCGGAGTACCCGGAGGGAACCCACGCAAGCACGGGGAGAACATGCAAACTCCACACAGAAAGACCCACCGGGCCGGGAATCGAACCAGGAACCTTCTTGCTGTGAGGCAACAGTGCTAACCACTAAGCCATGAACATTTTTTTGAATTTTTAACTTAACGTGATGTTACAACAGTTGTGGTGTCTTTGCAAAGTTCATATCTTTTCTTCAATGATGATAATCGATTAAATCTTATCAGCACATCTTAATGAGGAGAAACTTAACGGACAAACAGTCAGTCTGTCAGTCTGCGTCAGTCTCCTCCATTGACAGACAATTCTTGCTCCACACACATTCAGTGGCCTCTTCGTTATCCGTGTCTGACTCCGGTTCAAACATGTCCGGTTGAACTGGACTTGTTGGCCTTGTTTCCTCCTGCCAAACGTTTTGAGTGGAGGCGGGGAGTGCGTGTCGTTCACACTCTCTTTGTGGAGGAGAAGGCCGAGCTGAGAAGTGGCTCGTTGGCTTTTAAAGCCAAACACACTGTCAAACTGGGTGAAACAGCTGTAAATAGGGATCCTTGGGGTGTTTAGACCAGTACATGTCAGAGAGACTTGGTTTAGGTACCCAGAATTGTATTAATGTTGTGAAAAATAATCTTTCACCTGTGAGGGTAAAAATGTCCCGTTTCATGGAAGGTAACTGGAGTTCCTAATTTTATGCTGGAAACAGGATTCCTCCTTTGTAGCTCCACTTAAAAGTTTCTCACAGTCATAATCGAGCACCGTAGGAGGCCAAGGCCCTGGAGAGTGCTACTAATTTGGGAGGATGTTGTCATGCTCTCTCAAAGTTCACCAAATTCAGCATAATTCAGCAGGATCTTGTAGATGATGTGATGGTGGATGGGAGTCATTGAAGTTGCTGCAGAACGGGTGTTATATGACTGATGGAGGGGGCTCTAGGGATGACACGGGAAGCAGAGTTTTTAACCAGTTGTAGTTTATGGATGGACTTGGCAGGCAAACAGAGGAGAGAATTACTATAATATTAATGGGATGTGACCAGGGTGTGAACCAGAATTTTAGCACTGGAGGAGGAGAGTGACGGGTGCAGGCGAGAAATATTATTTAAATGACGGTAAAATGACCGAGTGACATTATTGATAATGGACTTGAAAGATAGGGTGCAGTCCAGAATGACACCCAGACTCTTAACCTGAAGAGAGGGGGAAACTGATGCATTGTCAGTGGAGATGGAAAAGTTATTAAAGAACCAGGATCTGAAGGCAATCAGAAAGGGATGTGGTGGGTTTAGTGGACAGCTTGGTGTCATCTGCATAGCAATGGAACTTGATGTTGTATTTACAGAAGAGATGACCAAGAGGGAGAAGTTAGATGATAAAGAAGAGGGGGCCGATGATAGAGGCTTGAGGTACACCAGAGGAGAGGGTGACAGAATGAGAACTGAATGTTTTGAGTTGAACAAACTGTACAGCCAGAGAGATATGATTTAAACCAGCTGAGGGGAGTATCAGAAATTCCAGTGGAGGCTAGTCAGTCGATGAAGAGGGTGTGGGAATAGTGTCACAAGCCGCTCTCAGGTCCAGGAGGATGAAAATGGTAAGTAGTCCAGAGTCCGCAGCCATAAGAGATCAGTTATTTTAACTAAAGCTGTTTCTGTACTATAAAGGGACCGGAAGCCTGATCGTAACTGTTCAGAAAGACTATTGTGAGAAAGATGACCATGAAGCAGCAAGGAACAGTGTCAGGGATGAGAGATGAATGAATAATTGCAGTTCATAGGATGTTTCCTAAATTAGCCTCAGATCGATAATCAGATAGATAATCATCCTGTTTGAAACAGAACTATGTAAAAAATCTCCATCATATCATCACATAGTTAAAAGTATAAGTAATTCACAATTGCATTAAAGGCTGAGGGGTTATTGTTTTGAAGATTTGACTCACTTTATAAACTTACAAACAGCCTGTCAGCCTGTCAGCCTGTTTCAAAGATTTTCTTTCTCGCTCCCAAACCCCAACAATAATTTCAGCTCTAAACAGCAACTTGAATACAAATTGGGGATCAACTTCAAGTCTTCACGTCTTTGACTGCAGAAGTCCAGCTGAAAGTTAGAGTTGCAATTTGAAAAATATATAACTTTATTTCCCAAAAGTCCAGAATATGAATAAAAACAGCTTGAAGGTAGCAGCCAAAACAGAAGGTTGACCACTCTGAATGCAGATTTTTAGAAATTCTTTTTAAACATCATCATAGATGTTCCCTGATGTTCCCTGAAGGTTCATTATTTCTGTTTGACTAAAACATGCTGCTGTCTTCTGCCGTCACAGTTTGATTTCACGTCTTACAGCTGTTTATCTGAGTGACACCACG
Source organism: Xenentodon cancila (assembly GCA_014839995.1). Classification (NCBI taxonomy): domain Eukaryota; kingdom Metazoa; phylum Chordata; class Actinopteri; order Beloniformes; family Belonidae; genus Xenentodon; species Xenentodon cancila. The sequence goes on along the minus strand of CM026203.1, from coordinate 31,191,287 downwards.
TCACTTTCTATTCCGTTAGTACTTTACCAAACCCAGAACCTTAACCACACCAAGTACCAACATTTCACTTTACCCAGCAACACACACCCAGACACTATCTTTTTTGGGCAGCATTTATATAGAAATCGAAATAGATAAAAACAGAAATAGATAGAAATAGAAATAGAAATTCAATGTAGACGTAGCTGGATGGCGCTTGGGGGAAACATTTTCTGCAGCATTTTCCTGATTGGGGTAAAAGCTGTCATTGAGGAAACACTAACTTATTACTCTCACGGTTATTTCTCCACACTTTTCAGGTATGTCTGTAAGGCTGTTGAAGTAGTCATAACCAGTTAAAAATGTGTGTTTAAGTGTTCAGGGAATGTCATCAGCAGAGCTTCGTGTGAGTCGAGTTCACCTGCTGGCTGCGGTAAAGTTTCCATCCTTTCTTTATCTTAAGTTGTGTTCACAGAAACATTATTTAGTCTGTATTGCTGCTGACATATTGACCCATTGTTGCAAGTTCTGCATAGGTTTCTTTTTATATATTGGATTACACTGCATTCATGATGATACTGAACATTTGCTGCATTTGCTAGATCCTACTATAGTTTTACCTGTTGTACTGGAATGTTTGTTCAAACATTGTTCTTAAATATTCGAGTAACAGCTCTCAGTGAGGAAACAGCATCATACCACGCTCATGATTATTTCTCCTCACCTTTCCGGGCTGGTCTGCTTTCCATCCAGCTTGGGGAGTGGTGGCCTGTTGCCTAGATGGTTCCTGATGGGCTGGAGAGGAAATCCAGTACACTGGTGGAGGTCTGCTGGACTGGTGGAGACACACGCCACATCCATCATGTCTCCTGTTTTTTCTCTCTTCCCATGGCTCACTGTCAGTGATTTTAGTCTCAGGTCTCAATACGTTTGTTAGATCAGACTGTCAAGTGGGCTTGACTCTCACATGCACACATGAATTGTATGTAAAAAAAAAAAAGAAAAGAAAAAAGAGGCAATCATGGCACTAAACCATCATCATCAAGAATCCCACCAGGAAACCTGCGACAACATGCTCATTCTGCAAAACTGTGGCTTCCAGAGGTGGCATGAATGTTGCCCCAAGTAACACAAGCAACTTTATTAAACATTTAAAGAGTAATCATTTAAAAAAAGCACCAGTTTATCAGGACAAAGTGAAAGAGGGATTTAGCACAGCAGCAACCTCTAGTCTGCTTTTTAGAAACAAGGCGGTGCAGTTAATGAGCTTTACGGAGGAAATGTGGGCCCTCTGATGTGTTCAATATTCAACATTTTTTTATTTGACATATTTGTGGCCACACTTTGAGTTTATTTCCTAGATTTCTTTATTTAATAGATATTCATATTTTTAATTTTCAATTTTATTTATATAGCGTCTATTACAACACAAGTTGTCTCCAGGATCTTTCCAGAGACCAGAACATGACCCCCGAGCAATTATTACATAAACAGCGGCAGGTAAAAACTCCCCTAGTGGAAGAAAAACCTTAAACCAAACAGTGGCAAGGAAAAACTCCCCTTTAAGAGGGAAGAAACCTGGACCAGGACCTGGATCATGAGGGGGGACCCTCCTGCTGAAGGCCAGCTGGGTAGAGCAAGAAATAAGAAAGAATAGAGACATAGAGACACCGTCAAAGGTACAAGACAGGATACAATAGTAACTATCATCAGTAGTCCAATTAGACTTCTGTGTATCTGGGTGATATATGGATAGACGGTGATCCAAGGGGATGAGGACTGCAGGTCTGGATGTCAGCAAGTATCCAACAGACATCCATACAGACAGGTGAAGGCAGACACTGACGGCCAGAGGTGGAACTGCAGGTCAGCAAGCAGCTCCTGAGGTTCTGGTCAGCAGGACATGCAAAGAAGAGGAAAAGAAGGACCAGACAAGCACAAAAAACTACCAGAACAATGGACCACAATTAAGTTTATGGGATATTGTTAATAAATGAGGGTTGAGGTGAAGCAGAGACAGAGAAGGCAAAGAGAAACAGAGAAGGTGAAAGGCACCACTCAGTGGATCATGTTGGTGCCCCCCTGCAGCAGAGGCCTATAACAGCATATCTACACCGAAGCTGTTTAAGATGAGCTGCTCTAATCTGGTCCTGTAGCTGCAGCTTTGACTACTGGCCCTGACACATTAAGGTACTAAATATACACTAACTATATGCTTTATTAAACAGAAATGTTTTAAGTTTAGTTTTAAAGGTGGAGGTGGTGTCAGCCTCCTTAACCCAAACTGGAAGTTGGTTCCAGAGTGATGGTGCCTGATAACAGAAAGCCCGTCCTCCAAATCTACATCTGGATCTTCTAGGAACTACGAGTAAACCTGCACCCTGAGAACAGAGAGCTCTATTAGGAACGTACGGTTCTATCAGGTCTTGCAAATATCGCGGCGCTGGGCCATTTTGGACTTTATATGCCAGTAATAAAATTTTGAATTGGATTCTAAATTTTACAGGGAGCCAATGGAGGGAAGCTAAAACTGGAGAGACGTGGTCTCTATTGTTGATTCCTGTCAGCACTCGCGCTGCTGCATTTTGGATCAGCTGGAGGATCTTCAGAGAATCACTTGGACATCCAGCCAACAACACGTTACAGTAATCTAGTCTAGAAGATACGAACGCATGAATTAGTTTTTCGGCATCACTCTGGGAGAGGATTGCTCATTTTAATGTTAATCAAAAGAAAAACAATAAAAATAACACCAGTTACTTAGTATCAGCCAATAACCGAAGCCCAGGTTTGGGAATCAGTATGAGAAAGAGAAAAATAGTAACAGAACATTTATAGTGCGAGTCAAAATATGTTGCCATAAAAAACTGCAGCTCCAGAGGGATTTTCACAGCGTTGTGAGGTTGTGAATCATCTCATTGAGCATACAGCAATGGCAGTGCAAAATTTACCCTCACACACAGTGTAAAAAGAGCTTTTTTTAGTTAATAAAGACTAATGTGTTTAGTGCAGTTACAATTTCATGCATGAGATGGAAATTGTTTTCTTTTCTAAAAACATCTGCTCTTCAAACAGGTTTAAGCATTTTGAGAAGTTATTATTTTAGCTGCCTTCATTTACAACTGCTACCACAGCCACTGCACACTTTACATACTAATAAGAATTGATATGGTGATGCACATGATGTCGTGAGAATCATGAGACTCTGGACATGCTTACAGTCCTCACGCATCCCAAACACACTACACATTCAGCACACATGGTACACACCAAAGTAAAACAATAGTAACCAGAAAGCCCCTCCCCCTTTTCTCTGTCCTCTTTTGGCTTGTAACACCTGATTGTCCTGTGTCTACTTTTATTCTAAAACAACATGGTATAGACTCATTTAAACACACATTACAACACATCACACAGACACCAAACTGCACCCATCTCTGTCTTGTCTTTCTTTCCTAGTCTTTCACGACCCACGAGTGGTGGTCTTAGTCCTCTGGCAGAATTTTATGCCCCTTTTTTTCTTTTCTTTCTCTAGGGGTTAATAATAATTTTGGTTAGACTGTCATGAGGGCTGGTAAAGGGAACACACTCACACACACCCATGCGCACATTTAAAAAAAATCCTCTGTTGCAAGAATGAAATGCAAATAGATGTTGGGTTCTACTAAACTTGGTATTTACCGTTAATATATAATCCTAATTGAATCCTAAAGCCACCAAACCAGACTCCTTCCATCCCCTGATTGCACCTAGAATCTCTGTCCATAGAGAGTATGAACAGAACCGGTGAGAAAGGGCGGCCTTGACAGAGTCCAGCCCTCACACAGAACAAATCAGACTCATTACTGGCAATGAAAACCAGACTCTCCCTACAAGTGTACAGGGACTGGTTAGCCCGTGGCAATGGAACCAGTACCCTGTCGTCCTCTACGGAGTGCACAGAGGGACACGATCAAACGTTTCCTCCAAGTCCACAAAACACATGTGAACTGACTGAAAACTCCCATGCCCCCTCCACAACGCTAGTCTCTTGAATCTGAGGTTTGACAATCAATGATTCCCTGTAGGTGGAACACACTCCCCGGCCCCCTTCTCAAAAAGAGGGGCCCCCACCCCATTCTCCCAGTCTAGAGGGACTGTCCCCGCTGTCCATGCAATGTTGCAGACGTACAGCCAAGACAGCAGCCCTGCAACTTCCAGAGTCCTAAGGAACTCAGGGTGGATCTCATCCACGTTGCCACCATGGAACTTTTGAACCACCTTGGCGACCTCAGCTTTGCGAGTGGGTGTGCCCGGCCCAGAGTCCTCAGCCCCGTCTTTTTGAACCGACTGTGACTAGTACAACAGTTGCTCAGTTCAACAAAAAAAAAGACCATTCGGGTCGTCTTTAGGAGATTTTTTTCCAGCACACTTGCCAGAGACGTCAAGAAGGCTGGGTATTCCAAACTGATGTTTCCTTCATAAGTACTAACAGCAGTTAGAACCCCACCCCCAACCTGAAGGCACACGGAGACTACCCTATCATCCACTGGGGAGAACCCCAGTGAACTGGCTCTGAGCTGAGGGGCTATCAGTTAGTTACTCTTGAGGAGATTGCTTCCAGAATCCGTGAGCTGAGTCTGATTATATCTAGCTGGTACTGTTCAACCTCATGCACAAGTTCAGGCTGGTTTCCCCCGAAAGAGAGGCGTGTTCCATGTTCAGTCAGTTTAGGAAGCTAAGGCCCATGGTGGTGGGCTCACAGGAGGGTGAACCCATATTGCTTATCTGGGCTGACGCCAGCTTGTGCCCAGGGGTCACGGCCCGGCACCAGGTGCTTGCCGTCAACTCTGTACCCCCCTGGGATCATATGGCCACACAAACCCCGAAGGTGGGGATTCACAGAGAAGCACTTTTTATGTGAAAAGTAAAGTCCTTCCTCGCCCCCTCAGTGAGCTGATAGTGAAGCAGCACATGACCAAGATGCTGAGGCGGCAGCATTAATACATGCGGATGGTAACCAGCTACTGTAACTGTAATATCAGAGCTCTGCTGAACCAAGCTTTGGGAAACATTCCTTCTAAACTTCTTATTAATTAAATCACAGCAAGCAAAAGAAAAACTTAATTTGACACAAGCTGAATACTTATATATAAATAATCACGTTATAATACAGGATTAGAATATAATGTAACATCCTGAAGCAGCAAGAGAAGGTGAGTGAAGGGAACAGGGACAAGATCATATAAGTAATAAATAAATAAAATAAAACCAGAGAAAAAACAAACAAAGGAGAAGAGGGACATCCAAAGGAGTAGTGAAAATGGAAAGAGCAAAAGGATATAAAGGTTAGGAAAGAAAAGATTAATAAAAAGCACAGAAGTGGAGGTAAAATGTTGAACTATGGAGACTGAAGGAGAGAAAATGTAGTGCGTCTAATGACTGATAAAGTGAGGCTGGTGTTGAATTATAGATACAGCTGATGTGAATGTTTTATGAAAATGTTATTGAGCCTTTTAAAGTGTAGTCAAACAACTTGAGAAATGACCTGAGAGGAAGTGTTAAAAAGAAAAGAAATGTGAGAGAGGAGGCAAGGTGATGGAGGGTAACAAGACGGGACGAGGAGGAGAGGGAGGAGGAAGGTAGGGTACAGGGCTGGGAACGAAAAAGGAAGAACATGACATGGAGGTGTATTTTATGAATCAGACTTTGTATCAGTTTTGATTTCAGTAATTATTTCAGCTTAAAATGACATAAAAAATATATTTAACATTATAGCCACTAAATCTGGGAACCAATCGAGTGAGTGACTGACCTGCCGGTTGCTGGTTTACTTTATACATCCTAGATTATAATTCCCCTACAAAGCCAGGCCTAATTACATATCCTACAATCTGGGGACTTTTGCATGTTCTTTGTCACTTACGTTGAATGATGAACGTAAACTTAATGTGCAGATTCAGCGATGGTATCTGCTTCAGGCTTCCCCTGCTTGATTGTTCAATTTAAATTCAACATGGACACACTGTTGAATGATTTTAGTACAATGTCTAAATTCAGTCCAAGTACATTTGTGCAAATTAAGAGAGCGGGTAGAAAAAAGGTTTGAGGATAGAAGAGACTAAGAAAATGGAGGCCAGGAGTAGAAAAGATTATAAAAGTTGAATATAAAAGTAAGAAAGAAGAGAGTTCTTGAAAGATTTAGTGTAGTGAAAATGTACAGAGCAATAAAATAACTGCAGATTAAAGCAGGAGGAAAATGTAGATGAAAGAAAGGAGATAAAGGGGGTGAAAAGAGTTAGTTGAGGAGGAGCTGAGGAATGACGATGGATGGCTGTTTCCTGTGGTTGAAAAAGGCAGATAGGAGGAAGCAGGGCTACGGTGCACAATGTGTATATGTATGCATTTATGTTTATATACTTATGTACTGTGTTTATTTTCTCATAAAAATCCACGTACTGATCCAGTTCTACAGAAGATGGATCCATGATCTGTAAACTCTCTTTTATTCTAGGGAAAGTAGTTTGCAGGAGATCCAAATTAAAATTTAAAAATACTTTATTAATCCCTGAAGGGAAAGTAATTTTTGCAGTTGTCACGGTTTAGGTCGTCAAAGATGCATTGTAAAGGTTTCTTTTTGTGGGCAGGAAGAATCTTTTGCAGCGGTCTGTGCTGCAGCGGATCTGAAGATGTGAAGAGGATGTTCAGGGTTGTCCATGAGTCTCTTCATTTACGAAGCATCCTCCTGTGTACAGTCATCTATCGAGGCTTCAGAACAGATCCCTGAATCCCAGACATCTGAATCATCTAATAATAGACATAGAGAGATTTCTTCCTTTACTATAAATTTTTATTTCAGCAAATGCAGCATGATGTGAAGTTTAGTGGGGATAAAGATGAAGAAGCTGGACACGTCTACTCTGATCTGATGGTTCGTGATGTCACAGAACTCTGCAAATCTGAACCGCCCATTGAACGAGACATTTTCAACCCTCTGAGCCCTCAGACATGTCAGACCATCTCGTCAGCGCTCACAACGCCTGGACGATTTTGGTGACAAATCCCAACGTTGGTACTTTACTTACTTTAATGTAGCATAAATTACATCAAGAAATACAAAAAAAAGAAAATATATACTTTACGAGACAGTTTTGCATTGTTCAGTGAGAAAACCCGCATGAAGCCTCCCGACCTCACAGGTTGACACCTGCAGAGGTACCACAGAGACCAGTGAATTTTAGACACTCCTGTGACTTTTAGCAGACGCCTCATTAAAGGAGAAAGGGGTTGGGATTGTAAATAAAAATGATACTTATCATCCAACTTCATCATTTTTAGGAATTTCATTTCAGCTGCTGTCAGCGCCTCTCCACTTAGGCGCATTAGTGACGTGTGCTATTCCATGAAGCACTGCCCTGTCGATACCCGTCGCCAGCTCTTGCCAAATGCCTTGGCTTTCATTTCCTTCATCCATCATCCATTTATTCATCGTAAACCCAGTTCCTCTCATCCAGCTGCCACCCGCAGTTTCTGGAGTTAATCTGCACCTTTTGATCCATCGGGTTAGTCACACTGACAGGCCTGTTCTTGCATCATTTATCAGCTGTCTGCTTGAGACAATAACACAGTCTTCACGAGCCATAACAGCATACTTGATTGTACTGTGTCACATGACCTCTCTTTATTTGTTTTTTTTGTTTTACCCTCATCCAGACCCTATAATTCCAGAGAGAAACTGACACAATATTTAAAATAATTAAAAAAATAAATACATTTTTTCTCAATGAATCTTCAAATCTGAAGATGTGATCCGTCTAATTTAATTAAAGTTAATTATATTTATATAATGCCCCTTCAGAGCATTGAAGGGCTCCAGGGCGACTACCAACTTCCCTCCTTAATAATTCAGAAACAGTCAGAATCCCAGTATTTGCTCTTCATAGTAAATCACCACAACACTATGCTCGTAGCAAAGGATGAAAACCATGTGGATGAACCAAAGTCCAACATTGGTTCTGTGTTAGACTAGATAACAGTGACCTCCACGATGCATCCTTACACATCCGTTCCTCAGTACTGACTGCGAGTAATTCTACATTTATATAAAAGCCTTGTGAACACGGCTGACATTGGATTTCATTTTCTTGCATTTTACGTTACCATGTCAACAAACAGCTGGAACAGCTCACGCTGTCGGTAGTGTATAATCTGACACTGCAAGCCCAAACCTGTGGATTTTCTTGTAATGGCGAGACTACATAATGATTAATGACTAGATTTAAAAACGTGGCACCAAGTGACATTGGATAATCACATTCCACAGCCGGTCAGAGGACGTTAACATTACTGAACAGTCAGTCCTGCATGTTGCCAGAAACCACTGCACATGCAAAGTTATTATTGATGTTGTTTAGAAAGAGACAAGCAGGGTCTACAATAATCACTAACACAGGAACTGATATTTCCATGTACATTTAAAGATTAAATATATATATAAACCTGAGTTTTAATACTTGAATTAATGCCAATTTAATCAATTTCTTTTTATACATAAAAATGAACAATGCAACAATGCTTTATTTTACTGTTAATTGCACTAATGAGCATCCTGAAGTAATAGTTGAGTATTTTTTATTAGTCTGAAGCGCCATGTAGCTCGGGCAGCCATCCATCCAGCTGCTGGCATAAACCACTCAAACTAACTGGACACTGGTCTTCTCTTCCAGCCGTTGCATTCATTTACACCTCTATGTTACCTATCAAATTCATTAATATTTGTGTTAAAATGCTATTACTGTACGTGGTCAGGCGATAACTTTGGTTGTCCTTGTGGTTGTCTCATTATTCTACTCTGAAAAGCCATAGACTGTAAATACAACTGACAGCATTGTCACGTGACCCACTGGTTTCTGAAGAGTGGGTTTGAAGCTTCTTTTTAGTACAAATTTAGTACGAGTTCTGCATGAGACTCAACCTGGAGGTTAGACTTGGTAAAGACGTGCATGTAGCAGTACAGAGCAACAGGTAGTAGCAGTTGTAGTATTACAGAGCAACCATAAAAGCGTTTAACCTCCTCACCTGTAGGGGGTACCTCTGAGCAGAAAATGGCTAAAGGTTCTTTGTGCTGCTGCAACCGCCTGGGTTCTCTGAAACGCCTGTGTGTTTCATCAGTGCAAATCATCTGATAAACAATGCCTCGACTTTTTATTTATAAACAAAATCTAAATCTGTACTTCTATTTTTTTTAATCTTATCTTTAAGTCCGTTTCCCCAAAAACTTCATTGTATGAACTATAATGCCTGTGTCTTTAGATGGGCTGATAAATGTTATGACATACTTCAAAACATCATCGACTGTTGATGCAAGGCCTTCCAGACGCCTGTGTGAAAGAATGGATGTGACTTTCCCCCTGGTTTCCTTCAATGATCAGCAGCTTTTTTATTATCTGGATGTCTCTGAACATCCACAGACTCTCACACTCTTCAAAAAAAGAAAAGAAAAACACAAAATCTGGCCTTGATCCACCAGAATGCAGCAGTACTAGATCTACTGCTTCTCCACCTTTCATTTCAAAACTCCTGAGAAGATTGTCTGTAGTTTTTTGACTCTCAGACACAACATGACAGCAATATAACATTTGAGTCAGATTATAAATAGTTTCAAAGTACAGAGACTGTTAAGAGTGTTAAATGATCCACTAAATGAGGCAGACTTGGTCCTTTTTCCACAAGCTGACAGAAGTTCCTCAAGTATTGACGAAATGCTTGTGCAATGTCTGAACACATTCCAGGACAGATTCAGATCCAGTCACTCGGGATGCTTTTGAAGGTGGTCTGGGACGTAAATGTGCAAATTCTCTTTGTAATCTGAACATGAAAGTGTCCTGAAACCGCCTGAACTGACGCTGTCGGCTTAGGCGATCACTCAGTTGATCTAGTGTGCAAATAACAGCAGTGAAACTCTTTGCTATTTGATTTGTTCTTTGTGTTTGTGACGTGGCGGATCTTTTCTTGTATTGTATACGCCCTGATTTATACTGCACAAATCCGTTGATGACTAAAGTCTTTTAGTCTTTTTTTATCCTGTTATTTTGAGCTGCTGCTGCTCTTTTTTTCGGTCCCTGCCAGTTAAATCTATTTTTTAGGTACACATTAATGCCAGGTGTGAACACAGGCTTGGCACTGGTGATGCATCTTCATTCAAGGTCTGAATGAGTCCGTTTGTTCTTTCATTCCTGTCCCCCCAGACCTCCAACCAGTCCAGGTAGATGGCTGCTCTCAAGCAGAGCTTTATCTTTCTGTTAATTTCTGTCTTCTCTAGTGTTTTCTTTTGTTTGCTCAGGGTCAGGGATTTTATTAAAGTCAACATCTGGTGCAATCTGTTGGGTTCTTTAGGTAGGCTGTTTTTATGAATTGGTTTTGTCTTTGGATTCAGTTGGAAAACTATTTGATAACTAGTAGTAAAATAACTGAATTGAACTGAATTAGGTTGTCTTTGCAGCAGCCAGTTAATGTCAGGGTTGGGCTTTGGTTTGTTTGGGTTTTCTTTGTTTCCTATATGATCTTTATAATATTGTGTATAGTTATAATCATCTTCTGGGTATTTCTAGATCCATCTTGATTTCTCTTGCATTACCATATTTGATAAATTGAATAATTTATCTCTTGCTTATATGCTCCTTTGTGTGCTAACCAGCTACTTTTCTCCCAGTCTTATTTTGAAAGTGTTCACTTGATCTTACTGATTGTTTACACCTGTGTCCCATCAGCCTCCTGTGTCTTTACATTGTCCTTCCTGTTTGTCTATGGTCGGTTAGGTTTGCCCAGGTTGCTTCTGCTCATAATTCCTTTAAGTGGTTTTTGGTTAATAAAGAAAGGGTCTTTGTTTGCTGTTCTTCTCTTTTAGTCTCTTGGATTTGGTCAAATTCGCCAGGAACCTTAAAGGTGGGGAGAACATGCAAACAGAAAGATTCCTGCCCAGGAATCAAACCAATTCAATTCAATTCAATTTTATTTAAATAGCGTCTATTACAACACAAGTTGTCTCCAGGATCTTTCCAGAGACCAGAACATGACCCCCGAGCAATTATTACATAAACAACGGCAGGTAAAAACTCCCCTTTAAGAGGGAAGAAACCTGGACCAGGACCTGGATCATGAGGGGGAAGAAACCTGGACCAGGACCTGGATCATAAGGGGGAAGAAACCTGGACCAGGACCTGGATCATAAGGGGGAAGAAACCTGGATCAGGACCTGGATCATAAGGGGGAAGAAACCTGGACCAGGACCTGGATCATAAGGGGGAAGAAACCTGGACCAGGACCTGGATCATAAGGGGGAAGAAACCTGGACCAGGACCTGGATCATAAGGGGGAAGAAACCTGGATCAGGACCTGGATCATAAGGGGGGACCCTCCTGCCAACCAGTAGGGTAGAGCAAGAAATAAGAAGGAATGGAGACATAGAGACACCATCAAAGGTACAAGACAGGATACATCAGTATAATTATCCATCAGCAGCAGAACTAAGACTTCTGTGTATATGTGATATATGGATAGTTGGTGATCCACATAGACGAGGACTGCAGGTCGGGATGTCAGCAAGTATCCAACAGACATCCATACAGACAGGTGGAGGTAACACTGGGATGGTCAGAGGTGGAACTGCAGGTCAGCAAGCAGCTCCTGAGGTTCTGGTCCACAAACATGTACAGAAGAGAAAAAGAGACCAGGACAACAAACTACAAGAACAATGGAGCACAGTTATACTTATGAGATTAAAAACTAAGTGTTGAGCTGAAGAAGAGACAGAGACACAGAGGAGGTGAGGAACACCAGTCAGTGGATCATGTTGGTGCCCCTGCAGCAGGTCTACAGCAGCAGATCCAGATGAAGCTGTGTTGAAGACCAGCTGCTCCAGTCTGGAACCTTCTTGGTGTGAGGCAACAGTTCTAACCTCTAAGCCACCATGGCACCCAAGAATTGATTTCTTAACCGGAAATATGGCCAAACCTGAGTACAAATAATTGAACAGACAATAAAACTTAAAACTCCATCAAGAGACTAATTCAACATAAAGAGTGAAAAAACATGCTATTTCCAGTTGGCTGCTTATGATATCAGCTGCATGTACAAGCAGAAAGGAAACACGTGGGCAGACGCAACTCAACATTCAAAACAACTTTTCTCCTTTTGGCTTTTCCCTGTGGGGGTCTCGAGTCTGCGTCAGCTGTTTCCATCTCACCATTTCTTTTGCATCTTATGCCTGGTCGAGTATTCACAAAAGAACATAACACGAAAGAGGCCATCTCCCCAGATTCTCAAACAGACAATAGATCTTATCAGTTTGAAAAATCATATTTTATTAAGTTCACCAACATTTTCCAACAAACTAGAGTTAAAGCTTCAGGGTGGACTGAGGCCAAGTAACAAACGAACTATCTGCAATAACCCAAACTCACCTATCCAAAATAAATGAACCAAAGCCAATTACTTACTCCCTAAGTAACATAAAAATGAGAAAAGATTTAAGCTAGTGGCAGCCCAGCCCAAACTGTAATTTGACATCACTGATACTGGTTAAGAGAGGAAGGAGATCTGAATGAGTCTCCTTGGTCGTCCCACATTCTGGCACTTTTCTAATTTGGTGGAGCTTCATGCAGACGATCCCCTTCGAGTACCGGAACTGACCGGTCCCGGTCCAGCACCTGCACACTGCATGCATATGATGTCAGACGCATTCCTTTGTCACACAAACCTACTGCATATCCTTTTTTAGCACATCCGGGACACTCTTGTCCTCTTTGGTCGCTTCCTTTTTCTCGTGCCTGGCACCACCATCCTCAGCATCCTACTATCAATGTATTCACTTTTCCTTCATGTCTGTCCAAAGCTTGTCAGTCTAACCTTTCTTACATTAGCTCAAAGGCATCCAACTAACTGTTGCACTGATTGCTTTGTCAGCTTGTTTTTAAATCCCATCCATCCTTGTTATTAGACATTTCAAGAAAATATGCATTGAATATTGAAAAAGGACAACAAAAGAAATGAAAAATAAATGGAAAAAGACAGTGTTTGTTACCAAACTTCAAGAAATCAGCCAAAGAAAAGGCACTTGCTCACATGAAATACAAACCTCAACCATTATCAGTGCTTAAAAAAGGAACATTACAGGGACACAGTCGTGGACAGTGGATGATTGGATGAAAGTAGTAATCCGTAACGAATCACGAGTCTAAACAGGAGGTTATACCTGACATTTCTGTAGTAGCCTAGTAAAACATTTAAAATGCCTGCCTGAAGAAAACTAAAACACAATTCCACACACATTGATTACAAGTGTTAACATGTCAGATAAAACCTGAGAAGGTGACATAGTGTCATTAACTCTACAGTAATTGTACAAGTGTAACGCGGAGGTTCTGGACACTTTTCATTCTACCAATTAAAAATAGGTTTGTTGATGAAGAGGTTTAAGGATGATAATGCATCATGCCACAAAACAAAGAACATTAAACAATTTCTTCAGTAAAATACATCAGCTCAGTGACACGGCCAGCGAACATGCTGCTTAATTATTTATGTAATGCCAGTTCACAACGAGCGCCATTTCAAGGCCATTTACACAGAAAACAAGTTCAGTAATCTAAGTGCAAATTCAGTTCAGTTCAGTTAATCCAATTCATTCCAACAGAGCTCAGGTTGAAAAATTCATATAATGCCACTTCATAATAAAACAACCTAGCAAAGGAACAAAACAGACTGAATGTTCATTTCCATGTGACGCCCCAACTCCAAGGCGACTTTGGGGAAAAGAAAACTAATTAACAGGGCTAAAAATCCCCCAGCAGAAGCAGACGCGGGGCGCGAGGACATCTACCTCGTCTGGTTTGTTGTCCAGTGTGACACAAAACAGAGTGGTCCAGGGATGTCTGCCTATGAGGCACGGCAGGGAACAATGTCAATTAAGAACCCTCCCATGGAGTGGGGAAAGAGCAGTGCATCATGGGAGGTCCCCCAGCAGTCTGGGCATATAACAGCATAACTAAAGGGACGGTTCAAGGCACCAGAACAAGCCTTTAATTATAGGTTTTATCAAAAAGGAAAGTTTTAAGCCTATTCTCAAAAGGTAGAGAATGTCTGTGTCCTGAACCACAAGCCTGAAGTCTGAGAGCAAAGTAGAAATCTACATCTCATTTTGACTGGAAAAAAGAAAGTAAAGAAAAGAAAGAAAACCGGATCTCCCTGCTGGTTTAGGAGGAAGTTGGAATGGGATTGGTGAAGATTTTGTTTTTCATTTATGAAGCCCTGAATCAAAAACTTTGTGCTGTCAGAAAAAGAGTAACAGAATACTGTGAGCTTAGCTTCATATTTTACAATAATTAATGTTACCATTAATTATATCTATTTGTTCAGCTTTTTAAACATATTTTATGAAGACAGAATGTTCAGCTGTTAAAAATTGTCAAAAAAAATTGAATGGTTAAATAAACACGTCTAAGACTGACTTCATATTTTTTTTCCAGGGGTTGTAGTTATGCAAGTTTATTTGACTTTGTAAAAATGTCAAATTAAAGGATATGCAGAATTTTTTTTCAATAAAAACAGCTGCTTCAGTGCCTGACAGCTGTTTTTTGAACCCGTGTATTTTATTTTCAGCCTCTAGCATCGTGTGCAGCTCTCAGTGACAAGATCTAATGAGGGTGGACTTAAAGGTGAACTGAGGAGCACAAACAGGACCGTATTTGATTAAAGTCATGTTAAATTTGGTTTTTAACTGGTTTCATTATAACAGAGATTGATGCCTTTTGAAAAGGCTGACAGTAATGTAACATGAAAAAGGGGTCAGAGTTCTAATAGGGAGAGATGGTCATTTATCTCCTTTAATCAGACTGATAGATTAGTTTGCAATCAGTATTGACAGCCAAGGGGTCCTGTTGTCAGCGTCCCATTTTCTTCTATCAATGGAGAATAAAGATATAAATTGCCAGTGCAAAACTTTTTTTTATTTTTTTGTCCTTGTAACATCTGTCACTTTGTTGAATTATTTCTAGGCCTCTCAGCTTTAGTCTAAAACAGACCTGAAAGAGTTGCATTGTGATTGGATTAGTAAGAGCTGATGTGCTGATGCTGTAAAGAGCTTTTTGATTGACCTGGAACTTGACTTGGATTTGTATAAAAGCTTTTGACTTATTTCAAAACTTCCGCTAAAGTTCCAGTGGCTTTATTATGAAGACAAAGGGTTGATGGTGAAGACTCACTTGGTGGATATGAAGACAATTGTGTGGTGTCCTTGTTTTCTCCATGTTATGATTCATCCTGTAGCTCAGCAACTCTCCATCATTACCAGTGTTTTCTCGACAGCAGAGAGAAGTCTTCAGTTGTGAACGTGGAATCGAAGGCTGCTGTTGAGCTGTGCATAAATGGCGGGTCATAATAAGGGCGTATAGGGCATTATTATGAGTTACACAGATGTGCTTGAGAATGAGGCTGTTGAGTTTAATTCACTGAGTAATGTGTTTAGGCAGTGAAAGACTCCTCGTTGAAATGGAAACGCCTGAACCTTTCTGGATACATCTGCTTTCTGTCAGCATCACTTTATCAAAACTGTGTGTGTGCGTGCGTGAACTCATACTCAATAAAGACAGGTTTTCCTTAGTAACTTGGACAGGGTAAGACATTAAAGTCTTAGAACCATAAAAACCACAAAATCAGTTAATACGCTTTAAAATATATTGTGGTAATAGTGCCATGTATTAATGCACTACATCAGGGCCGTTATCAACCCTCCCTCTTTTAACTCCTCCATCTCTGTCACCTGCTGTTTCTGACCAGTTTGAACGTCTCAGTCTGTCTTCTCTGGAGGAGCTAATTGGTCGTATGAAGCCTTCTCGGTCTCCTAATGATCCAATTCCACCTCGTCTTTTTAAAGACGTTTTTCCTACCTTGGTACCCTACGTGCTCAATATCATTAATGGCAGTCTAGTTAATGGGATTGTACCCTCAAGTTTTAAGTTGTGGTAGAAACACCGCTGATTAAGAAGCCTGGCTTAGATTCCTCTAAGCAAGGATCTCTAAGCTCCTTTTCCTTTCCAAGGTACTTGAGAACATTGTTTACTACCAGTTGATAACTTTTATAGAAGAGTACAACATTCTTGAGGTGTTCCAGTCTGGATTTAAAACCCGCCACAGTACTGAATCAGCTCTGTTTAGAGCTTTAAATGACATTCTTTTAGCCACAGATGCTGGTCACTGTGCTGTTTTGGTTTTATTGGATTTAACAGCGGCCTTTGATACAGTCAACCATCAGATCCTCCTGTCTGCCTGGAGAGCTGGGAGGGTATTCAGAGGTTTGCATTAAGCTGGTTCAGGTCCTACTTAACTGACAGGAGTTTTTGTGCCCGTCTTGGAGCTGTGGAGTCTTACAGAGCGTCTCTTAAATGTGGAGTGCCTCAGGGTTCTATTCTCAACACTCTTCTTTTTTCATTATATTTGCTTCTGCTTGGATCAGTTCTTCACAAATATGGAATTTTATTCCACTTTTATGCTGATGACAGCCAAATATATATTCCACTGAAGCATGAAAAGCATATTCTACCACTTACTAGAGTGTACTGAAGAAATTAAGGCATGGATGGCACTTAGTTTCTTACCCTTTAATCAAGAAAAGACTGAGGTCATGTTATTTGGGCCCAGCGACGCCTCTAAGGTGCTTGTTGACTTGGGCTTTTTAGGCAAACATGTGAAACCTACAGCAACAAGCCTGGGTGGGCCTGTTTGTTTGCGCATTGATTTAAAAATGATTTTACTTGTCTTTAAATGTCTCCGTGGTCTCACTCCAAAGTATCTGTGTGACCTGTTTTAGCCGTTCACTCCTTCACGCTCCCTCAGGTCAGCAGATCAGTTACTGTCAGTCGTCTCCAAGACTCAGAGGAAGCCTGGAGGCGACGGCGCTGTTTCAGTCGCTGCTCTAAACTAAGGAACCATCTATTTTCACATATCAGAACGACTCACTTCCTGTTTTTAAATCCTCTCTTAAAACACACTTTTTCACTTTGGCTTTTAAATCAGTTTGAGGTCTTAGTTTTAGTGTTTTATCTTATTGTTTCATTTTTGTTTTATGTTTACATTTGTTTTACATGTTTTTAATTTTAAATGCTTTGATGAGGACATTTACTGATGAGGACATTTACTTTTACTCATACAGGCTTAATGATATTACTGTTTGTATCCCTTTTACTGCAAAAACCATTTCTGAAATATGTTTTTGAAACTTGAAGACTTCAGTTTTTTGCTGTTTAAATATCATAGGCAGGTGTTATGTGCAGGCCTGGGGTGTCACAGGCATAACATGCTAAGAACCCATTCCCCCAGGTCCCAAGTTGTCAAAGAACAAATCAGCTGTCTTGTTTTAACAAAAGACTGAATTATTTACAAATATAATAATAATATAACAACGAAAAAAGACTTCAGGGTGGATAAGGCCTCCCCAGCTAAATCAACAAGAGAAAAGAAAGTAACACAAACAGCACTCCACCCCTACTACTTAAAGGACAATCAAAATAATATTACAAACTAAATCCAACGGTGACAGGTACGGGGGGAAATGAGGAACGCCAGCTGCCCCAGTTATCCACCATCTTGGCCCTTTTATGCCCTGGTAGCTCCTGCTGCAGCCAATCGCTGTCAGCCCCAAGATCTTCCCACCAATCACCTCCTGGAGATGGCACCCTGCAACTTACATAGGCTACTGAAAGGAAACAGAAAGATCAGACCAGCTGATATATAAGAGCCTTCTGTCATGCCTTAAAATAACACAGACTCATCTACACTTTCAGTTAACTTCTAAAACAGTAATGTTTTGTGAAAAACTTTTTCATTCCTTGAAGAAGCCATATAAACACCTAGATGAATTAAATATTTTACTTTTTATTGAAAATGATTAACAATGTCAGTTGTTGTGGGACCAGGACACACCTGTCCACACATGTGGACTGGAGAGGATAACACAGGACTGTAGGAATGCTACTATGCAAACAACCCTGATGAAGTCATGAGGAGTGATGCAGAGGATGCATCTACGTTAGTCAAGAAAGACCTGGTGGCTCAGTGTTCTAACATCCAGCCTTGCTATCGCAAATAGACCGCAAATGCAGTGCTACTTTTACCTACGTGTACCGTCACAGAGACCAATCAGCAAGTCTACAGCACACCAGCAGTAATCCTAAAGATGTTTGGCTATAAGATCAACAAAGGTAAGAAGCAGAGTCCTCCATGGCAGAAGAGGCTGGAAATTAAGATCAAAGGTGGCATGAAGAGAGGTAATCAGTTGTCTGAACAGCTGAAGGGTTCAATGAAGAATAGCTACCTAAGAAATTTCATGAACTCTCTACCTGAGGCAATCACTTTGTCAATTGTCCCTCCAGACACATGAGGAGCCACATGTTAATGCCATGTGCACAGATGCACTTTGAGCTGTTCACTTGTGATCAGATCTCTCAGGACAAAGATTGAGGTACGGTCGAAACAGGGGCTATAACGTCATGGTGAGTAAATTCAGATTAGAATAACGTCTTCATTAGATGTCATTTAGAGCATAAAACCGACAGAACAAGGAGAGGACTGAGAGCACACGCAAAGCCATCTCCACTTCAGCACCACGGACAGCAGCCCTGGTCGCTTGGCTCATCTTTTTCCATGGCCACTGTCAGAGCTTCAGATTCACACTTTCTGCTGGAGAAAATATGAAGCTAAAACTGTGAGCATTAGCCCACTTCCACCAGCTGGTCACCTGGCATGCCAGTCAGAGCTGTGCGGGGAATCAGGTAATCAGTCTTGTAGTTGAAAAGTAGCTCTGTAGCTGCTACTTGCTTCTCAGTTCAGCTGCCCTGATATTCAGGTTATCTGGCCATGTTAATGGGGCTTGGTAAACATACTCCGAGGGTGGGGATGACGTATTCCCATTGGGTTTGGGATTGCTCCTTTTTGGGGGTCCTTCGTGAAGAGGACTGCATGTCCTAGGTTAGCTGTTCTCTGTTCCATTAAGTTAACCTCATGGTTTACCAGAGGCTAAAAAAACCCCCCAAAAAACAAACTTTAATGATGAGCAGAACTTTGATTGAATAATTAAAATGTTTACATTTCATTTATATGATCCATTATCAATAATGCTTATCACTAAGGGTTAAAACATTTAGATAATTCATACATTTAAAAAAAATCTTCATGTTTGTGTGTTTGACCTTAATAACTGTAAATGTTACTTACCTACTTTTTCACTTACACCCAGACAGCACATTGATATTTGGGATTGAGCTTGTGTCTAATCAGAATCACCCAGCATGAATTGCAAGAAAAATGGCAGAATGACTATTTCCAGTAATATAATTAAATTGATAAAACTACAACGTTGAATTAAAGTCAAATGTATTTCCTTGTCTAAGAAGTTTTAAAACATGGTATTTTCCTGATGGAATCGACTAGTGAGCTTCAGGTGTCAGTGATATTCATTCTGATTCCATCAGTGTGGGCCAGCAGTTGCACCTGAAAATCATTTTTTTATGTCAAAATGCATGGATGCTTTGCATAATTGGTACTTTTAATCATTGTGCTCTTATATTAGTATCACTATTAATTATATACATGCTATGAGGAGCACTGCTAAGAATTTCTGCCATTGTTCGTGGTCTCGTGTTTTCTTGGGAGCCTGCGGTTTTGTTAGTTTTGTCCTGGTTTTGTTGTGTTCACTGTCGTTCCATAGGCACTGTTCTATTTTGTTCTTAATTATATGTTCTAATAACAATATAAAACCTTCTTGTCTGCTGAAGCATTGTTAGTGTTGGTTTAGTCAGTGAATGCATCAAAAGACAGTTTTTTCTTTTTAAAATCAAAAATGAATTTAAATGCCGGAACCTTTTGTGATAATGACTGCTTTGTCATCAACAATGAAGCACACTGTTATTCAGGTATTAAGCTACTGACAGCTCCACTGTTATGCATCAAAAGTTCTGTATGCATGGCATCATTTCTGACTAATCACTCTAATTCCAGCATATTTGTTTTGGTTGAAAATTTCTCTTTAATGACTCGGTCCCCAAACAAAGCTCCTAAACAAGCTGTCCATGCCTTGTCGTTGTCAGCGACGGTCTGTTGACTTTGCAGATGGTTGGTCTCTCACTGCTGCTGACAGCTCATATCTACCTCGGTGCTGCTCAGGTGTCAGTGGAGAGGGAAGATTTTTCTGCTGTCGCATCAAATTAAAATGCAGACAGGTCGATGTCACCCAAGAAAAACATTTAGGAAGGCTCCGTTTTGAATCTCTTGTGAAACGTTCATTCACAGTTCTCCTATAGCTCCTGGATAATTAAAATGAATTGCAAGGGTTAAGGAGAAGTGAAACATGCTGCAATTTAATTTGGCGAATGGGAACTGTGAGAGCAAAGCAAGAGGTCCTTAAAATTAATTCATGTCATTTCTGAGGAGGAATTTAAGACACTGCTGTGAAATAAAAAGCTTTGAGTTTTAACTAACTTTTTAACGGATGTAAATTAGCAGTCAAGATCTAACTGAAAAGAACTTTAGTTTCTTCCATGAAGAAGAGAACTGCTTCTCTCTGAGAAAACTTCATCACGATCACACAATTTTATGGTGTTTAGATCAACTGAAATATGTCTTTTCAGAGTTGTTCTGTCACAGCTGATAGTAATTGTTCAAAGTAATTTTGAACATTTACAGCAGCTCTGTCCATTTCAAACTACCCTCCACTTCTTATGCCACAACTACTATGACATGGCTGAAGTTTGTGTTGCTCTTTACCAGATCTTATATGTGGTTAATTCATTTGAACCATATCATTACTAATCTAAGCATCGAGAACTGTACAACTTAACATGAAGCCTGGAATGCACTGCAGCTCGTCTTTTTTTTTTCTCTAAAGGATTGCATGGCATGGCTTTGGGATGACTTGCTGAAACGCCCAGTCCTGAGAAGATTGGCAGATGTCTTGAATGTTTTGGACATGTGAATAATCTCTCTGCAGGATAATGAATTCCAGACTGTTCGGAAATTGTCTTTTAACCCATCAAAATTGAACGCTGAAACAGTTGGTTCACTAAGTTCATTTATTTCATTACTTCTTGGCATTGTGTTAAATAATACCTGAATGATCCAGCGCCTGAAGGTGCCAGACCTAGAAAAGGGCTTATTAGATATTTTGCCTTTCCATTTCTGATTTAATTTTAGGCCTCCTTACACTAGAAAAATACCAAAATAAAACATAGCTGAAATAAATAGAAGGAAAAAGAAAACAACAATTCTGTGTATAACACAGTCAACTCATGTAAACATTTGTTATATGCTGAATGAAGAAGCAAAAGCAGGATTCAGAGTAAACAAACAGGTGGCTCTGAGGATAGATTTATTAAAATAAGAACCTTAAATCCACAGAGCTGTTTTATCTGAAAAAAGTAAATATAAAACAAGATGTACTGAATAACTTGCAAATCAAAATGTCATATTGCAGTTTCTGTGCTTCGAATGAGACAAACACCGTTTGGTCTGCAAATGGAAGCCGTCAAAGTAACTACATCACTATGCAGACAATGTCAACATTTTGATGAATTCTTCCACTTTTGACAGTAAAATAACATGTTCATCTTTTATAATAAATATATGAAAAAAGAACTTAGACCTTTTCTTGCTATATTTCAAACGTATTTCACCAGTCTTGTCCAGCAGTGTTCTGTCTTCATCTGGAGCCCACGCCTTATTAACACGCTTGCATTTCCCTCATCTTTTCATCTCTCAGAAACTGACAGAATCCATAAATGAGAGGTCAGAGGGTCACATCCCACCCACTCATCTCTCCTCTTCCCCTCCACAACACTGAAGGAGGTAGAATGCATGTCATTGCATGAGGAGAACCGAGTGCAGCGATAAGAAAAGAAGTTAATAGATGGGCACCATTCCCCAGGTTGTTATGGCTTTATTGAAAAGAATGATCTAGAAAAATGTATCAAAAACTGCAGTGAGCATTGCTCAACATTATTAACAATGGCCTTGAAAAGTAAGTAAATAAATAAATAAATAAATAAATGAAATGGCTGTGCATGTTATAATGCATCACACTTTGTACAAAGAGGATAAATAATTAAGATGCCTGTTTCTTCAGGAAAATAGAGTTAATGATGGTGACAGATTGAAAAAGAGCAGGAGTCCACACAGTTACTGAAATAATAAACTGATTTAAAAGTTTTAGAGATGAATAAAGCAAATCTGTGGACGTGAAAGGGAGAGGATTTGGCTGAAATGTAGGTCTCGTTCTCTCAAAGATGACTTTCTACTTCACGTTCTCTCATGTGTGTTTGTACCACATACACATGTCTGGATGTACATTGAATATTCAGATTAGGAGTTTCCATCAGTTATATGCATTTTGCCTGATGTTTTCATGCACATTTGTGTTTTATATGCTTGTATGTCACGCTGCCAATGACACAACGCAAAATGATGAACAGCTTCTAATAAGCAGCTTATTCCTGCATGTTGTAGTTTTTGTTCTTATAAAATCATTGGACTCCACCCACTTTCACACAGTGATGACACCAAATGATTAGATGTCAAAAATGCTCATTTCAGTTACCCACGCAAATGAATGAAAAAGGAACAAATACATGATAAACAAATAAATGTCAATGAGTACATTAATGCACAATAAACTGCATAGTGTAGAATAATATTTTGATTTGATTTAAAAGCAAAGTCAAATTTCTGCTATATTATAGACTCTGTATAAGGAAGATGTAGTGTTGGGTTTGGAAAAATAAAGCCAGCATGAAAATAGTTCAGCAGGAGACAATGTCTGTTGTTGCAAAAATAAGTATGTCATCCTGAAGTTTATTGGAAAACCTTTCACAGCTGCTGTGTAGCACCCAGCTGTGTCTTTTCAACTATTCTCCGCTTGCCAAAGGACACCTGTGAGCATCTTTCATGCAACACGGCTGCTGTGATTTTCTCAAAACATGCCTCAGAGATGGCAGAAAATAATCTGGATGTTGACACAGCTCAAGATTTTTATCACCAGATGATCATAGATGATGAAGCTGACGTGGTCCATGCAGAAGATGAGACAATTTTCCAAAAGCAGATTAATGATTTAAGGAGTTGTCTTTTAATTCCTCAGTTTACTCATCAGATTTTATGATGAAACACTTGATGACATAAACATAACTTTTTTAAAATGTGGGACCTTTTTTGTATTGTTTATTTATTTTTTTTACAGCATTTCTTCCATCTTTGCACCACGTTTGTGTCTTTTGCTTGTGAGGTAGTCAACAAAAAGATGAGCTCATTTACAAGATCATTCAAGCCATGCAGTCTGTGATGCCTAAATCTAAACAGGTACTTTTTAATGCCTAAACCTAACTAAATAGTTTTTGTGCCTAAATCTAACCAGAAAATGTAAATACCTATATTTAACCAGGCGTTCTTCAATGCTTAAACTTTACCAGATTGGATTATTTAAAATAAATGCAAAGGCAAAAAAGCTTGTATGAGACTTGTCTGAACACAAGTCTCCATGCACCCACGCACTCGCACAGAATTAAGGTTAATCAATTTTCCATTTAGGAATTATCTGTTTTTGCTGTGAAATCACCTCACACACACATACATGTACCCAGATATATACATACATCCACCTATACACCTATTTAAATATGTACACATTATATGCATGTACTTCAATTTACATATACACATTTGTAATTTGACCCATCCATATTTCTATAACTTGATGACCTCCTTACATTTCCTTTTAAATTGTATTACATTTTGACTTTGTTTTTGTAATACTGGTCCCAGCACTGAACCTTGAGGTACCCCACACACAATTTCCAGACAATCAGACTCAATATCTCCCATCTTCACAAATTGTTGTCTATTCTTTAAATAGCTTCTCATCCAGTTCAGGACTACTTCCTGAATTCCATCTATCTAATTTTTTTACTTAAAATGTAATGATTTATTGTATCAAAAGCTTTCTTTAGGTCTA
This sequence comes from Xenentodon cancila, assembly GCA_014839995.1. Lineage (NCBI taxonomy): Eukaryota > Metazoa > Chordata > Actinopteri > Beloniformes > Belonidae > Xenentodon > Xenentodon cancila. The sequence continues at coordinate 31,167,280 of CM026203.1, read as the reverse complement.
TGAACACCCTTATAGCTAATTTCTCACTGTCTGTGATATTGGTCATTTCTTCAATGAGGTCAGTTGCGGTCAGTGATGTTGACTGTTGTTGATTAGTGTGCGTTCGTCTATGAATTTTCCTAATCTCTCATTGAAAGGTTTTTCTAGGATTTTGGAGAACTGAGGGAGAAGAGTGACAGGCCTGCAATTTGTGAACAGGTGATTGTTCCCAGTTTTGTACATTGGGATGATCTTTGCTATTTTCAGTTTGTTGGGAAATTGTCCCATTTGAAATGACAGATTGCAAATGTAAGTTAATAATTTAGCAAAAGAGAACGCTGCAGATTCACAGCTTTCTTCAGCTGTTGCCAGACAACAGGAGGAAACAAGAAATGGATTGTCAAAGATTGTGGGCTCCATTTAAATACTTAGCTCGGCAAGGTCTAGATCTACGAGGTCGTGCAGAAGAGAAAAGTCAATCCCAACATTTTAAAGAAAAAGGCAGAAGATGACCCTGCTTTTCAGAAGTGGTTAGACACAAGCAGGATTACATAAGTCCTCTCATTCAGAATGAAATGCTGGACACACTGAGCAATGCCATTATAGGAGGAATAGCTGACACTATTCGATGCCTCCCACTCACACAGTTTGCCTTGATTGTTGATGGGACACAAGACATATGAGGTCAAGAGCAAGAATCTACAAGTCTTCGTTACGTGGATCATGACTTAAATCCTCACGAGGAATTCATTGGGATGTATTTAGTGACCAAAACAACAAGAGTGTCTTGCAAAAGTAGCACTAGATGTACTTTGCAGACTAAATTTGCCATTGTCAGCACTGCGTGGGCAGACATACGATGGCACAGCGAATATATCTGGCAAATACTCACGTACACAGGATTTTATTAGGAGAAACAGCCACTAGCTTCATATGTGCACTGTGGAGCACACTGTGTGAATCACTTCACCAATTAGGAGTTTAGTGTGGACAGTCTGGCAAATTCAAACCGATGTTTCATCACATAGGGATATCTGACCATGGAACCCCATATGCCCTGAAACCACTGTGTGAAACAAGGTGGGCTGTTAGTGTCAGTTGTGTCAGTTGGTGCCATCCGTTCAGTTCTAACACAGCGTGACTCTGTCCACACTGCCTTGGAGATAATGGACCGACTGGACCACTGCATCTACTGCAGATGGTCTGTTTCAGCAGTTCACGAGGCGCAGTACTGTACTTGGTCTTTTGATGGCACTAGCGGTTATTGGAGCGCTAGAGTGTCTCAACAATTCTCTTCAGAGAAGGACACAGACTGTTTCTGGTATGCAGGCTGTTGTTTGTAAGGTTCAGTCTACTCTCAATGGCAGGAGAGCCAAAAACGCCTTTTTGAGAAGGCATCTACAGTTGTGAACTCTTTAAACTTAGAACCTAAAACAAAGCCAGGAGTTCGACCATCACCCAAGTCTATGGTGAAGAATCAAGTGGTTTCAGTCCTAAAAGTCCTAGGGAATGCTACAGAGTTGACTTTTATGAGGTCCTTGACTCCATCCACACACACTTTGCAGAACATTTTCAGCAGGGTGGGCTTCTTATCCTGCAAAAGCTGGAAAACACCTTGTGTTCCAGGAATATTGACCCTGTGGTCCATGATTATCCACAAATGAATGGCCAGCTGCTGGACATCCAGCTACCTATGTTCAAACATAATTATGCCTACAGTTCCTGTGGAGAGGCTACAAACATCTTCAAAGGTTTGCCATTTGAGGTGCGAGGCTTATTCACTGAAATAGAAAATCTGGTGAGATTACACCTTGTGGTAGCAGTCTTGTCCTTTGAGGCAGAGGAGCTTTAGTTCTCTTAGATGATAAAAGACTACGCACACATATGACACAGCAACGGCTGAACCATGTTGCAGTGTGTCACATCCATCAGGACCAACCCCTCTTAACTAAGAAGTCAGTGTGTACCCAGTACCCAGTTAATTCCTTATAAACGGAGACACAAACAGGTATTTGGTGCTTTTATCTGAATTGCACAACATTATCTAAAGTCTGCTAGTTGCTGGCAGAATAGACATCAGTATAGCAACCTGTTTACCTGTCAAACACTTGGCATGGTATGGTATGTGTGTTACGTTGGAGTCTAATATGTTGTAACATACCTTAATATGTGCTTTACAGATGGGCCTACTGTTATATTGTAATGCTTTTATTTAGATTTGATTAATTTGAACTGGTGATGCCCACCAATATGTGAAATCAGTTTGCCATGTTCAGAATTGAGGTGCAAGCTGCCCTCCAGGGGGCTACCCTGCATTGCAGGATGTATTGAGTGTTGTCATTGATTCTGCAACACTCATAGAGACACGTCAAATTACCCTGACTCCTTTTACAAAAGTAAATGATTAAATGAATTAGTAAACAGGCGAAGAGTTCAGCCCCCCCAATGGTCGACCCAAAGTTACGCCCTTGGAAATCCTCAATGATGTACATTTTGAATCCTTTGAGTGCTTTGGTGCGCTGCAGAATAAATTATGAATAATAATTGTCCTCAGGAATTTGACAACAACCAGCCCGGGTCTGTCTCATCTGGGTTTCCCAATGCGATAAACCTTCTCCAGCTCAATCTCCTGTTGTAAGTTTAACTTTTCCATCAAAGCCGTCTTCACCTTCTCCTCCGTTTCAGCCCTGGTCTCGTTTGGTGATTCGGTAATTTCCTCGATATACCGTACATGATGAAAGACATACTCCTCAAAAGTTTGAGCATGTGTTGGTGTATCAGCTACAAAATGAAATAGTCCAAAATACATCTTCATAAAATCAGTTTTTCAATTCAAAATGTAAATAACCTGGTAGCAGTGCCAAGGGCCATATAGTTTTTATTTCTTTATTGGAAAAAGTGAAAGTCTGTTCTATCAGTCTAACAGCTTTTTCATAAAACAATACAAACAAACCACTTCCTGGTGTTAATGTTTAAATGTTAGATATTTCATTGAGTTTCCTATAAAGGGTTAATGTATTCTGAAGTAGCACTTGCTTTTGAAACTAAACTATGGGAAATGTTTTGGTGAAACCAACTTAAAAAGCGGCTGTGCCCTCAAAAGCAGTGCTGTTGATCAGTGTCTTGTATCTGTCTGTGTCAACTGAAATCTATCTATCAGCTAAACATTACAAGCGGAGCCAGTGTGCAACAGCAGCTGAACTTCTACAAACTGCAAAGAAATTATTGCAGAAGTCCCTTTTGTACACATGAGTCCCCGAACAGGGGCAGTGAAGAACCTGCCGAAGCAAGTTTGGTGACACGGAGAAGTGAGAACAGGAATGTAGAGCACGGTGGAGCTAGACACAGAAACTGCATTTTTAACTAACTTTCCCTGGATAAATATGAACTAAATAAATAATAGGCTTTGTGTTGCAATTTTTATACTGCAGTAATGTGAATATTGGCAGCGAATATGGATTGCTGGTTCCTAGTTGTGTTTGAGTCATTCGTTTATAGGCAGCTGAGCAGAATACGTTTCCACAAGGCTGAAAAAAGAGAAATTATTAAACCCACTTATAGAAGAATGAGAACATTTTTACGACTGCTACAGTATTCAACCTGCACTGCACAAATCCAACGGAGGGGGGGGGGGGGGGGGGGGGGGGGGGGGGGTGGGGGGGGGGTGACTATGTAAGAAAAACAATGAAAGAAAATGGACAAAGACAGAAAATGTGGATAAGGATCAGTAAAAATGTTGAAGGATGAAAGTTAGAATGAAATGACACATGAAATTGGAAAATGTGGTGAGTGGAGGTTGGGTGGTAAGATGGGCAGAGCTGCTCAAGTATTATGAGAAGATAATGCAGCCAAGGCACTCTCAAGACATTCTCCAGAGGGAAAAGAGAAAAACAACTTTCCAAAGTTAGGTACTGGCTCTGTGTGGTGTACTTTAAAAGTTTATAGCTAGTGTGAGAAAGTCACATACAGTTGCTGATTCACATCACTTTTAATGTGGCCCAGTAACGATAACATTATAAATCATATATACATATACATATAAATCATCTCCTGCCTCTCTAGCTCTACGTTCCAAGACGACCTGATGTGGACAGATGTAGGTTGGGCAGCGGTAAACAAAGAAAAAGTGAAAATGAACCACTCTTTAGAAGCTTTTATGTGTGCAAAAAAAGCTTTTTTATGTTTTTCAAAATCTGCACGATTCAGGAGACGAAGCCCACTTTGGATAACAGTTTTGCAAAGAGCATGTGCGGTATTCCGTGATGTGACCCAGGCGTCATAGTGTTGACTTCTGACACCGAAACTCCACGAAGTCTGGTTCTTTCTCAGCGTCTCAAGACGGTTCGATCTTTCATCTCTGCGCTCTCTGTAACCGTGAAGCGTACGACGCCCGTTTTTGAGCCACGATGGTCCAGTTTCGCACTGCGTGACCCCGGAATCAGCTCTGGAATGGCTCAGTCTGAGTCACCATATTTAAAACGACACTTCACTTTCTTTTGTTGGTGTTTGAAAGGTAACTTCCTGATAACCATGACAATTGCAAGTCCTTCAATGAAAACTTCTATTTTGGTTTTACTTTGTTCCAAACTTTTTGAAAGTGCTTTTGTGGCAGAAATGGGTGAAACGAGTGTGTGTGAGAGAGAGATTGATGTGACCCCACCCCTGCACTGTAGCAGAATAAAGGAGCGCTTTAATTCCTTGGTGCAGATATGAGAATAAATGTGTGCTTATTTACATGTCTTGACTCGGTCCCTCGCTTCAGTGCCCTGAATGGCAGCATGCACACAGGTCTCCTCCTCCCTCCTCTTCCTCGCTTGAATAAACAGTGTTGTTGTTGTCTTGGCGAGGTAAACAAGGTTGTTGGGATTAACTGTGACTACACACCAAAGACTTTATCCCTCAGTAAAAGGGTGCCATTGTTAGCAGGTGGCAACAATATCAGCACTCTGTAAGAAAAGAGGGTTTCATACAAAACAATTATAATTTGGAAACATTAAATATATGTAGCGCTTGATTAAATAATTGAATATGTGTTTGGAAATAAAATCCAGCCTCAGAAGATGCAGTATGGTTTAATTTTTGTTTTCATGTGTACCTCTCTCAGACGCTGTGTAAAGGATATACAACAACCTGTGACTGTCACCACGGTAACGACTGTGTCTTTGGAGCTGCACATCACATGTGTGCACATGAAGCTCCAATGAGCTTTGCATGCTTCAATGATCAGTGCAAAGCAGCTGGTTCGATACCAGCAACTTGAAGTTGTTGCCAGCATGTCTGTATATGTCTGCAGACTTTAGCTGAACTAAAATCCATCTTTAGTCAACCTAAAAATATTTAAGTGTGACATCTTTTAAAGTGATATTAGGAATGCTTATCTGCAAAAAATGCAAAACATATGAGATGTGTTTGCTCATTTGCTCAGCCGTTGTGGTCATGTATATTTGTGTGCAGCGGTAAAGGTGGGATTCGGGAGAGCAGTGGTTCTGACAAGTGAGTGCTGACTGGCAGCAAAGTGCAGCATTTATTTTAAATTCATGGACGTAACCCAGTAATGCACAGATGATGGTAGAAACTGCACTTGATATTAAAGAAAAAAACAAAATTAATTAAAATTAAGTGTTGGAAATGGAGGAGATAAACATTAGTGAGTTAAATAACATTTTATTTTTTATATTTTCTTTATTTTAAGTTAATTTATTATTAAACTAAACTATCATGCAAATAATTTGAATTGATAATAGAAGCTATCTGGATGCATTTTCATGGCTGTGTAACTTAAAGTAGCCCTTTAAAGTGTCACTGCATGTTAATAATTATTCAGTCAGATTAGACGGTTGAAATAAAGCGTTAACCTTTCACCCAGGATTCTCCTGAAATTAGTATGACTTAACATTTTCGTTTGACGGCTTCTGATTACAAACTTAATTGTTGACAGCACTTAAACAGACAAAGCGTTACTACTTGTGTCCATTAATGGTTTTCCAACCAGGCTTGGGTCCAGGTCCAGCAGGTCTGAGTCTCCCAATGACTCATGTCTCAGCTCTCATTTGACTGACAGGCTTCTGTCTGGCCGGTGTTTCCTGACACGAGGCCATGAGGGGGTGGCGAGCACTAAAGACGTAAAAGATAAAAGATCTGCATTTATTTAGCACTATTTTGATCTCATCTATGATCTGCAAAGTGATTTTACTACGTGTTTCTCATTCAGCCGTTTACACACCACCACTAGTTATGAATTGTGTGTTGGATGTTCTCAGGAGCATCTTTCCTCCTGGTGTGGGGTCATCCCGTCTGGTGTGGGGTCATCCCGTCTGGTGTGGGGTCGTCCCGTCTGGTGTGGGGTCGTCTTGTCTGGTGTGGGGTCGTCTTGTCTGGTGTGGGGTCATCCCGTCTGGTGTGGGGTCATCACATCTGGTGTGGGGTCGTCCCGTCTGGTGTGGGGTCGTCTTGTCTGGTGTGGGGTCGTCTTGTCTGGTGTGGGGTCATCACATCTGGTGTGGGGTCGTCCCGTCTGGTGTGGGGTCATCACATCTGGTGTGGGGTCGTCCCGTCTGGTGTGGGGTCATCTTGTCTGGTGTGGGGTCATCCTGTCTGGTGTGGGGTCATCCTGTCTGGTGTGGGGTCATCCTGTCTGGTGTGGGGTCGTCTTGTCTGGTGTGGGGTCATCACATCTGGTGTGGGGTCGTCCCGTCTGGTGTGGGGTCGTCTTGTCTGGTGTGGGGTCGTCTTGTCTGGTGTGGGGTCATCACATCTGGTGTGGGGTCGTCCCGTCTGGTGTGGGGTCGTCTTGTCTGGTGTGGGGTCGTCTTGTCTGGTGTGGGGTCATCACATCTGGTGTGGGGTCGTCCCGTCTGGTGTGGGGTCATCACATCTGGTGTGGGGTCGTCTTGTCTGGTGTGGGGTCGTCTTGTCTGGTGTGGGGTCGTCTTGTCTGGTGTGGGGTCATCACATCTGGTGTGGGGTCGTCCCGTCTGGTGTGGGGTCGTCTTGTCTGGTGTGGGGTCGTCTTGTCTGGTGTGGGGTCATCACATCTGGTGTGGGGTCGTCCCGTCTGGTGTGGGGTCATCACATCTGGTGTGGGGTCGTCTTGTCTGGTGTGGGGTCGTCTTGTCTGGTGTGGGGTCGTCTTGTCTGGTGTGGGGTCATCACATCTGGTGTGGGGTCGTCCCGTCTGGTGTGGGGTCGTCCTGTCTGGTGTGGGGTCGTCTTGTCTGGTGTGGGGTCGTCTTGTCTGGTGTGGGGTCATCACATCTGGTGTGGGGTCATCACATCTGGTGTGGGGTCGTCCCGTCTGGTGTGGGGTCATCACATCTGGTGTAGGGTCATCACATCTGGTGTGGGGTCATCCTGTCTGGTGTGGGGTCATCACATCTGGTGTAGGGTCATCACATCTGGTGTGGGGTCATCCTGTCTGGTGTGGGGTCATCACATCTGGTGTAGGGTCATCACATCTGGTGTGGGGTCGTCCCGTCTGGTGTGGGGTCATCCTGTCTGGTGTGGGGTCATCACATCTGGTGTGGGGTCGTCTTGTCTGGTGTGGGGTCGTCCCGTCTGGTGTGGGGTCATCTTGTCTGGTGTGGGGTCATCACATCTGGTGTGGGGTCGTCCCGTCGGGTGTGGGGTCATCCTGTCTGGTGTGGGGTCATCACATCTGGTGTAGGGTCGTCTTGTCTGGTGTGGGGTCATCCCGTCGGGTGTGGGGTCATCTTGTCTGGTGTGGGGTCATCCTGTCTGGTGTGGGGTCATCTTGTCTGGTGTGGGGTCGTCCCGTCTGGTGTGGGGTCGTCTTGTCTGGTGTGGGGTCATCCTGTCTGGTGTGGGGTCGTCCCGTCTGGTGTGGGGTCATCTTGTCTGGTGTGGGGTCATCCCGTCTGGTGTGGGGTCGTCCTGTCTGGTGTGGGGTCATCTTGTCTGGTGTGGGGTCGTCCCGTCTGGTGTGGGGTCGTCTCGTCTGGTGTGGGGTCATCCTGTCTGGTGTGGGGTCATCTTGTCTGGTGTGGGGTCGTCCCGTCTGGTGTGGGGTCGTCTCGTCTGGTGTGGGGTCATCTTGTCTGGTGTGGGGTCACCCCGTCTGGCGTGGGGTCGTCCCGTCTGGTGTGGCGGACCCTGGTGCTGTACTTTACTCACTGCTGCCAAGATATATATAAAATATATATCATTTCAGTCAGACAACTGGCGCTGCGAGCCCACACACAGCCAGGGTGGAGGTGGGATTGACAGCGATCCTGGTAGGTGAGACATCTGAAGATCTTAGAGCACCTACTTCCTGCTCCTTAAATTGGTCGAAGAACAAGTGGATTCAGAGGGGTTAATAAGCAGGCGTGCGCACTGCAGAGATTACCTGCCTGAAATAACTCCTGGGGGTTGTATCATACACAAACAAATAATTTAAAATCAGTGGAGCTGACCCTAAGAGGGTAAAATCTTGAAATCACTTAAGGTTGTTTTTCTTTGACAGGTGCGCGACTTGTGACGCTGCATTTGTGTTCAACTTTCAATCTTCTGGTGCAGCGAGTTAACCACTATTGACCCGTTAAATCTCCCTAAACGGCGTGGATGGGAGGTTCTGTGTAACGCCAACGAGTAGATGGCTGACTACTCAGTACTCGACACTGGCTTGAACTTCACTCAGTGATGCATCCGGTACCTCCAGTCCATGAATGTCCGTATGTGTTTGGAAACGGAGAACAATGACTCACTGTTCAGAGAGTTTAAAATTGTGGTTACAAGGCCAGCAGCAGTGCATTGTGGGACACTGCACTTTATATCAGAGAGGCTTATGGGATGGTCAATCATTCTGACACAAGTGGTATTGTTCCTGCTGGCACTGTGTGTGTTTGATAAAGTGAATGAACGGACAAAGTATGTGTGTGGTATATGTAAGTGTTACTGTGTGTACTGATGGAGACATGATGGAGACATGATGGAGAAATGATGGAGACATGATGGAGACATGATGGAGACATGATGGAGAAATGATGGAGACATGATGGAGACATGATGGAGACATGATGGAGACATGATGGAGAAATGATGGAGACATGATGGAGACATGATGGAGACATGATGGAGACATGATGGAGACATGATGGAGAAATGATGGAGACATGATGGAGACATGATGGAGACATGCAGAGATCTGCATCTGTTTTAATGTGGCCTGGACAGAAAGTGAGAACAATTACTACTTCCAGATACAAACCGTATTGTTGCTATTATCCTTCAATTCACACATGATCAAAGCACGTGTAATACATATGTTTATTACATGTATGATCTCCAGCATATTCTGTTACACCTGAGAGTTCAATCACCAAGCTTGGCATATGTTTTATTTATGGTCTGTTTCCAACCGCATATCAACATGGTAAACATGTACATGTCAAGCAGGACATACGCTCTATTTTTAACCACAGCGTCACAAAGGAGCCACCTCCATCACAGACAGCTGCTCAACTCAAAGTGCATAGACTTGACCAATGTAATGTTAATAACTGTTTTTTTTTGTTTTTTTCCAGTTATGGCAGAAAAAGGGAGAATAGATGAGATGTGCATATATATATATATATATTGTATGGTAACCCCCTCTAAATCAAGAACATCTGCTCATATTTGCTTCTACAAAATTCTGAGGAAAAACAAAAGCAACACTTGAAAGTGATGCAGAATACCTAAGTCATACGTTTGTCAGTTAAAAATAGCATGATCATGTCCTGATAATTGTTTCATACAACAGCTGACATTCTTGCCCTCCGGGCTTGCCGTAGCCAATACAGAGACCAGATCAGCAGTCTCACTTACTTCTCGCAGAGAAGAAGAGAAGAAGACTTTTTTTGCAGACTGCAGATGTTGGTATTAAAGGCAGTTTAAATTTACAAAATTTACACAACATTTGAGGCAGGTTTCTTCACTTAACTGGTAAATGAAGCTATCTATAATTTAAATCAAACTAACTTGGTCAGGACTCTGATGGTTAAAGGAAAAGTAAACCTTGGCAAAGTGAGTTTTTTTTAGACTCTCATAAGAAAATCTTTAATTAAGTTGTACACTTGCATTGTTTCATCAAGCTTATTTTAAAGTACAGACGTTAGAAACAGAAATTTAGTTCCTTCAAGTGTTAACTGGTAAGTGAAGTGGCGAAACGCGTTGAAGCTGTTTGTATATTTATCTTCTGTGTTAAAGTCCATAAGTGGCAGCAAACTCCACTTTCATGCTCGTGACGGAGAGAAATTCTCTCAGAAATATTGTAAAATTGTAAGAGCTCTTAAATAATAAATAATACCCCTTCTTTTCGCTTTGATTGTCATCATTCTTATTTTATTTTACAAAAAAGTGTTTTAAATGACATTAAAAAGACTTGCTAACTTACTAAAAGGCAAAATGAAGAAATAAAGCGATGCAGGCGATACTCAGCACCCCGTCACTGCTTCTGCGACGCCTCGGCCTCTGATGACGGACCAACGGGCGCAGACGAGGGTCCAAATACACTGTTTGCATGGATGTGTTTCGCTTTTTCCTTTGTCTTTTGACAAATATACCAGAATATAAATGGAACAATGTCCACAGATAGTAAATAGCGGTGGTCCTCATAATTCAGTGGTGTGATGTTGGTGTAGGACTCATGGAAAAGAGAGATGATATTTGTGATATTTGCTGCCGTGAGCTTACAGATGTGACGTGAACGGCTGTCAAGCATCAGCCACTTCAACCGAGCTGTTTACTGTTGCTCTCTTCCCAACTCCCAGTCACATCTTACATTTGCTGGAGATGTTGTGTGTTATTCTTCCCACCAAATGCCACGGTGGGTTCAGAGGATTAAGGGAAATAAATGTATAAAGGTGTGTACAGTCTCTTCACTGTTAACGTGTCTCAAAGTATCCTCACATTGTCTGTTCTTGTTTTGTTCTAATTCACTAACTAAGGATGCGTGTGAGGAAGTGCAGTTTTTGAACGCAACTTCTTACCAAACCACTTCACCTTTTGGCTGCTTCCTTGAGCAGAAAACTCAGCATGTCTCATTTAAGTCACCTCCATCCACGGTTTTTTGTCTCACCCCCGTCCTCACATCTGTTTTTTGGTTAATGTGCAGCATGTCCACAGTTAGACAGTCAACCTTTTACCTTTTACATGTCAGTGAGCTTGTTCCTGGTCGGGGATTCATGCTAATTAATGAGGCTGACGATCAAATCTGACTTTTACTCAGTGTTCATAGATCTGGAGTTGGTTTCTACATAGGAGGGGATATATGTGCAAATCTGCTCACAGATTTACAAAAGTGTCATGAATGAGACGCCAGTGTTTGGAGACAAACAAACATGAGTTGCCATAACGCTTTCTTTTCCTTTTTTTAATTTAGTGTCTAAATAGTGCCACGTCTTTCTTATTTGGGCTTGTATTATAGTTGGTTCATTGTTGCCGTACCACACGTGGGTCTTTTCAATTGGTCCAACATTACAAGGCTTCATAAAAAATAAATCTCCTGCACCAGCAATCATCCACACAAGTCCGGAGTAAACCTGCTTTTTGCACAAAATGCAGAATCAATAATATTGATAACATAATTATTTCTGTAGTCTTCTGTAAATTATTGATGACACAGCCAGTTACGTTCTAGTCCATCTTGTTCATTTAATAGTGGTGCGTTAGACGGTGGCGGTCAATAAAGGATGAGAGAGAGTTAGAAACACTCCACTGGAACGGTGGGGGGTGGGGTGTCGGTGGGCAGCGCAGCAAAGTGAAGTTAAATTGTGTCTCAGACCTTATTTCTTATTTGACTGAGCATTTGGCGTCCTTCACCCCAGGGCTCTGTCTGCTCTGTGCACCGTGTGTTTAGCTGTGTGTTTGAGGCTAAAAAAAAGACAACAGACAAGAAGCTCAGTGGTCCAAGGAAAAACATGACTGATAAAATAGAAAGACGGAACGCGAAGATGAGGGACGGGAGTCAGCATTTGTCGCCAATTAGTTCCACACTTCCATTAACTGATTGTTTCATTTATCAACTTAATGAATTTTCAGTAATTTTCATGTAAACAGAATAAAATGCCAGAACAAAGTGGTAGTGGCCCAAAATTATACGTGCATGCTTGATGAAGCCTCCTGCCAGGGATGAATATGTTTGAGAAGCACATGCACACCTCAAACATGCACAGCTTGTAGGCTCAGGCTCAGGGCAGTGCTTTGACTTTCACTGATATGCACCATTCTGTCTCCTCAGAAATGGCCCTGCTCCCTATGTGGGTTATTGCCCATTTATTTTCTCTGGAACAGGTCCTCATGTGGTAGCACAAACCACAGATTACGTCGGACATTAAGGGAAGGACTTTGAGGAACAGCCGAGTGGATCCGGCCGACTGACATGCAAAGTGAACATGTCGACTACACCCATCATTCATGTGGAACTCATGGACATAACACATGAGGAGTCCGATGCACATTCATAGCTTCCAGAAATATGGACAAAAATGAACGTTTTAATGGTTTGTGTGCACGTGTAAAGGGACCAGAGTAATTGTCACATAGGTGCCTTGAGTGGGAGTGCATCCCCAGGCTGCGGCTCTCATTAACATCCAGCAGTCTTTCCCACCCACTGTGCCAATCAACTAAAATGCCAGTCTGCAGCCGCTGGCAGGAGCCTGAGATGTTAACTGTCACCAATGCTTTATTTCTTTTGCTTTCTGAAAGGAGTAAAATGGAGAGAAACATGGACAATCATGGTAAAGATGAAGAGAAAGATGGAGGCAGAAAGTGTCACTGGCTCTTGACTGATTGTTCATGAAACAGTGTTTTTTTACAGGTCAACAAAGTTGCACAGGTGCTTTCTAGAAACAAACTTTGTTGTGTGTGGATGTGTGTTTTTCATTGACATGAAAATGAATGAATACAAGGAACCAAAATGTATAATACACAATGATCAGCATGCATATCTACGTGCAGCTTTCCAGGAAACAGGCTTTATCACATTTAAAGCAAAAGACTAAAACTACTAAACACCAGTTAAATGAGCACCCCTGGTACCACCGAAGATGACACAGGCATCATTCAAAGCATATTTAATCTTACAAAGCACGATACAGTGTGCACATGCGTAACACCAAACACCTGGGGAACTACTGAATAACTCACCTTTGAGCAAGTAAAGAAAATCTCCAACCAGCAGATGCAAAAGCCTGGAGTTACGGACGTTTCAAAGGTTTATCTTAAACTCAATCAAACAAAATCAATGAACAACTTCCCACACTGCTGTGATTTTCCAGGCATCGTTCCAAAGCACAGTGAAGTCCATGGCACTCCGATGTCCTTCAGTCACCGCCGCCAGGTGTGCCGTACAACACGTGGGTCTTTTCCATTGGCCCAACATCACAAGTGTTCATAAAAAATAAATCTCATGCACCAGCAATCGTCGACACAAGTCCGGACTAAATTCAAAGACAAAGAACCAAAAAGAGTTAACAGGTCCACAAGTCCCCCACAGCCACGGAGCTCCACCAAGGTTCCTCCAACTCTCTCTTCACAGAACTTTCTCTCCTCATCCAACTCGTTCTGGTTCCTCCCAACGTAACTGATTCACACACTTGCTACTGATGGACATCAACAATGGCAGCAATATCATAAACATGTTCCCTGTTCTCCAGTTTCATATGCAGACAGACTATCAAAAGCCCAAAAGTAAATCCATTCCTGCTGGAAGACTTTACCCTCAGTTTCACTTCTTATTGTGCCACCTGGTGGTACAACAGCATCATTACAGCTAATTAAAAAATCCTTATTCATTTACTGCCTCAGCACCAGCTGCAAGAAACTTTACAGAAACTTTGATATTTAAAAAACTCAAAGCGCTATCTGCCAAAGACGAGCAAGACACAAGCTGAGTCTCTGCAGCCCAACTCTGAGTTATGTCTCACCTCTGGTGGTTCACCATCATAAATCCTATTCCAGCACAAACCCCACTCAGCTAACGCGATCCCACGTCTCTGTGACAAATCAGAATCACTTTTGCTCCTTGAATAATTTATTTTTGTAGCAGCGGCATTTAAACGCCTGCGTACTGAGGAAAACATACAGTATTGTCTCCATTCTGATTTTAACATCCCAGAGACGATGCGGAGTTGTGAATTACCTGCTGATTCTGTGTTTTCTGTGATGTGCATAACGTGCATGCTGAAGAGGTCAGCTGATACAGCTGATACATACGATGGCCTTTGTAGGAAGAGTGAGTGAAACCTGGGAAAACCCAGACTGCGGACAATCTTAAGTGTGCCTAATTTAAAACAATCCTTTCTTCTGTAATCTCAAGTTGCCTTTTTTTTGTTGCTTCCAAGCTTAATAAAATTCATCTAGTAGTTGCTGTGATGAACTCATTCTAGATGAGGTGCGTCATTTCAAACATGAGTCTCAAAGATAGGCCTTGTAAGAACACGTTAATGAGTTGAATTTGTAACCGTGGACTTTTTTGTGTTTGTGTTTTTTTGGTAAACTTCCATTTATCTTGAATCTGCGCCATCACTGTGAGCTGTCGAGAGCTGCGAGTCTCCAGCCGCAGCCCTGCCAGCTGCGCCTGTCTTTTGTTTATTTGTTTGTGTCTAATTAGTGTGTAATCCAGCACCGGTTGGGTGCTGAGGTGGGGAGACTGATCACAAAAAAGCTGCACTAAGCAAAATGCAAACAGTGTAGTTCAATGCCAGGACGTTGCTGCAGCTGTGTGTCCTTTTGCAAATGGAAATATGCATAATATGATCCGATTTTTAAAAAAAGCAATACATTATGAAATAGTTCAATAGCCATATTCATTTTCACAATGTTGCAGTTTGGACATTTTTATGCCAAATGAATTCTTTGTTATTAAAGTTGCATTGTGACACATTTTGGGGAATATACTTGCACAAATGTGCTATAGTATACCTCAGGCTTTTTACTTTAGGTTGCAGTCTTTTGATGAAATAAAACACTGGACAGCTTTAAACTGCATCATGTCGTTTGCTTCAAAAGAGAAGTCTTAATTTCAGCATCAGAACCACACACTGGAATATGATAATACAAGCTCCTATTTTATTAAATATGACAGAATAAATGTACAGTAAAATGCAGTAATGAAGCATGAAGATCCTCTCCAACCTAGTGCTGGATGAAAGTGCTCGATACTGTAGTTTGTTTCCATATTCTTTTGATATTCTTCACCCAGAAAATGTGGAGTTATGTTTACCAGAAGAGGTTAAGTCGTGATACGATGGTGAAAAGTCTCAATAAACCGCACAAATACGTCAGTTGCAGAACTGAACTTGAAACGTGATGTTTAGTGCAACTAGGTCCAGAGTCCACGCACACTTTCTAAGCGCCTCTTTTATTAATATAAAGTTGATAAATATGTGAGCCACTGATGGCCAAAGTAAGTTACAGTTCATTCATTTCTCCAACTGCATACTCCGAAAAATAAACTCTTATAAACTCTTCTTATCGTTTCTACAGACTCCAAGCATAAGCGTTATACAATATAGCAGTCATTCATTTATATTGGCCGTGATGACCACGTACTAAGACCATTTTAATTTTGAATTTTATGATGCAGTTGTTATTTTAGGTGTCAGTTCTGTCGCAATCAGAATCAAAATTCCTCGATGCCAATTCAGCAAGAAAATCCAGAATGGAAAGTTGCTGCAATTTTATGTTTCTAAAAACAAAAACAAATAAGAACGTGTGATGTCTACTAAAGTTTAAAAAAAACATATTTTTTTTAGATTTTGTTGTGACTCTAGTGCATGAAGCCAAATCAGGCCCATAAAGTTTGAATATCTGCAAAAAACCTTTGAAACTAAAGTCAAGTTTTGTATTTCAAGTGAAAAAAGCATCGTATTCTAAATAAGACAAAGTGTATCAAATGTTGTTTTCGTCTCTTTTCAAACAGATTTAAATGTTTTCTTTTAATTTTCAGAGTTTTTTTTTCTTTCAGTTTCAGGTAGTATGTTTCCAGATTTAAAATTTCTCTACAAAGTTCAAAACGTTCTTTTAGTTTCAAATCCTTTTTTTTACGCTTACAGATTCCTGTTTTCCAGTTTCAAACTTTTGGCCCTGACGTGGCGTGGTGGGCGGGGCTTCAGGAGCCAGGGGTGCAGCATTATGAGTGACAGCGTGACTCAGGAGCCTGGAGGAAGACTCTAAATCATGTTACACCCTGAAGAGAACAGCCTGTGTTACTAACAAAGTTTAGTCTTTAAAGCAAACCAAGTACTGCCAGTTGGCTGGAAGATGGTGTCCTCTTCCAACGAGTTAACCCACGAGTTAACCCACGAGTTAACCAACGAGTTAACCCACGAGTTAACCAACGAGTTAACCAACGAGTTAACCCACGAGTTAACCAAGAGTTAACCAACGAGTTAACCAACGAGTTAACCAACGAGTTAACCCACGAGTTAACCAAGAGTTAACCAACGAGTTAACCAACGAGTTAACCCACGAGTTAACCAACGAGTTAACCCACGAGTTAACCAACGAGTTCCGTGCGATTTTATTAAAGATCTTTCCAGAAATCGATTTCAGTGGTGAACAACTTCCACCTCAACTCAGGACTTCCACTGTGTGAGCTGACAGCTTTTCTGTGCTTGGAGTTGACGGGGAAGCATAAACCAGACTTTAGGATCTAAGCACGAAAATAGTCGAGGCTGCAGACTCTGCGCTTTAAACGCTTTATTTTTATCTTCTTAGCCTTTGTTAGTCTCATGTGAAGGGCCCGCGCAACAGGATCGTACTGTTTGAGGCATCATTTTGTTGACTCTTCATCCAAAGCGTTTTGTGCCTCAAAAGCTCTGCAAATTACAGTCTTCAGGAATCTCTTCTGGTGATCATAGTGACGATTACGATGCACTTTGTGACCAGAAAATGACTTAAATTTATATATAAACTTTACTGACCCGCTTCCAAAAATCTGAAAAATAAATCAGGATTATTACTGATATCTGCTATTTCATCAATCAGAATTGACTGCTCTGCTGCAGTTGATCAATTATCTGCATTGATTTCTTTGAAAGGTTTTTTCATGCTCCGTATTTAACAAACAGATCTAAGAATATATATATTATGATATTGTGAAGACGAGGAACAGAATAAGACCAGAAAACATTCAAAGACCACATGGAAAGGAGGCACACCAGTCAGTCCCTAAATCAGCCGTCACAAAGTGAATCCACAGCTTATCGGAGGTTTGTGAGACAGGTGGAAACTGACGGCTTCCTCATGAAATGACTGAACGACATCACCAACGCCAGCATTAAAATACCACACAAATCAGCTCGATGCAGCTTCAGAGAGACAAAACAACAGCTTTCCTCTGCTGACGTAAACCGGAACCTCATATAGATGCACACGATCTTTAAAATGTGGTGAAAACATGCAGAAGTCATTATAGTTTAGATTTCATTCTAATCGATGCGCGGCGTGTGGGAGTTCATGTTATTTTGGGAGACGGGCCCAGGGAGGACAGATTTGAACAGCTCAGTCCCAAATCTGCTTCGAAAGATAAATTAAACTCGCCCTCAGACCTAGTGTGTTGGTGTGTGCGAGGGTGTGTGTGTGTTTATGCCTCTTTCTCTTCTCAGCATTTCTTCAGCGTTGATCTCATAATCCATCACTGCCATGACAACAGAACACAGAAAGAGATGTTGTTGAAGATCAATTAAAGCAGCAAAACCAAGCACCTTCATCTAAATAAATAAATAATAATAATTTACTTATTATTATAACTTATTTACTTATTAATTTACTTTGATTTGAAATGTGTCCTTCTGAGTGCCGCAGTGTCCGTGACCCCAGCAGTGACGACGACTCGCGTGTCATCACCAGTACTGTAGGGTTTTCATTTCAGAATTGATAAATACTTATTGAGTGTGTCCGGAGCAGGGTCAAAAAGTCCCTGTGAGTAAATTAGTCCCGGTAGCATCACCGTGTCACTTCGGTTCGCCTCTCAGACTCGGTGTGGTGGCCAGCTCAGCCATTCCTCCTGCAACTACACCTCTAATCATATTCTCTTTCTCTTTTCTCTACTTCTCTCTTGTTTTCCTTCCAGTTAAGCATTCTTTTAGAAAATCAAACTTTGTTTACATAAAAAACCTGACTTGTCAACTCAAACTGTGAAATCCCATTCAGTACAAAATGTGAGAGAATAAAGGTTACAGACAGATTCAGGGTGGCGAGCATAAACATGTTAATTCATTCTGCTTCTGCTTCTGTTTTCCACTTTGTTCGCCATGTTGAGATACCCTGTTGTGAGCTGGTGAGATCATTCAAGCTTGATAATTACTGATTTCAAGTGGCTTTTTTGGAAATAGGATTCAGTATTTTTGTTTCCTGTTCTTTTACATTGTAGTCTCAGCAGCCAAATGGTGAAATGGGGCTTGTTCCCGTCCGACCGACAGTCATTTCCATATAACGTCCGTATAACTTGGCCAAACTATTCAGTGGGGCAGGTGTGGATGTGACACGATGACGACTCAGACATGTTAACCAGGATACTTTTTTTTTTTCTTTTCATTTTTTCATTCTTGTCAGTGTGGACATCGTGCACACGTATGTACGTATGTATACACACCGAAATTAGTCTCTGCTTTTAACCCATCAACTAGTTTCACTAGTGAGCAGTGGGGCTGCTAGAATCAGCACCTGGGGAGTAACTGGGAGTTAAGGGGCCTTGCTCAGGGGCCCCCAGTGATTTACCATTGTGGGCAGCCCTGGGCTTGAACCTGGGTCCTCCACGCCCACCACTGTAACCACTAGGCCACCACTCCCGATACATGTGTTGTGTCTATGTGTGTGCACGTATACAGGTATGTATGTAAAGACAGGTGTGTGCACGTATACAGGTACGTATGTAAAGACAGGTGTGTGCACGTTGGGTATAGATTCATTTTATAGTTTTGTGTACATAAATTAATAAATTCATTTATTTATTTCGATTTGTTTTGACGGGGTTCCATATGTTCAAATGTGTGTATATGTGTATTTATTTATTTACAGATACATATTGGTGTAACGTTGTTGTGCTTTAAACGAGGTTTTGACGTGTCTGGAATGAATGAATCAAAATGAAAAAACGATTGAATAAGTTTTACTATTTATTTAGAGTATTTAGACATTGCCAGTGTAATGTGAAGATTCCCCATCAGGAAACTTCATTTCAACATGACCAGCTCTTAAAACTACAAGCCTTATACATATTCCATAAAATCATACACACCTTGAGTCAAAAGATTTCAGAAAAACCTTCAGTAACAATAACTCGACGTTTTTTGTGAGGTGTAAGTCTCTGCTACTGTTCTAACACACATAACAGACATTTATGTTGGTTCATTTCTTTGAGATTTGGGGGATTTGTTGATACTCGGCTGCTATGAGCTCCTGCCACACAGTTTCAGTCTACGTGATGTCAGGACTTAGTCTGTGTGAGAGAAATATTATGTTCACATAGTACTAGTCTGAATCACTTATTTTATTTTGATCAGTTTAAACATTGTCTGAACTTAATCTGACCCTAAGTGAGTGATAGGGTTAAACTTTAACACACTCTTTGTTTTATCTCATTGTTATTTTATTTGCTTATCTCCATGTCATCTGTGACCTCCTTATTTTCCATAAAAGCCTCAAGAGGCCACCAGAGGGGGGGGGGGGGGGGGGGGGGGGGGGGGCAGACAGAGACGAGAGCAGCGGAGATGTGCTGAGTTCTCCGTCCGTCCTCCGTGATGATGAATAAAAACTTACTGACTCTGTCTTTCTTCCTTATTGTGTGTTTAATAAATGTTTAGGTGGTTTAAACCTGACAGTGAGCATGCTTTGAGTACAGGCCTGTCTTTTGTATACTGACTGTGTGGCCTGTGTTGAATTTATGTCAAGGATAACAGACTTCTTGTTTTACACACTGCTAAAATGTACACTTTGACTTGATATCATCCTCCTCCTCCTTAAGCAGTGGGGGGTCTTGCAGGAGCATTTCCTGTGAGACTTTCTGCTCTGCCATGTGGGGAGCTATGCAGCTGTAACTCATGTTTCCTGGTTCAGATCATATAAAAACTGGTCTCTTCTTCTCCACGGCAGAACTCTCCATGTGAGACGTCTCTGCACGTCTGATCAACCTGTACCTTGTAAATAAACTTTTGTGTTAAATT
>CM026203.1:30924654-31144654 GCA_014839995.1 Xenentodon cancila | reverse complement strand
GAGGGAACGAGGAAGGACAGAAAGCAAACTAAAAACTCCTGTAGTCCTCAAATAATCTAAAGCTAACACCGAGACATGGCAGCTGTAACAGATAAAAAAGAAGAACTTAAAACATATTGTGCTGATGGAGGAAAAGCCAAAGGATGGAGTTGTCTGAGGAGATCAGAAAGAAGATTCTACACCAGCATGTCAAAGGTTAGAAGATCATCTCCACGCAGCTTCATGTTCCTGTGACTACAGTTGGAAAGGTCCCTCAGTTCAGGCTCCACAGGACCGTTGACGACCTGGACGTGGACACAAGAGGACAACTGAGGACAAACGGCAGACACTAAAACATTAATGTAAACCAAAGATGTTTAAGGTGAACTCCAAGGTCAAGGTCCATCAGTGTCAGATTGCACCTCTAAGTGTTGGAGCTCTGCTGCGTCTGGAGCTTTGCTCAGGGCGCTGATGTAACCTCAAACCAGCAGGGTCTAGCTTTTGGACTTCAGAGTCTGATGGCCTTTATCACTCTTGGTGATCTTTAATTCCAGGAAAGATCTGGAATATTAATTAATCTGACCCTAATATATGTTTGCATTGTTTTTGATATCCCATCCCTGATGTCCCCTAGTGGCGAAATGGCGATGCTGCCTCTGGACAAGATTAACCGTACCTTACCTTGCAAAAAAAAACAAAACAGAAAAAGAAGTTTTAGGATGTCATCTCCTGTCTGAAGTAGCATCTTTCATTTTTATCCCTTTCATTGTGCCCATTTAAACTTTTTATTAAATGTTTTTACTCTGCAAAGTTGCTTCCGCCAGGTTTAAAAACAGACGATATTTCTTTTATAGTTTTTCTGCTACAGATAAATGTAATCACTCCTACAAAATGGTTTTTAAAAAAGTCTCTTCAGTGTTATGCAAACAGTGTTTTTAAATGTGTACACTGTTTTACAGTAGTACGGATATAAAACAAGAGATTATGACATCGGCAGAGTTTTTATTTAAAAGCAGAAATTCTTCCCTTCGAAGTTTGTTGACACAAATATGAATCTGTTGTTGCGTTGCAAATACGTTTAAGTACTCTGTTGTAATATTTTGCCATTTGATGCCCTATAAATACAGTAAACATAGTATTTTCTTAAAGGAAACCAAGAATGCATAAAGGAAAGTGAAGGCGCAGATACATCGGACTTGTGCAGGAACGTTAAACTTCAGCCAACATTCAGTTACCCAAACAGAGGAGGATGCATTCATTATTTAGGCCATATTACATTGTTATTTAATGAGCTGTTGATTTAGTAAATTGCCCTCTCACTAATTGGCTGGTAGTGAAGTGATATTGGGACTCCAGTGAGCATGGAGCAAAAACAATGAACTATCGATCTCTCCATCAGCTGTCCTGATTCCAGGAACAACAGTTCATTAAAGCAGTCTAAGAGGGACTATCTGTCTCTATTACCGCCTGTTGGCCTGCATGGCAATGATTTATCGGCAACCTGTGGAGGCAGTGGAGACAACCAATGTTGCCCTGAATGAAAATGGAGGACTCTGCTGGGATGAAGCAAACAGTGAATTACATGCTGTCAAGCATGACTGAATCCCCATCAGAGCCTCTAATGTTCTGAGAACCCTGGACTGAGCTTGTCGTACTTTTATAGCTTCACCTGCTTGCATTTTCTATCTCCCAGTTGTTTGTCTGCAAAGCCCCAAGTAGCAAAGCAAAATTCATTTGAATGGTGTTTCAGAAGGTGCTGGAGTTGTAGTGGCTGGTCCTTGTGCAGAGGGATGTCTGCAGAGAAGAAAACATATTTATCACATTTGTCAGAAAGGTTTCGATTTGGTGCAAAAGCTCTAAATAGCTATTTTTACGTTGAACAGACTATTCTTCGCCACCTCAAAGATTGTTGTCCACATTGTCCAACAAGAAATATATATCACTGAGTTATAATGAAATTCACTTGGTTTCTGTCCGAATGTGTGTGATTTATAAATGAGACTGTCGTTGGGGCTGAACACCTTGTTTTTCCATGTGTTTGGACTAGAGTCAGATTATTCCCGCTCCCTACGGTATCTTTTTAATGCCACTCGTTTAGGCTTTAACACAGAAAGTGTGTGTTCAGCAAAAGCAATAACAGTATTACATTCTAAATTGTTTTTTTAATTGAGTGTGGTGAATAGGCATATATTTCGGTTCAAGTTTGATAAAAACCAACTTAACAGAAACCATAAAGTTTTAATATGAAAATCTGCAGCGTCTTTGTTGACAGTCATCGTAGGGCTGGATTCGTTCACCTTCCGTTTCTCTCGCTGCTTCAGCTTGGAGGGGAGGAATGGACGTTAGAAGGCAAAGTAAACAAACCTCAAGAGAAAAATTGTAAAGTTACTTTTTTGTTGCAAGACCTGCATGTTTTTTGAAAGAATGAACCTCTGAGATCAATCAAACAAACAACTGTAGCGCAACAAATTTGTAATAACTGCGTCTCCTTTGTGGTATCATAGTTCAACATCTGCAAAAAAGGCCTTGATTTTTGTTTTGTTTGTTTGTTTGTTGTTGTTTTTTTGCCTGGAACTTCACCGATAGTGTTTTGAAACTAGGTATTACTCACAATGTAGAAGTGCCATTAAAGTAAGCTTCATTTCAGTGGGTTGCTGGAACTCAGTAAATGACTTATATCTGCATCTGCTGACCACTCAGTGCACTTTATCAACAATTTGAATATTTTTGGGGAATGAAGGCATCTGTTTAAAGCAAATGGATTTCATTATAACAAGTCTGGGATGAAACTGTTCACCTCCTACATATTTTATCAACTACGTCATCCATCTGTGCTGAGATAAAGGAAGAGTTATCTCATAGAAAGAAACAGACAGGAATCACATGTGGAGTTCCCCAAGGTTCCATCCTGGGACCTCTTCTGTTTAACAGCTACATGCTCCTATTAGCACAGATTAAAAAGAACAACAAAATAAACTACCACAGCTATGCAGATGACACACAGATATATATTACAATGTCACCAGGACACCGAGGCCTGTACAGGCTCTTGGTAAATGGAGATTTAACTTTCTCCAGCTAAACAAAAACAAAACTGCGGTAATCAACTTTGGAGCCAAAGAAAAACAATCACCGGTCACCACAGAGCTTCAATCTATACACCTAAAAACCACCAAGTGTAGTGATGGACTCAGACCTGAATTTGGAACACATCATGGCAATAAGAAAGTCAGCTACTATCACCTCAAGAAGATATCAAGGTTAAAAGATCTGATGTCTCAGCAGGACCTGGAGAAACTAGTCCTGCATTAATCTTCAGTAGGTTTGATTATTGTACCAGCATCTTCACAGGTCCACCTGAAACATCAGTTAGACAACTGCAGCTCATCCAGAACTCTGCTGCTCCAGTCCTCACTAAGACCAAAACACTGGACCACATCAGTCCAGCTTAGTGTGTGCATATGTGTGCATGTGTGTGCTTGTGTGTGCATGTGTGTGCATGTGTGTGCTTGTGTGTGCATGTGTGTGCATGTGTGTGCTTGTGTCCAGCCTGCAGCCTTGCTGAGGGGTTTCCATCTCTACTCTTCAGTTATGCATCAAGCTGAGAAGATGAGTGCAAGAGTCTGTGTTTCCTTCATGGATGCAGGTTTGTCGTCTCAGACACAGCTGTTACCTCAAGCATTATTTCTAGGGGTGCGTGCTTGTGTGTGCTTGTCTGTTTTTGTAATTAGACTGGAATTCAAACCCCAGAATGCACATTTCCTTTCTGTGGACAGTTGCCACACGTCTACACTGAAATATGTAAAAGTTAGCGGGTTTGCAAAGACCCACACAGATGTGTACAAACAGAAGACTGCTAACTTTTTAAAAATCACCTTTTATTAGTGATAAAGAGGTAAAAATACTGACTGGAACATTTGCCGTCAGAAACTCGTCTGCGTGTTTAATTTGAACCTTTTCTTAGTTTGGAACTCTTGTTTCCTTTACAGGAAATGTAATTATTCCGTGTTGCTTTATATTTTGAAACAGCAGCAGGCTTCTGTCTTCTTGGACACAGTTGAGAAACGTTCATTATGTGCCAAAGCTGTCACCCATGTTTAGAATCTGTTGTTTTGTTTCTCCAGTTTGCAGATGATGTATTTCAATATTTAGCTGTATTTACGTTGCTGGAGTTGAGTTTCAGTAGAGTTCATCTGCATGATTTTAAGGTGCAGTGATGCTCAAGTTACGTTATCAAACTGATAGGGAAACTTTAAACCTCAGAAATGCCTTTTATACTGCTGGTGTGGTGCTATTTTCTGCTGAAAAGACACTTCTCCAGAGTTCTGATCAATTTCAAGACTTTCATAAAGCAATTAGCAGTGAATATGGGGAGCTGTTGCCCCGCATGGTTGTTACGCCCTCTCAGTGCTGGAGGTTTTCCGACTCGGAGTTGCTGAGAAGTATAATCCTCACATCGATTTTGCACTAATCTTGGAAGTGGTAACATACTGCATGGGTCAGCGTAGGCAGGGAGGAGGGCCGGTTGCAAACATTGATGGAGCAAAGTTGCTATTTTAAGAACTCAACAAATGTCTCTGAGCTGGACGTTACAGCATGAAAAATGAACAAATGTTTGTTCTCTGATGAATGAATTTACCATCTGATCTGTATTAAAGCTTTCATGGCGCTTTCATGGCGCTTTCATGGCGCTTCCATGTTGCCTTCATGGCGCTTTCATGGCGCCTTCATGGCCTTGCTTTTTGATGTTGAACTCCGATAAGGCAGCTAGACGGGACTGGCCACGGCTGAAGCTCCCTCAGAAACTCCCTTCCCTCCTCTCCTCCCTGTATTTTCTACAGCACAGCCAACGCAGTCTGGGTAGCTTTTCCCTTCGTCTTCTACCGCACCCACACTGGTGTCGCGACTCCCAAAGTCAATCAGGCTCATCTTTTGCCAGTTATAAAATTGTTGTAGGAACTCTAAATTAGTAAACTGTAATGTAGAAATGTAGAAATTTAGACTACAGCCTCACACCGTGGACCTAAAATCTGATCCAGAAACAAAAAGTAAGCAAGATGAATCTCTACAGGAAAGACGGATCAGAACCTCTCTGAATAGTAGGTTTAATCGTCAGCCAACAGGCTCGTGGTTATTGTCCTCACTACACACCTCTGCAACATACATTTCTAACACATTCTTCCACTGCTAAGTGGGAAATGTGCTCAAATGCCAAATAAATCCCATCAAATCTAATCCCATCTGGTCTGCTTGGACCACGAGGAGTTCCCAGAATCGTCCACTACGCTGGATTCCAGCGATGTGTTAACTGAATCTTGAAATGTGACTGGCAGTGACGTTTCTTTCCTCTACAGATTTCACTTCCTCACTGGGTCGCTGCCAAAGCCTGGAAAACACGTTTACAGTGGGTTTGTGTTCATTAATGAGTTTTTGTCATTTATTTTACAATGTCACATTAGGTTACTGGCCTTATGCTTATTTAGCATTTATGAAAACATGTTTTTGAATGTTAAATATTAACTTTAGTTCTAAAGCATAATGATGTTTTTACTTTGAACAACAAACAGCTCATGTCAGATCGTTCATTTGTACACGTTTCTACACGTCCTTAAGCACCTAAATGACTGAAAAGCTTGTAATGAGCATGCACTTGGGTAAAGTGGTTGGAGGGTAGTCAGACAACCTGTGACACAAACAATCGCTTGTTACTTACATAACTAACACAGTGAAGGGACACAGTAAAGGCTTAGAAGCAATCAGTTGGATATAAAACTGTACACACGTGTGTTTTATACTGTTCAGTACCGTGTCTGCAAGTTCATTAAAATGTCTAAAAAACCTGTTTGTCCAGCAAAGTGTTCATTTCCATGTAAATTAGCGTGTACAGGTGAAACGGGTGGGAGATGGACGGATACGCAGAACACCACAACATTATTAAATATGCAGCAAAAACCCATTTGACTGGTATCAAACTACCCACGTCTGTGTTGTCAGGCCGGATTTCGCTTTACAGATGTTTTAAAATATTAGCTCTGTGTCATGCAAACTCCGTGCACTGACACCGCACTCATAAATCACCTTGTTCAACTGAGAAAAGGAGCGATGAGGTACTGAAATCTTCTGACCCTCGGACACGACCAAACACAGTGGAGCAGGGCCTTCAGCGGCAGCAGCAATGCACCCGCTACCAGAGGGTTAGGCAGGTTTATGCCAGCGGGGGCGGCTGGGAGCAGTGGCATGTCCAGGTATGGGCACGATCGGTACACGGATGTCAGTCTTCCCAGAAGAGTTTTAAAAAACTCCACCAAAAAAGAGAAAAGAACCAAAACTGGCCACAAG
This sequence comes from Xenentodon cancila, assembly GCA_014839995.1. Taxonomy (NCBI): domain Eukaryota; kingdom Metazoa; phylum Chordata; class Actinopteri; order Beloniformes; family Belonidae; genus Xenentodon; species Xenentodon cancila. The sequence continues at coordinate 31,138,336 of CM026203.1, read as the reverse complement.
GATTAGCTTATGTTGCAGGAACCTCGTTGTTTAATATGCTGACATCAGAAATCACGACTATCAGACACTCTGGCATCATTTATAGCTGAGAAAAATGCAAAGCCGTAACAGGTTCCTTTTTAAATCATGCATTTATTTAACTGTGGGTTCTGATTTTTACTGGTTGACTGGAACACAGACCTGTTGTTTCAGATATTCTGTCACTGAGCTGTTTGTGTTTTTGTTTCAGTTATCTTACGTGGTTTTATTGTTTTCATCAATCTGAAGCGTATGTGTAGAAAGGTACTCTATGTTCAATGTTTGAATTTTTGTCATTGATATATTAATTTCCCTTTAATTATGCAACTGCATTTGAAATGTTTTTTTCTTGAGATTGTTAAGAAGCAACCATCTTTTTCTTTTCCTGTCTGTTGACGTGCGTCAGCTGTCACTTCCACTGTCGTGTTGCCAGTAACTCAGATGAGTCATTCCCTGATTTGCATCTTTTCCATGCCTCTGTTTAAATGCCAAGTTTATATGTGAATAGCAAGTAAAAGCAGTAGAAGCAGTAATAGACCAACTGTTGAGTGAGTCATGATCCCGGAGCCTCACAGCAGCCGTGGCGAGAGCAGCTCCAGAGTGAGAACGTCATCGGCAGATGCCTTTCACCTGAAACGCGTCTCTGCCTGATCTGCTTGGCGGCGCTGTGATCTCCTCTGCAGTGAAAATGCATCCTGTTTTATGTCAAAGCCGGCGCTTGCTTTGCTCACGTAACTGCCGGTTTGTCAAGCTTGTGAGTTCTGAGGTGCTGCAGCTGCATTCATGTTCAGCTCGCAGGAAAATGTTTTTTCTGCTTGACTCGACACATTGACACAATCACAACAGACATTAACATGTGGTCTGCAAGAGAACACTCATAGGAACTTTGATTCTGAAGAAACTTTACATTGTCAGGAGACATCTTTAGAAATGTAGAAGTTGGATTTATGGCAGTTTAATTATTATAGAAATGTGTAAATATCCAGAAAATCTTGTCTTCTCTCATAAAACTCCAACTGATGACTGGAGAACCAAACAACTGATGACTGGAGAACCAAACAACTGATGACTGGGGAACCAAACAACTGATGACTGGGGAACCAAACAACTGATGACTGGGGAACCAATCAACTGATGACTGGGGAACCAAACAACTGATGACTGGGGAACCAAACAACTGATGACTGGGGAACCAATCAACTGATGACTGGAGAACCAAACAACTGATGACTGGGGAACCAAACAACTGATGACTGGAGAACCAAACAACTGATGACTCGGGAACCAAACAACTGATGACTGGGGAACCAATCAACTGATGACTGGAGAACCAAACAACTGATTACTGGGGAACCAAACAACTGATGACTGGGGAACCAAACAACTGATGACTGGAGAACCAAACAACTGATGACTGGGGAACCAATCAACTGATGACTGGGGAACCAAACAACTGATGACTGGAGAACCAAACAACTGATGACTGGAGAACCAAACAACTGATGACTGGAGAACCAAGCAACTGATGACTGAGGAACCAAACAACTGATGACTGGGGAACCAATCAACTGATGACTGGAGAACCAAACAACTGATTACTGGGGAACCAAACAACTGATGACTGGGGAACCAAACAACTGATGACTGGAGAACCAAACAACTGATGACTGGAGAACCAAACAACTGATGACTGGGGAACCAATCAACTGATGACTGGGGAACCAATCAACTGATGACTGGGGAACCAAACAACTGATGACTGGGGAACCAAACAACTGATGACTGGGGAACCAATCAACTGATGACTGGGGAACCAAACAACTGATGACTGGGGAACCAAACAACTGATGACTGGGGAACCAATCAACTGATGACTGGAGAACCAAACAACTGATGACTGGGGAACCAATCAACTGATGACTGGAGAACCAAACAACTGATTACTGGGGAACCAAACAACTGATGACTGGGGAACCAAACAACTGATGACCGGAGAACCAAACAACTGATGACTGGGGAACCAATCAACTGATGACTGGGGAACCAAACAACTGATGACTGGAGAACCAAACAACTGATGACTGGAGAACCAAACAACTGATGACTGGAGAACCAAGCAACTGATGACTGAGGAACCAAACAACTGATGACTGGGGAACCAATCAACTGATGACTGGAGAACCAAACAACTGATTACTGGGGAACCAAACAACTGATGACTGGGGAACCAAACAACTGATGACTGGAGAACCAAACAACTGATGACTGGAGAACCAAACAACTGATGACTGGGGAACCAATCAACTGATGACTGGGGAACCAAACAACTGATGACTGGAGAACCAAACCACTGATGACTGGAGAACCAAACAACGGATGACTGGAGAACCAAACAACTGATGACTGGAGAACCAAACCACTGATGACTGGAGAACCAAACAACGGATGACTGGAGAACCAAACAACTGATGACTGGGGAACCAAACAACTGATGACTAGAGAACCAAGCAACTGATGACTGGAGAACCAAACAACTGATGACTGGGGAACCAAACAACTGATGACTGGGGAACCAAACAACTGATGACTGGACTGGAGAACCAAACAACTGATGACTGGAGAACCAAACAACTGATGACTGGAGAACCAAACAACTGATGACTGGAGAACCAAACAACTGATGACTGGGGAACCAAACAACTGATGACTGGGGAACCAAACAACTGATGACTGGGGAACCAAACAACTGATGACTGGGGAACCAAACAATTAACTTTGTGTGGAAGAGAATTTAAAAGTGGTTTATCATGTATTTTGTTATGTACCAGTGTAGAAATTGTTTCACATAACTAGCCAATTTATATATTTTCGTATTTTTGTGTAACCATGAAGGTGACAAATTAAAGTACAATCAAATGTGTAAAAAAGATAGATCATGTTTTAGGATTATGTAAATTAAGGGGAGTTTTGCACTGCAATATGACTCATAACAGTGACTCATGGGGCAGCATGGTGTCACTTCGCCCAAGAAGGTTCCTGGTTCGACTCCCAGGCCTGGTGGGAGTCTTTCTGAGTGGGGTTCACATGTTTACGTCTCCCTGGGCTTGTGTGGGCTTGTCTTGGGCGCCCCAGCATTTCCCTGCAGGCCAAGCATGTGCATGTGAGGTTGACAGATGAATGTAAACACTCACCCGTGTGTGTGGTTGTTTGTGATAGAACGTCCTGTCCAGGTGGACCCTTGTAATGAGCTGGGATGTGCTCCAGCAGACCCCCGTGACCCTCTGCAGGATTAAGTTGGTATAGAAAGATGGAACAGTAAAGCACCCAAAGTAAGATAAGATTCAGAGTTGGACTTTTTGGCTGTTCCTCGACTGCTGGCTCAGTGTTTGTCACAGAGAGGTAATCTGTCTGCAACTGCTCTGTCTGCATTTTCAGCTTTTAACTCGTGGGATGCTGTTTCGGAGGTGTGGCTTTACTTAAATGTTTAGGAAATACTTAAATGTGACAACATAAAACAGGCCTGGTGAGAGTGATGGAAGTTCCTGGAATTGGAAGGATTTAATGTGTAATCATCCAGCATTTGTGTGAATTCAAAGTCCAGCTAAATAAGAAAACACAACCTCTTTCTGGTTGAGAAAAGTGTTGTACTGGACAATGATTTGTTTTGTGAATTCACAGTAGATTTGATCTTTTGCCACCAAGTTCTCCTGTATACACACATTTCACCATTAAATTTTCTCTTCCTGCTGGTGTTACGCTCCCTGAGTAGGGATGAGACGAATCACAACAAGTTGATGACTGGGGAGCAAAATAAATCAAAAGAGAGAAAGAAATTAAAGGGTAAAGTAAAGCAGGAAAGGGAAAGCCAAAGTAAGTGAGTGCACCAAAGTAACACGCACGCACGCACGCACGCACGCACGCACGCACGCACGCACGCACGCACGCACACACACACACACCTGCCAAAGTCTTTATGCCTTCCTACCTGCTGCAGCATCAGACAAACACTCTCACACACAAACATGATCTTATGCTGCTTTCAAAAAATTCCTGCTCATCCCAAAACTCATGTAGTTTGTAAGCAACTTCTGGTCATGTCCAGGAAAGGTGGGCTTTTGCTCTAATTTTTATCTCCATTTATTCACTTGGTGATGTCAACCAGTTCTAATCATTTTGGTCAGCGGTGAACCAGGAGAACTATGTGATTGGCTCGTATGATCACACCCTTTTTTCCTTGCCTCCTTTGCACCTCTGTCAGTTTTGTTTCTCGTCTTTCGTCTCGAAGTGCCCTTCACATTTTTCATTTCTCTCCTCCCCACTGCTCTTTCACTCCTCTTCTGCTCCGGTGCAGTTGCTGCTTTTTGACCTTCGCCAGCTCCTCTCTCCTCCTCTCTTGCTCCTTGTTTCCTTTTCATTTGGTGACACATTTCTCTCTCTTTTTGTTGATGACCCAGCAGCTTTTAAAAAAGCCTTTAGCAACATCATTTGAAGCAATAGTTTCCGTTATGGCGTGATCAGTGTGTCAGTTGTGGAGAGATTTTGGTCTGCTCATATTTACAAAATCGCACCTTGACTCCTTTTTATTTTACTCTGAATGACTTTTCTTGCACGAATAAATTTGCTGTTCTAAACTGTGGTGCCATGTTCTCTTTGGAGATGAGACTTTCTCCTGGGAAGCAAATAACCCACACCCTACCTACGGAGTCTGAGCTGTAGCTCTTGGTTTGCATGTTTGGGGTCACTATCGGGGTTACCCTGGTGGGATGTCTCCTGGGAAGCCTGGCAGCTGCCAGAACTTCCGCTTTTATTGAGCTACTCATCCATGCTGTTGATCAACAATCACATGTGCCTGATTGGACTTCAGGCGGGTGGGACGGTGGCTTAGTGGTCAGCACTGTTACATCACAGCTAGAAGCTTCCTGGTTCGATTCCCGGCCCGGTGGGTCTTTCTGTGTGGACTTTGTATGTTCTCTGCTTGTGTGGGTTCCCTCCGGGTACTCCGGCTTCCTCCCACAGTCCAAAAACATGCAGGGTAGGTTGATTGATGCGTCTAAATTGCCCGTAGGTGTGAATGTGAGCATGATTGGTTGTTTGTATGTGGCCCTGCGATGGACTGGCGAGGGTGGACCCTACTATGCGTTGGATAGGCTCCGACAGACCCCCATAACCCGGAGACGGAGTAAGCGGGAATAGATAACGGATGGATGGGATGGCTTCAGGTGTGTTTTACTTCCCCCCGCCCTCGTATTTCTGCTTTTTCTACCTGGACCTTCTTGGCTTGTGCTTATTAGTTATGCAGATAGAGTGAGGAGATCGTGCAAGCGTGAGGAGGAACATTTGCAAATTCTGCTCTTACCGGTTGAACTTGTGTAAGTGATGGAGCAGCTGTTGTTGGTGCTGCAGCAGCTCGCCTGATCAGAGCAAACCGGCTGCTTATTATTCAATCTTCCTGTCCTCATGCACTTTTGCTAAGACAAAACATTCAAATTAGACTGGAAGGTGCTATTCCTGTATGTATTTTAATACATATTTGTACTGTTTAATTCTGTTTTATAGTGTTACTGAGGAAGCCAAGCTGCTTTTAGGTGAACTGAAGTAAGTGACGTTTAGGTTGTGAGGCTTTCATGTGCTGCCGAATAAGACAAAGTGTGAGTTTCATTCTTTGAGACAATGTCACTATAGTTTGTGCATAAAGAAAGAAACCACATGCAGATTTCTGTGATGTTTGATCAGTTTATTAGGTATCTGCACTGCAGTGAAGTGCATCATGACCAGCTCACTAACACCGGAGAAAAGATCTTTCCATTGTCCACCTTCTTCTAACAACAGTAAATCTTCTTTTTTGTTCTCCCCAGATATCCATCTCTCTGTCTCTCTCCCTCACAATCCGTCTGATTGTCCATCACCTCCATTGTCTACCTGTCCAGCATGTCGTTGAAGGTCCAAACCAGTAATGTGACAAACAAGACAGACCCCAAGTCAATTAACTCCCGGGTGTTTATCGGTAACTTGAACACGGCGGTGGTGAAGAAGTCCGATGTTGAGAGCATCTTCTCCAAGTACGGCCGGGTGCTGGGCTGCTCTGTACACAAAGGCTACGCCTTCGTCCAGTACGCCAGTGAGAGGCACGCCCGGGGAGCTGTGATTGGCGAGAATGGCAGGGTGTTGGCTGGACAAACACTGGGTGAGTTAGTGAATCGTTTAAAAATTCCTCTTAATATATGTGAAGGTATGTCGCAGCAGTGTGGATGAAAATGGGTTGATGCTTTTCTTTCAGCACGGATCCTCTGTGAAAACTGGATGACTGCAGCGAGAACTTTAATGCCGCTTCAGACTACACAACTTCTAAATTTGGCAGTGTTGTGTCGTTGAAAAGAGATCAAACTTTAGTGATCGCTTTGGGCAGGTTCACTTAGGGAAATTAGGATTTATATATATTTTCAGGATCCATCAGATCCTTAGCTCATTACAACCTGATGAAACATGTGATTTCAATGAACGCAAAAATAGTGCTTCTGGGTTCTTCAGAGGATGGAAACACGATGCTTTTTGTTGGCAGCTAAGTTTTCCAGGAAGCTCTCAGGTTCCGGAGGCCTTTTGTAAAGATGCGTTTGTTTGTAATTGTTTAAGCTGCTCCAGTGTTTCCATTTGTGTGTCTCTGTAAAAGCAAGAAGAAACGAGCTGCGGGTGAACTTCTGAGAAGAGTTCGGAGTACAGTAACAATTATAAACTTGAAAGCTTAACTGCCATCCCACTAATGACGTTTGTCCACTCCGACGCGATGCAGGATACTTCTGCCAGGTACATTCACCTGGGTGTTTATTTGATGGTGGATGAAGTGATGCTCTCTGCCACAACTTTTCATCTGCACCACTACACGAAGTGTCAGCCTATTACTGCCTGACTAAAATAATAAGGTTGAGATACTTTTGTGAATGTTTTTGTGACTTTTTAACCATATTATGACAACCACTGTTTTTTCATTCCTTGACAGGCGACATTAAAGGTAAAGTAATGGCTAAAGTTTTTACTTCCAAAACATCTCAAAAACACGGCTTCAGATGAACAAGCTGTTTTTTTAAGAAGCAAAAAGAGGAAAACAAAATGAAAAGAAAGCATTGCTCGTGAGGGCAGAAGGAGTCGGATCCTTCAGTACCAGTGAAACATCCCCCACATTCGCCCCTGCAGGCTATGTCCTGTACCGAGTAGGAATAATAAATGTGAGGCTGCTTGGCCTTTCGTGGGTGAGTGTTCAGGCCTGGAAAGCTTACCCAGACCCGACTGGCCAATCTGTCACAAAGCACCTGTCCCCCTCAGCTGTATTACCTCCCCCATTGTTCTGCAGTGAACCATAAGCATTTCCGTCCTGTTGTATCCTGCTGTACACCGACCGCACACAGCAGGGTGACATGACACAGAGACCACTATCAGTGTTTGTATGCAAAATAACGGCTGGCCTAATCAACATCAACTGTGAGTACCTGCCGTGTGGCAGGAAGCAACAACAACCAGCCCTCAGGGGTTTAAAATCAGTAAATGTGCAATTTTAGAGTACAGACATGATTTGATGGCAGTACCACATCTTGAATAAGTTTCCCACCGTGTAGCATCCTTCTTCTTCCAAGAGCGACACGTCTGGGAGCTGACAAACCAGTTGCTGGAGTTCAGAGAAAAGACTTTTTTTTAATTTTATGATGTGCCAATTGTTTTTAGTTGGTAAAATGTCTGGACTGCAGGCGGCGCACTTCACCTCTTCAGTATGGACTCGTATACATATACTTGTATTAACAGGACCTGCTTTTCTAAAGTGTGCAGCTTAGAATTGCTGAACGATGCAACACCTTCCCTGAAAGAGGCAGTCTTTGTTTGAAGGGGGACATATGCTGGTCTTAAACATGTATACACTTCTCAGCACTGATGTTTCCTTTCCAGACATGCAAATTGCCCATTCCATAGGCAACCCCGTACCATCAGCGATGCAGACCGTTAAACTGAGAGCTGACGACAAGCTGAATGACTCGTCTCCTCTTTTGTCTGGAGGTTGGTTTCCGTGGTTTCCAAACAGAATTTCACATTTTGACTCCATCTGCCACAAGACAGTTTTCCACTTTGTCTCAGAGTAGACAGGAGAGTTCCTGGATCGTGTTCAAATGTAGCTTCTGCTGTACATGATTTCCATGTGGCAGAGAGACAGAGAGAGAAACGTTTTGGAGAGAGACTTCTGGAGGTGTTCATGAGCTCATGCACACATCTCTGTTATACAGGCAGGTTTTAATGCAAGTGGTTCCTGAGGCTCCAAAGATCACTGATATTTGACCGGTCCTACAGGGATTTCTCCAGATTCTTTGCATCTTCAGATTTTTTTTTTGGACTGTAGGTGATTTTATTCTGATGACTGCTATATGAGATTTGCAAATATTACATTCTATTTTTCTTCACATCTTACTCAGCATCCATTTTTCTTGGAACTGGGGTTTGGCCTTCAGAAAGTGTTGTTGTTGCACACATAGCAGTGTTCATATTAATGAGATGAAGATGAAGTGTAGCTCCAGCTTCAGGTTTCTGGCTCTACACCTACCTTCTCTGCTTGTAGTTATGAGCATAAACCGACCGAATCCGATTTTTACCAACTCAGAATTGGAACTGGACGCTGTGACTCCTGCTGTGGACGTGGCCTGGGACTCTTCAACGATGGTGAAAAATACTCCTCAGTGTATCTTTTCTCTTTTCAAGGAATTCCCATGAACATTCCTCTGTCAACTAATTTACTGATGAGTTTTCATTTTGCACTTTCAAAGGGACTCTTCCAAGCAGCATCTCTGCATGGCTGCTGCTCAGATGGAGTGTTGTGACACTCTGAAACTTCCCAACACATCACTGGTGCTCCACTGCTCACCAGCGGGGCTTCCAGTGTCACCAGTGTCTGTGGAGGGTGAACAAGATCATCAAAGACCTCCACCAGGTCACAGGCTGCTGCCCCTCTCTCCTGTGGGAGGTCTGACAGAACTCTGTACCAGGACCGGGAGGCTCCGGGGCTGCTCCCCCCTTAACTGTCAGCTTGCTAAACTCTGCGCCACGGTGATAACTCCCTGTTGCTGCTTTAACTGCCTCAGGTTGCTGCTTCCGCTCTCTCATATCTCTGCCACTGCATAGCAAGTACTTTTTCCTGCACAACTCATGCTCTTTACTGTCCAGATGTCACATTTCTGCCATATTTCAGACATATCTAATTTGACCAGTGGCATGGACACATTCATATCTGATGGCTTAATAGAAAGAGTTGAGGACAGACTTGGTGAACATGGATTAAAGGGAAGTGGCCTCACCGACACCAGCCGGCCTCGTTGCTCTGTGGACCACCAGGTGGTTGAGCTTTGACTAGTGGTTAACGGCCAGGTACGGCAGAGGTCCGTGTTTTCTTCCCCCTCTGATTATTCTGTGATCAGGAACTTACTGGTTGACTTATTGCAGTGATAGCCTCTGTGATAGCTGCTGCAGGCCGCCGGACCCTGACAGCAGCGCTGCTGCAGGGTTGCACGTTTTAGCACGGCTCAACGGCTTCCTCTAGTGTCCATAAGCAAAAAACGCATTTCTACTTATTACACACAGCTTAGATCTTCCCTCTACTTCAGCCTTTGTGTCTAACAGTTTTAACATACTAATGTTTAAGTGCTTTGGGGGGTTAGTTGCACTTTAGGTTCTAGATTTGGTGTACTTGCCTCCTGGGTTGCATGGATCTCCCATCATCTGTTTTGCTTCTCTGTCTTTCTTTTTTTACCCTCAGATATCAACATGGCAGGAGAACCGAGGCCAAACAGACCCAAAGGCCTGAAGAGATCCGCAGCTTCTCTATACAGGTATAGACTCTGGTCTTTGGATTGATTCCTTGCTGACCTGCATTACAGTCGGTCTGCTTTTGTAGGTTGAAAGTCTTTACGGAGCAAAAAACACAAGTAATCTGAAAAACCCTGCGCGACATTTTAAATGATGTAATATGGCTCTCATATAGGACTGAGAAGTGTTGTATAACCACCCATTATTGCATAACGCCACACCTGTGACAGGTGAGGTTGAGACCTGTAGGTTAAGAATAAACGCCAACAAACTATTTTTAATATTTTAGTATAGATTTCCCTTAACTTTCAGAGAAGCATTGAAAGTGCATGGTTTTTTATTGCTTGATGATTCTATTTGTGACCATTAATTTCATTAACAAATCTTAGTGAAGCCACTGACTGTGTGGTTAAACAAAAGTAGATGAAATAATAAAATTACAGTTTTATTCTCAGTATGGTCTTAATCCTTTAAAACCTGACCTATAACAATATACACAACATTTTTTTGACGTGTTTATTAGGATATATATTAAAATAAAACACCCCAAATTTAGCCTTAAACTGTTTCTGCAACAGTTTCTTTTGTATAATTGTATTGTTTTTTTTAATTGGGGTGCTGCAAGTCTCAGAAGTTCCTGTATCAAACACGATGTTTCCAACATCCTGTCTATCGTTTGATTATAAGTGAATAAATAAGTGAGTGAATCTTAAAGACAGATTCTTATTATTCCTGGTTCTCCTACAATCTAAAACAATCTGTTTTGTCTTGCTGTTGTTCAAATTGAGGTTTTTGTTGACCGTCTGTCTGCGCTGAAGCTCCTGTCCATCACCGACATCCTCATAATGTCAGGGTCTGTGAGAGTATCCGTATCCATGTCCATGTCCATGACCATGTCCATGTCCATGACCATATCAATGTCCATGTCCATATCCATGTCCATGACCATGTCCATGTCCATGTCCATGACCATGTCCATGTCCATGTCCATGACCATGTCCATGACCATGTCCATGTCCATGACCATATCAATGTCCATGTCCATATCCATGTCCATGACCATGTCCATGTCCATGTCCATGACCATGTCCATGTCCATGTCCATGACCATGTCCATGACCATGTCCATGTCCATGTCCATGTCCATGTCCATGTCCATGACCATATCCATATCCATATCTATGTCCATGTCCATATCCATATCCATATCTATGTCCATATCCATGTCCATGTCCATGTCCATGTCCATGTCCATGACCATGTCCATGTCCATATCCATGACCATGTCCATGTCCATGACCATGACCATGTCCATGTCCATATCCATGACCATGTCCATGTCCATGACCATGACCATATCCATGTCCATATCCATATCCATATCCATGTCCATGTCCATATCCATGTCCATGTCCATGACCATGACCATATCAATGTCCATGTCCATATCCATGTCCATGTCCATATCCATATCCATGTCCATATCCATATCTATGTCCATATCCATGTCCATATCCATGACCATATCCATATCCATGACCATGACCATATCCATGTCCATGGCCATATCCATGACCATGACCATGTCCATGACCATATCCATATCCATGTCCATGACCATGTCCATATCCATGTCCATGACCATGTCCATATCCATATCCATGTCCATGTCCATGTCCATGTCTATGTCCATGTCCATGACCATGTCCATGTCCATGACCATGTCCATGTCCATATCCATGTCCATGTCCATGTCCATGTCCATATCCATGTCCATGACCATGTCCATATCCATATCCATGTCCATGTCCATGTCTATGTCCATGTCCATGACCATGTCCATGACCATGTCCATGTCCATGTCCATGACCATGTCCATGACCATGTCCATGTCCATGACCATATCAATGTCCATGTCCATATCCATGTCCATGACCATGTCCATGACCATGTCCATATCCATGTCCATGTCCATGTCCATGGCCATATCCATGACCATGACCATGTCCATGACCATGTCCATGACCATGTCCATGACCATATCCATATCCATGTCCATGACCATGTCCATATCCATGTCCATGACCATGTCCATATCCATATCCATGTCCATGTCCATGTCCATGTCTATGTCCATGTCCATGACCATGTCCATGTCCATGACCATGTCCATGTCCATATCCATGTCCATGTCCATGTCCATGTCCATGACCATGACCATGTCCATGTCCATGACCATGTCCATGACCATGACCATGACCATGTCCATGTCCATATCCATGACCATGACCATGACCATGTCCATGACCATATCCATGTCCATATCCATGTCCATATCCATATCCATGTCCATGTCCATGTCCATGTCCATGACCATGACCATGACCATGTCCATGTCCATGACCATGTCCATGACCATGACCATGTCCATGTCCATATCCATGACCATGACCATGACCATGACCATGTCCATGACCATGTCCATGTCCATGTCCATGTCCATGTCCATGTCCATGTCCATATCCATGTCCATATCCATATCCATGTCCATGTCCATGTCCATGTCCATGTCCATGACCATGTCCATATCCATGTCCATGTCCATGTCTATGTCCATGTCCATGTCCATGTCCATGTCCATGACCATATCCATGTCCATGTTCATGTCCATGTCCATGACCATGACCATGACCATGACCATGTCCATGTCCATGACCATGTCCATGACCATGACCATGTCCATGTCCATATCCATGACCATGACCATGACCATGACCATGTCCATGACCATGTCCATGTCCATGTCCATGTCCATGTCCATATCCATGTCCATATCCATATCCATGTCCATGTCCATGTCCATGTCCATATCCATATCCATGTCCATGTCCATGTCCATGACCATGTCCATGTCCATGTCCATGACCATTTCCATGTCCATTTCCATGACCATATCCATGACCATGTCCATATCCATATCCATGACCATGTCCATATCCATGTCCATGTCCATGTCCATGTCCATGTCCATGTCCATGTTGGAGCAGTTTAGGAATTACAAGTCTTATTCAAAAATGCAAAACAGTGATTTTATAATAAGGCTAAAAAAGTCTAAAACTGCTGCAATCTCTGGGCTCCAAACATTTAAATACTTTTGCGTGACTTTTAAAATCCTAAAATGCCCCAATCACTGAAGTGGGTGCACGGTGATGACGTTCTTACTACGGTTCCAGAGTTTGAAGGTTCTAGTTCAAATCTCAGTTGGAGCTGTGCTCTGCACAGATTTCTTCCTCTACAGTCCAGAGACTTGAATTTTAGGCCAGTTAGTGATCTAAAATGCCTTTAGATTGAGAGTGAGGGCAAGACTGTCTTTCTCTTTGTGGGCCTGTAATATTCTGGTGACCTGTCCAAGGAGGACCACGTGTCACACGAGCACCACGAGTAACAGCTGGGATGGACTCCAGAAAACCCCTGTGACCCTGAATAGGATGGAAGTGAACGTAACATTGAATGAATGAGTAAATGAGACTGTCAATGAATCACTCACTGCACTTGTTAAACTGTATGTTAAGACAGCGAGATTCCTAATAACTGTCTGTTTCTGTCATCAGACGGTCCAAACATTCACAAGCGGTAGCTGAAATAATGCTCATGAAGATTACGTGAGCCAGCAGTCACACAGTTTATGTGTGAGGTGCCTGATGAAAGGAGCTTTTACAGCGCCTGTCTGCTCTTCAAAGTAAAAGTGAGAGTTTGCACTCACAGGGCTGCTCTGGTCACACTCAACAGGACTTGGCCACAGTTTATGCAGCATGTCGTGTCATTTACTGCAAATGGTTTTGCTACGAAAACAAAAAGAGGGGGGCGGAGCTACGAACTGACCTGAAGGGAAGACGCACAATCACACGCAACGTGAGCCTCTGTTATGACTCCACCACATGTTTTACATGGACAACATTCATTTTAAATAGATATATAAATATATTTTTTCATCTATATATTTTCTGAAAATCATTTCTGAGAAGCAGGCCTGCACTGCTGCTGTCCTGAGCTTTTTGTTGGTTTCTGTCCGTAGTTGTGATTTTATCAGGCTAAATGCAGCTGAATGTTGTTAAAACCAGGGGATCGATTTGGCCTTGACACAATATTCCACCTCTTCATGTTTCTGGCTCCTGGGTCCTTGTCCCAGTGCATTGTGGGTCATTGTCCATGTGTACCACGACACTCAAATCAAATTGTCTGAATCAGAGCATTAATCATATTCCCGTATACGTCCTGTATGTGTCTGATTCTGTCTCTGACGCATCATTAATTAACAGAAGTGATGCGGTGCTGCTGGAAGCCAGTCGTGCACATGTCCTCACATCGCCTCGGCGCCGTTTACACATAATCGTTAACTGTTTCCAGTCTCCCCACCTCCGCTTGGTGATCTGGTACATGCTCATCTTAGTTTCATTTGTCCGGAAACACTGTTCCACAACTGTTTAGAATTGCTTTGAGGTATAATTTTCACAAAGTAAAATGAAAACCTTGCACCTTAATTTCAACCTTTTGTTTGCTCTACTGTCTGCTTTTTATTAGATTTATATTTGAGTTATTACAGTCCTCCTGAAGAGTGCTATTGTTTTTTTTAACCCAGTTGTCTGGGTGAACCTGGGCTACTTTCTGCACTGCCTGGGCAGCAGAAATGCCACGCTCTCATATTTCAATGGACCGCCTTCAGCTTTGAGTGCATCCATTCACTGTGGCATCATTTCAAAGAGCTTATACAATGTCACAGTATTGATTTCTGCTCAGAACTGCATTACTTGTCTGCTGCAGATACTGATGATCAGAGGGTCTGAGTGTGTGAAGTCTTCTCCAGCATATCCTGGATTCTCACGGGGGTTGAGGTCTGGTTGAGGGTTGAGGCCAATCCATGTATAAATGATCTCACTGTCAATGAGCCACTATTTCTCTGTTTGAGCTCGAATGAGGCTGGCGCCGACGGATTGGAAGAAGCCTATGTCATCATAGAAGAGAACATCCACTGATTGGCCCCCACCTGTCCACTGCTCCACCTGGTCAGCCCCTTCTCTCTCTATTACGCCCCCATCCACGACAACATAGCCACCAAGGGCAACCACCCCAGCAAACTCCCACCCCCAGCAGCCTGGCAGCAGCTTCAGCACCACTCCCACCGCCTATCTGCCACCAGTCCTACAAAGGAAGCAGACCCAGGTATTAGGTTTATTTAGGTAGTGGTCTGACCTCGGTGTTTGTGCCGTGATGTTGCTGAACCTAGACTCGACCAGCTGAAGCAGGTCGTGATGCTACCCGACAGCTTTAAACGGCAGGCAGTGGCCATTATGGCTTCATCACTTCATCTGCTGCTTCCTGTAGTCTGATGTACCTATTACCCTGGCACACGGGGAATGTGGACTCATCAAACCACATGACTTTTCTACTGCTCCAGAGTTCAATCTGTACACTCCCCCAACCCCCGCCTTTTTGTTTTTTTCTTGGGAGTTACTAATACGTGAGCTTTCTCTGCAATTCTACTTTTGATTTTCTTGCCAAGATTTCAAACCTTTAGGTGAACTCTGTACATTCAAGATACTTCCCTGACAGCATTTTTTCAAGGCTTAAATTCCTCATGGTCCGTCGAAACGTATTAATCACTGCAAGACTGTTCTGGCGGGAACTAAATCCAGGCAGTGACTTTTCTTGGCCAGGCAGTTTGCCTCAGACATTCTTTTCATTTGTTTTATAACAAATTCACCTTCTTCATGGTGATAATCAGTTTAAGAAGAGTTTCCTTCTGTGCCACATTAGCACCTACTTGCAGAGTAAACCTACCTACCAAGAAGCTGAGCTGGAGGTGGCGGAGTTGAGGATGTTAAGATGTTCTTTGGGAATGACGGAAGGATGGAAAGGATTAGGTGCAAGATAATCAGTGAATCAGCCAGGGTTAAAGTAAGGGAGGCTAGATTAAAAGGTTTGGAGACACATCGAGGAGCGATAGTAAACACTTTGGTTGAAGGAGCTGAAGGAGCTGAAGGAGTTGAAGGAGCTGAAGAAGTTGAAGGAGCTGAAGGAGTTGAAGGAGCTGAAGGAGTTGAAGGAGCTGAAGGAGTTGAAGAAGTTGAAGGAGTTGAAGGAGCTGAAGGAGCTGAAGGAGTTGAAGGAGTTGAATGAGCTGAAGGAGTTGAAGGAGTTGAAGAAGTTGAAGGAGTTGAAGGAGCTGAAGGAGCTGAAGGAGTTGAAGGAGTTGAATGAGCTGAAGGAGTTGAAGGAGTTGAAGAAGTTGAAGGATCTGAAGGAGCTGAAGGAGTTGAAGGAGCTGAACGAGCTGAACGAGTTGAAGGAGTTGAATTAGTTGAAGGAGCTGAAGGAGCTGAAGGGGCTGAAGGAGCTGAAGGAGTTGAAGGAGCTGAAGGAGCTGAAGGAGTTGAAGGAGCTGAAGGAGCTGAACGAGCTGAAGGAGTTGAAGGAGCTGAAGGAGTTGAATTAGTTGAAGGAGCTGAAGGAGCTGAAGGAGTTGAAGGAGCTGAAGGAGTTGAAGGAGTTGAAGGAGCTGAAGGAGTTGAAGGAGTTGAAGGAGCTGAAGGAGCTGAAGGAGTTGAAGGAGCTGAAGGAGTTGAAGGAGCTGAAGGAGCTGAAGGAGCTGAAGGATCTGAAGGAGTTGAAGGAGCTGAAGGAGTTGAAGGAGCTGAAGGAGTTGAAGGAGCTGCCAGGCAGGAGAGAGAGCGGAGGCAGCGAGGAGATTTTAGTTCAGTCCATTGACGTTCAGATGGTTGATGTGACAAAGAAAAATGCAGATGACATAGTGTGTGTGTGTGTGTGTGTGTGTGTGTGTGTGTGTGTGTGTGTGTGTGTGTGTGTGTGTGTGTGTGTGTGTGTGTGTGTGTGTGCGAATGTGATAAAATGTGATAAAATGTGATAAAATGTGATAAAATGTGATAAAATGTGATAAAACATTTTTAAAATAATGAATGCAGTCCATGAGTGTAAAGATGGTGGACAAAACACCAGAATGAACTTGGTGCATGTTTTATTATTTTACTGGAAAGTTCAAAGAACCTAAAGGTTTATGGGAAATCAGAATTACCAGTAAGTTAATTTAGGTTTGGTAATCACTCTCATGTTGCCGTAATTTGCTTCAATTTAAGAAGTTTTCAAACCAGAATGTAAAAAAGTAATGTGTCTATGTTCTTTTACATATAAGTTTTACTTTAAGAGTGATTTGACCGTCTTTCTATCCCCAAAGTCTTTAGCTAAAGTCTTGTTTCCACTAAATGAGTGAATGACTGCTTATCGCTGACACATGTCTAAATGTGCTAAATGTCCAGTCATACCAACAGCAGTGTTAAGAACGTTGTCTCATCACGCGGACGGTCTGTCTGTTACCAGCCTCTCTGTTCTCTCTGTGATTTGTGATTGACTCTCTTGGGGTGAGAAGAACTATGCTGTGGTTACTTTGTCTCCCCTACACAGTTTGTAATTAGCGCCTCTTTTGTCATTTTTTTTCTTCTTCATTCGTGTGGAAATTCCAAAACGTTTTCATTCCCACGTCCTCTTTCAGATGTGGTTTACTTCATCATGTATTTACTTTGTTCTATTGTGCTTCCCCCCCGACAGTGGCTATGAGTTTGACTATGATTACTACAAAGAAGACTTCTATGACAGGTAAGAAGGACGATGGCACGCACAGAGCCAGCAATGCGGCGTTGATGCTTTCAGCACATGGTTTCTTGGCTCCTCTGTTTTTAGTCCTCAGCAGAAGGCAGATAACATCTGCGTTTCAATGTAGCGTGATGTGAGTTAAAACTATCTCCATCCAGCAATAACAGCAGAGCCAATGTGGCTTTAATACATTTTATTGTCTTAATGTTAGGTAAAGTGAACACGGGAAGGCGGGAAAAGCAGATTTTTACATAGAGAATAAATGTACAATACCATAATAATAACATAATAAACAATGAACATAATAAAAATTACAATAAAAGTTACAACCTCTTTAATCATAACATAACATATTTAACAATAACCAAACATGATCGCTGAGAAGCAAGCGAGTCTTTCAGAGTTAAAGTTACACTTCAGCGTGCACATTTCTGGGTGATTTGTGACAATAACTGAGAGCAAAACAGTGACTGAAGCCGCCACCCACCCAAAGCAGGTATAGATGGAGAGGATGGATCCTTTTCCAGATTGTTCAGTGTAGTTTCAAGACAATGTGCTTTACACTAAAAAAGTGAAGTGCATTATATCATAGCATTATATGAAAAAGTATTATTTTATACATGTGAATGAAACTGTTGGTGTCATCTCTAAATGCTGAAACACAATGTTTAGTTGACTTGAAATGTCAAGAGAATCAAAGGAATGATGGGTTTTCCATGCAAAAAACGCACTGCCTCAATAAAGTTCTCCACAGAACAGAAATACTCCGAAACCTCACAGAAGCTTCTGCTTTCATGTCTGAAAAAAACTTGATAAAAATGCATTTTAAAACACATTAAATACAAAACAAATACAGTGCTCATCCATTTCTCAGTTTCAGTTTCTTCTTCGGGCAGCATGAGCCCAGGTTTTTACGTATTTTGTTAATGTACACTACCTCTACAACCTGCCACGGCGCCGCCGTCTGAGAGCGCCGATGCACCCCAGCTACTCTTTCCTGATCCTGTACTTGTCACTCCTAAAGAGAACCGCAACATCGTTCTAAGAACTTAAAATCGCCCTCCTTCTTTGTCTTTTCTCCTGCAGGCCTCATCGCTCCACTCGTTCTTCTCTCATTCACACACTTGTACTTGTCTTGCTGTGGCTAACCTTCATCCTTCTTCTTTCCACTGCATACCTCCACCTCTCCAGATCTTTCTCTGCCACACAACACTCTTCCTTTATCAGCTTTCAACACTTGGTCCTCTACTCTGTCTTTGTCCTCTTCATCTTCTTCACCACCACGGTTGTCCTACACACCTCCATCCTCTGCTGTCTGGCTTCACCCTCTCCTACTACTACTTTACTGTCACTAATCTCCTTAGATTACATCGTCTACGTATGATGTAGTCCAACTGAGGTCTCCTGCCTCCACTCTTATAAGTGACCCTGTGTTCCTGCCTCTTCTGAAAGAAAGTATTCACTACAGCCATCTCCATCCTTTTTGCAAAAGCTGCCACCATCTGTCCCTCTGCGTTCCTGTCCTGGATACCAAACCTGCCCATCACTTCCTCATCAGCTCTGTTGCCTGAACCAACACGTCCATTGAAGTCTGCTCCAATCACCACTCCCTCTGGGGATGCTCTGCATCAATGCATCTAACTTAATCCAAACCGTCTCCTTCTCTTCTAACTCACTTCCTACCTGTGGGGCAGAACCACCAACTATATTGAACAACAAATTTCCAGCTTTAGATTCGTCATTCCTCTTTCAAGATAACTCCTACTCCAGTCCTCCTCCCATCAGCACCATGATAGAACAGCTTAAATCCTGCTCCTAGGCTCCTTGGCTTGCTACCTTTCCACCTGGCCTCCTGGACACAGTATATCCACCTTCCTCCTCTGCATCACGTCCAACACCTGTGTAAACTTCTTTCATCGTCCCTACATTTAAAGTCCCTGCTCTCAGAACTAGACTCTTGACTTTCCTCTTCTCTCTCTGCCTATGGACATGCCTTCTTCCTCTCCTCCTTCTTCGAACCACAGTAGTCCAATTTCCATCGTCACCCTGCAGGTTAACGGCACTGGTGGCGGTGGTTGTTATCCTGGGCCTCAACCGATCTGTTCAGACAACTAAGATTTGTGCTTTGTGTCATTGTTATTTGGCGTAGGTTCTATGTTGGATGCCCTTCCTGACACCCTCTGCATTTATCCAGGCTTGCTTAAAAAAACAATGTTTCTTAAAGAAGGGATTTGTGTAGTTCTCTTTCTACTGCTTTTAATAATATCATAAAACAATTCAAGCAGTCTGATGCAACATGTGTGTGTGAAGGACATGGCTGCCTACGCTGACTGCACCCAGAGGAGGCGTTAAAGTCGCTGGACGTCGGTTCATCTGGCATGGACTGTGACAATGTGAAAACAGCTATTGTGAAAAGACAAATCTGTATTGCAGAACTTTGTTTTTTACTAAAACGTGTGCCATGTGCTCCAAGATAACAAAAAAAAGACCATCCAGATGTTTATCAGCGGCAGGTCTAACACCTGGCTCTGATGGTACTGAAGGTTATAGGTGTGATCCAAAATCAACTTGGCACCGTAGATAGAGAGACTCCGACCAACCAGCAGCCCTGGAGCTCAATTACAATGACCCCGGGTGAGATGTGCTCATGTGGTAACTATTACTGTGCTGCAGCGACCAGGCGAACACCATCATCATCAAAGATTTTGCTCTTATAAAGTCTCTCAGCCCTTGGAACTGGTACTCGTTGTGCCTCAAGCACAACTGAGAAACAGAAACAGGGCTCATTTTATATCATTGTACAGACACATTGTTTTAAATGTTTGTGGTGTAGAGGTTTTGTGTTTTACAAAACTTGGACTTGTGTGCAGGACGTAACACGATCCACCAAACGTTTCTTTGATTCTTTTGTTGTTGTTTGGTTTAGAAAATGCACCAGTCTTTGTTTACAAATAAAAACAGTCCAACGCAGCAAAAAATAAATAAATCAAAAATAAATAAATAAAATAAGACAGAGAAGCTTGTGGTTTTGCCATCTTCCAGACCAACAGACCCGTGTCAGTTTAATATCTTAAACATGGCTGGAGTGTGGGTCGACGCGGGACGTCCCACGTCTGAGGTCCGTCCCACTTCTGAGGTCCGTCCCACTTCTGAGGTCCGTCCCACTTCTGAGGTCCGTCCCACTTCTGAGGTCCGTCCCACTTCTGAGGTCCGTCCCACTTCTGAGGTCCGTCCCACTTCTGAGGTCCGTCCTTCCCCCTGAACACCGTGTGTTCGCGTGTCACTGCTCAGGCATGTGACGACGTCTGCTGCTTTCTCCAAAATCACCAGTGTGATGTTGCACAGATAATAATTTTAGTTGTTGCACTTTGACCAAAATCGTGGAACTGTGGAATATCCAGGAGTTTATGGCCTTTTATTACAACCTTAATTCCAAAAGGAGTTGGAACAGAATGATATTATTTGCTTATCATAAACCAATATTTATTCACAATAAAACCTAGAAACCCTTTTCTAATGTTTAAAGTGAGATATTTTACCATTTCCTGTAAAATATTTGCTCATTCTGATTGTGATGACAGCAGCACGTCTCTAAGATGTTGGGACAGGATGTTTTACCTCCATGTAGGTCCCCTCTTCTTTTAAACTTTTGTCTGATGTACAATTCAAACTGCTCAACAATCCTGGGTGGTCTGTCATATTTTTGCTTTCATGATGCATCAGATGTTTTCAGCTGATGAAAGGTCTGGACTGCAAGCAGGCCGCTTTAGCACCCAGACTCTTGTGTGGTGGATGCAGTCAGTGGTGTAGCTTCGTCTAGCGGAAAGATGCAAATCCTTCTCTGAAAAAGACATCCTCTTGATGGAAGCATATGCTGCTCTAAAAGCAGTTCACAACATTGTTTACATATTGTTTCTTCTTTGCATGATATAGCTTTAACCTTCATTTGTGGATGGGAAGACTAAGTGTATTCTTGGTGATTTTTGAAGCGTTCTTGAGCCCACGTGATGATTTCCATGGCACAATCTAGTCAATCAGAGATTTCTCTACATTCTCTGAGACGTTTGATATGTGACGGAGATGATGAGATATACAAAGTGTTTGCATTTTGATATTGCAGAACATTTTTCTGAAATTCATACATCATCAGTTATGCATGCCATTTTTATGCCCATATGTGTTGCTTTGAGACATGGCCTCTTTAATACGCTATTTTAAATATCTCATGAATTTCATTCACCTGTTGACAATTATGGTGGTTCTTTTTAGTACCACTTTTAATTAATACAGTATTTTCAGTTTCAATTTACAGTGGGTATAAACTTTCTACAAACCTAAAATTTTGTAAAAGTGTGTAAAGTATAGAGATAAAAATAACAACATAAACATCAACTGGCACATGTTTAATGCAACCTTCCAACAAACACACCCTTTCATATTGGGGGCAAAAAGAAAGATAAAAAATATCGAAGGTACTGATTGTACTATGGAACACTGCCTAAGTCACCACCAATAGTTGGAGAAAATGTGGCACCACAGAGAAGCTGCAAAGATCAGGATGACCCTACGATGATCCGCTAAGGAGCATCGTATCAATACTAGAGCATGGTGGAGGTCGAACGGTGCTGTGGGGCTGCCCCTCTTCAGCTGAGCCAATGTACTTGTAAAGATAAATGAGAAAAATAAATAGCTCCAAAAACCAAGATAAATTGGCACATTGACCTTGTCAAAAACTGAAATTGAAGAAAATAATTCACATTTACATGTGACAATGACCCAAAGCAATTATCAAAATCAACCAAAACATGGCTACAGGAACTAAAGGGGCTAAAGTCTCGGAACGGGCTGGTCGGAGCCCAGATGTCAATCACATCAAACCCAAATGGAATGACCTAAGAAGAGCTCCATACAGGAGGTCCTCTCACAATTTAAAAGAGTTTTTTTTCCAAGAAGAGCTGGGTCAAGTTTCCAAGCGCACCCGGCCCAGCCTGTGACCCTTTGCTGCGTCCCAACTCTGAATGTCTTGAAGTTAATAAAGATATGATGATGTAATAAAAGCAAAAGGTTCTTACAAAGAGTATTAGTTGGGAGGGGATCTTCATATTTTCCCATTTTTTATTGGTAGGTTTTATTTTAATGAAAATACTCCCAACAAATGAATAAGTATTTACTTTTTCCTCTGGATTCCCATTTGTTGGACTGTTACATCACATTTTATATCTACTGTACTTTTAGAGCCTTTTACTGCTTTTGTCACAAATGTTTTGAGATATTTTGCCATTGAGTTCAAACTGGGCAAATATGGTACATTTCAAGGTATTGTAAAATCACTTGTGACATTTTATATATTTTTTATACTCTATTTTGAATAAAATATGGTTTATTAATTTTTAAAATAATTTTATTATCAGTTGAAGCTGAGCTGTTGTAAAGAGGTGTTGATCTTTAACAAACCACAAGTATATTTTAAATTTCTGCAAAAACCTCAGACTTCTAATGGAAATGCCATAAGATAAAAACAACATCCCATCAGCTCACAAAGTAGGGTAGTTTAAAGTTTTAAAGGAATTCACTCAACCTTAGTCATATTTTCCATGGATTGTGTTTGTCTCCTTCTGGCAGGATCCTTCCACTGATTACGCTCAGAGCTGTTGTTAAACATGTTATTTTCATTGGATTATTACAACTGCGCATTGTTCCGAAGAATCCTTTTCCCTTTAGATCCCTGTGTTCCGTCTCTCTTCAGGATATTTCTAATATCGAGGCCGTCAACTGACTAAACTTGGCAGACCTCAGAACATCAAAGAGCTTTGTGAATGTGTGGGGTATGCAGCCTCATGACCCCGTGATTTACTCTATCAAAGTGCCCTCAAACACAAGCCGTCAGTTTTGGAAATAAACAAGCACATTGTCTGGCAGCTATCATGGTGGAAATGAGGTGGAAATCACGGGAGAAGTGATTTTCTAGACGCTTCTCATTGGCCTTATATATAAAGAACACAACTGAATACGGAACATTGAGTAAAATCCTAACAGCGTAAACGCCATCCCCATAAGCTTAATACTGTCGTTGAACTCTAGCTTGTCAAAATAAAGACAGAAGGAATGTTTGACGACTTATTGAGCATTTGAATCACCACCTCCTACACAAACAGCTACTTGGCATCGCCTTGACAAACCTGCAATTGCACTCAAGAGTTCCCCCACGTCCTCGGCGATGGCTTCAGTGAAGGCTGGACACACAACGGTAAAGAAGCTGCTGATGTGTTACTGAGCTCTGTCTGAAAGTGCTCAAAATGTTGACGTGGGACTGGCTCGTCTAGTACGATTGTTTCCTGTTACAGCGTGTAGGTCTGCTCACGGTTTAACCTGCTGTGAGTGGATGTTGCTATAATGTAATTTATAACAGTCATTGTGAAACTTATCATTTACTCATGAAAGCACAAAGTCCATCGAAGAAATCATTCTGGAATGTGGTAGGAAATGCCATGAACTGGAATAACAACAAATTCAATCAATCAGGAACTGGAGGCTGCAAATAGGACATGTCTTTGCATTTTAGTGGAACTGAGAGATATATGATTATCCACAATAAAGTAGTTGAAAAGCACCATAATTGAGGCACTGACAGAGGCAAAATGCAAGCAATTAGAAACTGAAATACCTTTAATAAAACAAACTTCAGTGTCATTTACTGATCATTATCAGAAAAATTAACACAAGGTGAGAGAGCTGGACATCTTTTGAGATACAGGAAACAGCTGGTAATCAATTCCTGGACTATGTGAACCAGTTTGGGAAAGGAATGAAGAAAGGAAGAGAGAGGCGATGGGAGCAGCAACCAGCCGGGAATTAAAAAGGGCTAGATGAAACAAATGACTCTGAATGGCTGGCACGTGTGACTTTAATGGTTTTTAAATGTCTGCGTGAACCTGTGTCACATCTTCCTTCTCTTGGCGTTGCCCTAAACTTGACCCCCCAAAAAAGGCTGAGTTCAGTTTATTAAGAGGACGTTCCAGTTCATCCAACAGGTCAAGCCCTTCAAGTGCTTCCAAGCTGAACTGGGAAAGTTCTTGCTTTATGAGTCTCACATTGTGCTTTGATGCAGGAACAGGCCTCCCCATCTGTTGAAACAAAGTTGTAAGAACAGCTTTGTTCACAATATAATTTATGTAACCTTAAAAAGAGCCCCAGAGAAAGAACTGAAAATAGGCCCAAGCCGAAATGTTGGCTGTTGTCATCACAAGCATTTCCATTAACATAATCAACAGATGAATTTACCAGAGTAAGTTAGTTCATCCAATTATTTGCTTTACTAAAATAGGGAGTGTATATAAACTTAGCACAAAAAGTAAGGAAGTTTGTGTTTGGTAGATTATTTCTTTGTTGTAACGATGCCTCTTGGCAATACATCTTATTCCATTGGAAATCCTGTTTATTTCCCGTTTAAATGGCACCACATTTGTAAGGAACAGACATTTGTGGAGGAGCAGAGCTGAGTATGTGGGTTGGACCCTTGAAAAAATTTGCCAAATCTTCTCTGCCAACACCAAACAACTTTGACTCTTGTTTCTTGTTTGGTGGATTGGATGATTAAAGTTTGAACAAACAACACATATTGGCAATTTAACAATGATCCATTGAACAAACAGGAGCCTCGGTATCGTGTGGAAGAACCAAACAGCCACAAACAGCCTGGCTCCTCCTCCTCCTGCTGGTCACCAGCCTGGCTCCTCCTCCTCCTGCTGGTCACCAGCCTGGTCACCAGCCTGGCTCCTCCTCCTCCTGCTGGCCACCAGCCTGGCTCCTCCTCCTCCTGCTGGTCACCAGCCTGGCTCCTCCTCCTCCTGCTGGTCACCAGCCTGGTCACCAGCCTGGCTCCTCCTCCTCCTGCTGGCCACCAGCCTGGCTCCTCCTCCTCCTGCTGGTCACCAGCCTGGTCACCAGCCTGGCTCCTCCTCCTCATGCTGGTCACCAGCCTGGCTCCTCCTCCTCCTGCTGGCCACCAGCCTGGCTCCTCCTCCTCATGCTGGTCACCAGCCTGGCTCCTCCTCCTCCTGCTGGCCACCAGCCTGGCTCCTCCTCCTCCTGCTGGTCACCAGCCTGGTCACCAGCCTGGCTCCTCCTCCTCCTGCTGGCCACCAGCCTGGCTCCTCCTCCTCCTGCTGGTCACCAGCCTGGTCACCAGCCTGGCTCCTCCTCCTCATGCTGGTCACCAGCCTGGCTCCTCCTCCTCCTGCTGGCCACCAGCCTGGCTCCTCCTCCTCCTGCTGGTCACCAGCCTGGTCACCAGCCTGGCTCCTCCTCCTCCTGCTGGCCACCAGCCTGGCTCCTCCTCCTCCTGCTGGTCACCAGCCTGGTCACCAGCCTGGCTCCTCCTCCTCCTGCTGGCCACCAGCCTGGCTCCTCCTCCTCCTGCTGGTCACCAGCCTGGCTCCTCCTCCTCCTGCTGGCCACCAGCCTGGTCTCACTGCGGTGGGACGGCCTCCCATTCTTCAACCAGCCTTTGTCACAAGTCAGCCACCGTGGTCGTGTTGGTCACTCTGGCACAGACCGCACACCCAGACTGATCCCACAAGTGATCAAGTGATCTTGGAGAACAGTTTGGTCCCAGACTGTGGAGATATGGAATTACCGCTGGGTGCAAAAAAGAAATAATCAACCAAACACACATTTCCTTACTTTTTATCGTAAGTGTATAAAAAGAACTAACTAAATCAGTTTTATAGTGGTACATTTGATATGGAAATGAACTTCTTCAATCTAAAATAAAGAACAAGTCGTTAATTCCAACACTTTTATAACAGATTTAATGCTAATTGGAGCCAAAACCAACACAAATAAACACAATATGATTTCAATGTAATGTACAAGGAAACAATTCAAAGCTGGATCAACGTGTACTTTATAAATGTCTTTTTTCCCAGACTTGGTTGTGGAGTTAGTATACCACGTCCTTCTGCTGTCAGTTCTCCTGGAGCTTCTCAGCGCAGTTCCAGACCACATGGGAATGTTTCTCTCCCCACGCTCACAAGCTCAAAGGAAGTTGTTGGGTTTCACTTTGTGAAAAAGACTGAAATGTCTTTTTGTTGTGGACTGGTCCTGTAAAATGATCCAAGTGTCTTGGTGGCACATATAACCCTACTGGTGTTTCACTTTTGTTTTTGGGGGGTTTCCTGCGTAGTTATATTTGTTCAGCAGAACTTTACAGTGTGGCATCCATGAAGTCTAGTAACAACTACTAACTCCTAAGAGTGTTTGCTAAACCACAAGTAGTCTTGTTTCACCTCCTCCCATCTTTCTAAATCAGCCCAGAAATATTATTGTGTTGTTTTTGTTTTTGTTTTTTAATTGTCAGTACTTTAGTGGTCAAACATATTCTGTTATCTGTCATTAAAAAAGCCAACACTACTTAGTATTCATTGTTCCTTCCATTCCTCTCGCCATTTCCAGATCACGATCGCTGCATGCACGTACCAGACCATCAGTATTTCTATAGCCACATACATACTGTACTCTTCTCTTGGAGGAAGTTATACTTTTATATGCTAGATTTGATTTTAGTATACCAGTATAGTTAGAAAACATGGGGATGTTTTTTTCTATGCTTTTTGTTTTTCCTTTCATTGATCTGATTGCATAATGGTCATCCTGACCTGATGTGCCTGAAGTAAAATCTATTAAGTAAATCAAAGAACTAATGGTCTTCCCTGCTGTTGTCACGGTGTGGTGGAGCAGATCCTCTTTGTACCAAAATAGTTGTATTTATATGGCGTCTATTACAACACAAGTTGTCTCCAGGATCTTTCCAGAGACCAGAACATGATCCTGATCAGTTATTACATAAACAACGGCAGGAAAAAACTCCTGTCCATCAGACTGATACCTGGTTAGTTGGTGGACTACAGAGACCACTATCTAAACAGGTGTAGACAGCAGACACTGAGGTGGTCAGAGGTGGGACTGCAGGTCTGAGGGTCATGTTGGGGTCCCCCTGCAGCAGGTCTACACTAAGCTGTGTTTCAGACCAGCTGCTGTTAAAGTACAAGAGTAAAGCATCTAGACATCTGGTCAAATACTCCTGTGGCTGTGTAGCATCATGACTCCTACTAACACTGACCAGACTCTGAATAAGCTGTTTTTGCAAATGTTGTGCCAAGAATACAAATCAAGATGAAGACAGCAGATTTGCGGTAGTTTCATAGGTTATCATGACCTGAATTGAGTTCTAACTGTCACAGCTAAACTCCGTGGGCTTCACTGAACATTTGAATAATTCACAAACCGAATCACAGCACTTTTCTTGTATTCAGACCACAAAGCTAAACCTCATCTTTGCTCTGGTTACGTTCCAATAAGATGTGAAACTGTTCTAATGGTGGAATTCCATTACTGGAATCTGCATAGGCTCTTTAATTGATTACCCATAACCCACAGGGCTTTTAAATCAGCCCAGCCTGCTCCGACCACACAAAGTTGCTAAACACAGTTCTTATACACAGTGTAAACAAGTATTTAACAAATATGTTGCCCACTTCATTACAGTCAGATGGTGTACAACAGTATAGATATATCCTAAAACGTTTTCTCCAGTTGTGACTGAGATGTTTGATCATAAAGTTCCTTCTCCAAGAACATTTGCAGGTTAGTTGCTTTTGGACCTTTCTCCCACACATCACGCTGACGTTTGTTGTAACGCTTGAGTTATGCTGCGGTGCTACATCACTATATATAAATACCACGCCTCTGATATTTCTGCTATTATGCGAACAACTAAAGAAAACATGTTTCAGCTTATGCTGGAAACCCATCCTGCATTCTACGATGGGTCTAATTGGGTTGGGAAATTGGCTCCACATGGGATTGTCAATGGGTTCCATATTGGCTTCATGTGAATTATCCCTGGGAGTTTGTTTATGTGGTTATCCCAAGCTGACTCCAAGTGCCCATATGGAGCCAAGACCATTCAATGACCAGGTAACACCCGTAAAAACAGTCAGTGTGGGACCTGTTGATAATCCCACAGAAAGCACAGTTTTCATCCTGCTTTCATCCACAGGAGCCCCCGCATATGAATGTGGAGTGGGCAGGTTAGTTTTTTATTAGTCTGAAATACAAATAATTATGTCACTATGTTACACTGTCTTATATTCTTGTATCCGTGTTGTACAGTGACCTTATATTATTACTAATGTCATCTTTTGCAGTCAATCTAGTTGTTGTCTTGAACCAGCAGATTGGTTTTCCTCTGCAGGTTCATCCACGAAGCTATTTGATTAAAAGTAGAAAAAGAATCAGGATTGTTAACTTATAAGTATGTTTGACGGTGTGATAAAAATCAGAACAAGCATTGTTGGCTTCACAGTCTCTCCCTTCTTATTTCCTAAATGATTTCAGCTCATATTACATTTGACAGCCACTGATGGTGCTCATGTCGACGTTTTAGTTTGTTCTTAGTTTTGTTTTAACTTGTCGCTGTAGTTTTTTTCTTTCTTTCCACTACATAAATGGGAAGATGGGGAGGGTGTGAACTCTCCATCAACCCTCATTAAACAGCAGGGTTTCTTTTTTTATTGGACTGTTAATTTAAATTCACACTTTTTTGGCAACACACAATATTTTAAATATGTCTAAAGGTCTTTTTTTTCTAACCTCAGTTAGAAGTTTTTTTTTTCTAACCTCAAAAAAAAAAATCCACAACAATAAAATAAAAGTCTCATTCACATGAACTCTGGACAAACAGCACTCTCGTGTTTGCTTTAATTTGATAATGTCACAAGTGGCTCTTTCTTGGAAATGTGTTCAAATTAATTAATTTCCCTTCTGGACTTGAAACAATTAAAAACAATAGAAGAGCTTAAATTCACGAGTTATGATTGATTAATATAACAATTGCTAAACAATATTCTCATTACTACCAGTTATAATAAACGTTGTCTTGGTAAAAGTTATAACTTATAGCGTCCAGTCTAATATTTTATATCTGTGTTGTAAACGTCACTATAAAGAGTATTGTTCATCCTTTGCTTGTGTACTTCAGGGATAATAATCCACCAAAAGACGGCTTCAGCCTTGCTACCGCAATATTAGCCTATAAACATCGTTTTCTGTCAAAAACAGAAACTGTGGGGATTATTCCTTTATTTAACCGGAGCGTTGAGCCCAAAGAGCCTTTTATCAGGTCCTGTGAGTTTCCCCTGTAACTCGTTTTATTTCAGTTTCCATGAGAGCAAAAGATGGAAGAGATGGTCTGCAAATAGTGACCAAGTCTTCCTGGTTTAGAAAACGGCTGAAGAAGAAGGAGGAGGTGGGGAGGAGGAGGAGGAGGAGGAGGAGGAGGAGGAGGAGGAGGAGGAGGAGGAGAGGAGGAGGAGAGGAGGAGGAGGAGGAGGAGGAGGGAGAGGACGAGGAGGCGGAGGAGGAGGAGGAGGAGGAGGAGGAGGAGGAGGGGAGGAGGAGAGGAGGTGGAGGAGGAGAGGAGGTGGAGTAGGGGAGGAGGAGGAGACAAGAAGGAGAGGAGGAGGAGAAGGTGGAGGAGGAGGGGGGAGGAGGTGGAGACAAGGAGGAGGAGGAGGGAGTAGGTGGAGACAAGGAGGAGAAGGTGGAGGAGGAGGGGGGAGGATGTGGAGACAAGGAGGAGGAGGAGGGAGTAGGTGGAGACAAGGAGGAGAAGGGGGGGGGGGGGGGGGCGCGCAGTAAAGCGAGACAGGCCACGGTTCAACGGGGGCGATAGCCTCTGCATACGGGCGCCCGCTCAGCCAGCTCAGCTGTCCAGGACCCCCAATCCTTTTTTGGATATTGTAGGCTGCTCATGGAAACGGGACCTTCAGTGACACGTACCAGCCCACGCCGCGTGGAGCTTTAACAAAGAAGTAAACTGCAGTGTTTCAACAAAAACACGTCCAACTGATGTAAACGGACTGAAAACTGGACCATCAGAAAGGCAGAGAAGTGCATTTATTACACAACTGTTACATGTTAATATTAACCCTGCAAAGTCAGTACAGAGAACAGGAAATCAGTTGTTTTATTTATAAAATTGATTTCACAGGGGAAAAAAGATCATTGAAAAATAAAGGACGGATATTGACTCATGTCATCAGTAAAGGGTTTGAAAGGCAGTTGATTCCAACCACCTAATCGAGAGCTTAGAAAGGTTTGGGCTGGGATTGCCATAACTGATGAGCAGTAACACTGGAAAGCCTTCTGGAGCTACGAAAATCTGCAGAGCCAAGAGTTATGAGCAGAAGCACCATAAACACTCAAATTAACAGAAAAGGGCTACACGTAAGGTGTTTTTTCTGCACTGTAATGACCTTAAAAAAGGCACCGTAAATATATTGTGTTTGTCTTAATTTTAGAGAGGATGCTGTAGAATCATCCTGCAGGCACCAATGCCCAGAGATTCCCTGGCTTTGTTTTGTCTCTGACTGACTTACCTATCCATCCTCCTTCTATGAAATTATGTACATGCAGTTCTTGCCAAATTGTAAACGTGATCATGTTGGGTTAGATGCAGTCTCTCCATCTATTGGACTTCTGTTCTGAAAAGCTTAGTGCCAGGTTCTTCACAAAGTCTTGACTAAACAAACCCACACATCCTGCAGCTGCTACAGGTACAAGTGTTTGAAGACTGAATAACAGTGGAACAAAATAATGCCACATGATGAGCCAATAATTTCTTACCTGACCTGCAGTCCCCGTCTCTGTACATCACCAACTATCCATATATCACCCATATATACATAGAAGTCTTAGTTCTGCTGCTGATGGATAATTAACACGAATGTGTTTTGTCTTTTGTGTGTCTGTGTCTCCTCTCTCTGTTCTTCATTCCCTTTTTTCTGACCTCCCTTTTCCTGCTCTACCCATCTGGCCATCGGCAGGAGAGTTTTTACCTGCTGTTGTTTATGTAATAATTGCTCGGGGGTCATGTTCTGGTCTCTGGATAGATCCTGTGTTGCAATAGACGCTAAATAAATAAAATAAAATTGAATTGAACTGAAATACTGTAAGTGAAAATTTTCCTTTAGGTTTTTTCTCGGCTCTTTTCTCCTTGCTTGCCTTTCCTCAATCCTTGTCTTGCCGTGTGGATTTATGATTTTCTAACTGCCTTTAGCCACCTCATATTCTTTCATAACTTCTCCATTTATGCTCTTCTTCAACTACCTTCTGTCTCGGTTCTTTGTTCTCATCCATTCCCTCCGGTTCTTTCATGTTTTCCACGTGCCCTCCTCCTAGGTTGTTCGAGTACCGTGGTAGAGTGTCTCCAGTACCTCGAGTGGTGCCAGTCAAACGCCCGCGGGTGGCCGTGCCCCTGGTACGACGGGTCAAATCTCTGCCAGTCAAGCTGCTGACACGCAACACCTCCGTCATCCCCACCACCAATGGAAACAAACAGAAATGTAAGTTTGCTTCTTTATAAATGCATTCATTTCCTGTTATACTGTCATGATGGTAACAATGCTGAGAACTTAGGCCAAGAGTTCTGGGCTTGCATTTTCAAAAGATAAAATACTACTCTATTCCATTAAAAAATAAAAAATAAAAGTAAATAAAACCTGAATAGCAATAAACAGATGGATGGATGGATGGATGGATGGATGGATGGATGGATGGATGGATGGATGGATGGATGGATGGATGGATGGATGGATGGATGGATGGATGGATAACCTGCATGCAATGATTTTGAACTTATTTTTTCCCATTTTGTCTGCTAATTTATTATTGGTTAATACCCATTTTGGTAAAACCCAAAAGCCACATATATATGTATTTTAATCTTGCAACATTGGGTTTCTTTTTGTGTGTACATGAGTGTGTGTGAGTGTGTTTCCTTCACCAGTCCTCTATACGGTCTAGCCACATATTATTGATCCCTCGAAAAAAAGAAGAAGAATAAGAAATTGTGCCAGAGAGGAGTAAGATCCCCGACGGTGGGATGTGAAAGAGCAGGGAAGAAAAGACAAGACAGTGATGGGTGCAGGCTGGTGACTGTGTGGTGTGTCGTCGTGTGTGTCGTCGTGTGTGTCGTCGTGTGTGTTGTCGTGTGAGGTGCTTTATTTTTTTGAATCTGGAAAAATCAGACTGACTTCATCAGGAGCTAGGGACACATTTGAAAAGACGTGGAATCCCTTCTTGTCTTTGGTCAACAGCACACCATGTCCTCTTACCCAGGCCAACGCTCAGACTCTCTGTCAGTGTTTTTCTTCTCTAATCCGCTTTTTTTCTGATTAGCCTCATTGAATGTCATTTAACAGAGCTCACAGAGTCCTCTTTGACAGAATCAGATTAGAAATATGGTAGACTGTCAAGAGAGCTGGTGAAGGAAACGCTCTCATACGTTCGTACAAAAAAAAAACAGAGCTCAGAGCTTACAGAGCAATTTTCAAGTTTTTAACATTAGTTTTGTTCTCCATGTACTTACGTAAACTTCTATTTCAAATGACTTTTGCAAGTACTAAATTGAAACTCATACATTTTTATTATTTTTGGACGATGAAGAGTTTGTGATTACACATGAGGGTCCACCTAGAAGTGGGATGGTTGGCTCTTGGTTGCAACACGTGCAGAGCTTTGACCACATCAAAGGTCTATATACCTCCAACACGTCAAAATATTTTCTGCACAAAAATGTGCAAAACAAATATGCAAAAGTTGATCATTGCAATTGTATTTTATGTCATAATGTTCATTTGAAAAAGTTCCTGTTTTTCAGCTTAAACCAACTTAGATTTAGTTGAAGTTGAATGAAAAATGTTGGTGCATACTTGAAATTAAAGTGTTAATGCAACCAAAGTCAACTGTACTATATAACTGAGTGGGAATTGAATTGATAAGTGATATATATATTAGAACTGGAATTGCTAAATTCGGACCAATTCGCATCCCTAATGAGACAAACAACATGTTGTTTAGGACCACCAGAATCCTAGGACTGGCCGTGAGTAGGACAACCCTTTATGCTGGATTTCATGAATCAAGAAAATCTGCCCGCTGTCAAGATGAAATATTTTCTATTTCTGAGATGTAATTGACAGGCCATCATAAAACTATATTATCTTGAAATGAGAAAAATGTTTTATTATAGCTGAGTACCCAAAGCTCTGGGTATTCATATTGATATTTACTGGGAGAAAAATATTAATTACAGAGCACGACTTGGTTCCAGTCCCCTCACTGTACTCTGTAATGAGAATATTTGCATGTTTGAAATAGATGTTAGATTCCCTGCTGCAATTACATGACTTAAATGAATGAAACATGAACAGATTCAACAGAAGATGGTTATACATTAAAATATTTCAGCAAAAATAAGGAGTGAGATAAACAGACTGGAAATCTACAATGAAGAGTGAATGGGAAAAAACAAGGGCAGGAGATAATAAAGTTAAAAAAAACATGATGAGGAGGGAAAAAAAGAAGGTGGGTGAATCGGTGTGAAGCAACAGCTACAAACAGGGTTGGTGAAATGTGGTAGTAATTGTGAGTTCAATGCTGCAACACAAAAACAATCACCAGATGTGTTGCATGACTCCACTTTTTCTTTGCTGTCAGTAATGTCCTGCTAACCTCATCTGTCCTCCCTTCTGTCCTCCTCACTACTTTTTTTCTTTTTTCCAGAAGTTGTTTACTCCAGAAATATGGCATTTGATGTTTCTCAGCTATAAGGGCGTAGATGAGGTGTGATAGATAGGTAGATTAACAAAAACAGGGATGAGTTCAGCTGGTGTCTAGCAAGACTCCTGGGACAGATACATGAAACTGTTGTCACTGCAGAAAGGCAGAGCCTCTTTCATTTCTAAGTTTTTATTTAGCTCTGCATATGCGTCGATCTCTTCCAAAAGATCCAACCAGAACTTCAGCATGATTTCTGCTCTTATACTGATACATAAACTCAGGCACTTCATTTAGTGATATTTTGCTTATAGAAATGCTTAACAGTGATTAAATGGTGGATGCTGTGATTTATGTTTATCATGAAATCCCATGTTTGGAGAAGAAAATAAATGATTGGACAAAGAAATGCATCACAGCAGCTCTCCTGATACATAACTATCATACATGACTGCAGTTATTTATCCACCACAAAAAACAGACCTGAAAAAATATAGTACACTTTTTAATTTTGGATGGCATTTTGACTGATACATTTGTCACATTAATACAAACATATATAAACAAATAACAGCATAAAAAAGCTAGAATCTATTATTATTATGATTGCAAGAAGTGCAAAGAATGCAAATGAATTATGTCTCACCTAATTCTTCTTTCTTTGTTCATTAAAGGTTGATTTGGTTTAAATATTAAATATTATAAATATGTAGCCTTAATTGTGTGTAATAAATGCAGATTCTTGTACTGTGATTTTCTTTGTGAAACTTGTATGTGTGGGAAAAGACATGCATATTTTTCTATTCATTATTTTTTGGTATGTAGCTGTTAAACAGAAGAGGTCCCAGGATGGAACCTTGGGGAACTCCACATGTGATTCTTGTCTGCTCAGATGTAAAGTTACCTATTGACACATCATACTACTTGATCTCTAAGTATGTTTTGAACCAGTTTAGTACAGTTCTGTACAGACCTGCCCAGTTCTCCAGTGGTTCCAGTAATATATTGTGGTCGACTGTATCACATGCAGCACTGAGATCCAGTAAAACGAAGACTGACATTTTTCCACTCTGTATTCAAGCGTATGTCATTAAAGCCGTTTTAGAGCTGTGGAACTGTCTAAAACCTGACTGGAAGCATCATAGCTGTTATTTTGTTTTGAAAAGTAATTGAGCTGTTAAACTGCTTTTTCAATGATCTTACTTAAAAATGGGAGATTTGAGATCAGTCTGTAGTTGTGTCTGGTCAAGATTGTCCTTTTTCAGCAGAGGTTTAATTACAGCTGTTTTTAGTGGTCCTGCAAACAAACCTGACATTAAACACAAGTTCAGGATGTGTAACAGGTCTGACTCCAAAATCTTTGAGACCTTTTTGAACAAACCTGTTGGCAGGACATCTAAACATCGAGAGGAGGAGTTCGGTTGATGTCAGATGTTCTCCAGGTCTTTGCTGTTAACGGGGTTAAACTGTGTCGTGGTGTTTAAACCGGTTTTCGGTGGACACGGTTCACATCCTGAACCTGCTGCTGACGAACCAACTGCTGGTCTAATATTCTGGATTTTGTGAAGAATTTGTCAAAGTGGTGTCAGGTCTCGGTGGACTGAAGTTCAGTTTCCACTGACACAGGAGGGTTTGTTGGTCTGTCAGCTGTAGGAAATAAGACCAGAGCATCATGACTGATTTTAGTGATGATGTCAAAGAAGTAGGACTTACTTGCATTCCTCAGTTGTAAATTATAAGAGTGACGTTTCTCTTTGTAAATATCACAATGAACCTGGAGATTTGTTTTTCTCCATCTGAGCTCAGCTGTCCGACTTTTTCCATTTTTCACCAGAGTGGAGTTTCTCCATGGAGACTTCTTCCTTCCAGAGATACCTCCACCTTAATGGGAGCAGTAGTGTCCGTAACATTTAACATTTTAACATCGAAGCTGTTGATGAGCTCATCGACTGAACCCCGGACAGGTCCGGTGTTACAGAGAAGACCTGGTTCAAGACCTGGTTCCAGACCTCACTGCTGTCTTCAGTTAGACCCCGTCAGGGAGATGTAGTTGTAGTATAGTTGGAGTCCTGGCCTCTGAACCTGGTCCCACTTTGGAGAATTTGTTTATGTATTTAAGGTTTTTAAAACCTTTTGCTCTTGTTTGCATCCAGCGCTTGTCTAATAAAAATATCCAGAATGGTAATCCATCACCTCAAGAAAAAACTCACAATCATTTTTTTTTAATTCTGTAGTTTTTAGATGGGTGTGCCTTCTATATTCTCTGAAGGCTTATTAATCAGAACATAAGCGCTTACACGTTGTTTTCTCTTTCTGTGTCCCTCTGACTTCACCAGCAGTTAAAGGCACAGAGCTTCAGGCAATCAAGTCAGAGCTGACGCAGATTAAAACCAACATTGAGGCGTTGCTGGGCAGACTGGAGCAGATCACAGAAGATCCACACATTACCACCACAGGTGACACACTTCAACATGACCAGATAAATCACTAAGCGATTTGGGGCAAATGAGCTGTTTCTTGACGCAGCAGATGTTAACAGACAAATAGACTCTTGGCTTCAGCTTCTTGCACACGTGGAGTGCTCTTAGGATCGGATCTGGAGTTCAGAGAGCTGATATTTAGCTGCTTCTTCTGAGGTTGGTAACTGATCCGCCGACCGCACCAAGGGGAAGACGAGACCCGATAGGGGGCGTGGAGAGGTAAAGGACAGTATCTGTAAACATAAAACCTACCAATATCTAATCCCAAATCCTAACACCAGCAATAGAATTCTGAGAACACAAAACTGTACAGTCGCGGCCAAAAGTTGTGAGAATTATATAAATATTGGAAATTGGAAAAGTTGCTGCTTAAGTTTTTATAATAGCAATTTGCATATACTCCAGAATGTCATGAAGACTGGTCAGATGAATTGCAAGTCCATCTTTTTTTTTTTTTTTCAAAGAAAAAAAAGTCTAATTTAACATGACTATTCTGTGATTAAAGACGAAAAATATTGTACAGTGATTTTCTGTCATACACATCTCTGCAAATAAACTTGTCTTCACATTCAGCAAACATGCCCAACCATTATTCACATGTGTCGTCCTCATCTACCACTTCGAGCTCGCCATGCAGACCCAGAGATGTATTTTCACTCGTCTGCAGCAACTCAGGCTGATACTCAGAGGCAAAACGGATGTGGAGCATTGTGAAAATGGCGCATGCGACTTGTAAGTGTTATTAGTAGTTAGTTTTTAAGGTTAACGTCAAAATGGTCAGCCCTCTTGATGAACTTGTTTCGTTTCAACGTTAACACTAGTGTGAATCTGTAAATAAATAAATACACATATACACACATTTGAGCATATAGAACCCTTTCAAAGTAAATCTATATGAATAAATGGATCTGTTGCTGCCTCCATGTTTCCTTAGCACATGAAATGTTCTGCAGGTGGTGGTTCTGCAAGACAGTGGTTCCTCGTTGCTTGTTTGGGCTTTGCCCCAAACCCCTTTCCTGGTGCGGCTGCCTCTGGATTGACGTCCCGGTGTCCATCATAAGGGTTATGGAATGTCACTTGGATCACTCCTGCATTACAAGAAGGTGGACACTCATGATGTGTTTTGGTCTCTAATTCGGACACGAGTAAGCACATCAGAGGGGACTGAAAGACACCTAGACATCCTTTCAGCTCACTCTAAATACAAACGGCCATGAGCATCCTCCAAAGACTGACTGACCCCAGCCTTAGGAATAGGGTAGCACGCTCGGCGCTCTGGGAAGGTCTGACAGTAGAGTTACAGCCCTCTGAATTTAAAGGAGTTACTCGACACATCTGGTCAAGATGGCTTCCAGACTTCACCCACCTTGACTATGGACACAAATGTCAGAAAAACAGGCAATTTTACTGCCTCCATGTAAAATATTCCTTCTCCTCCATTAAACCTTTTGTTTTTTTGCAAAAAAAAAAAAAAAATCTGTTTTCACTCTAAAGGATGGCAGTTACATATATGAAAGCACACATGTATGAACCCACGCTCATGACAGCAGGGATACGTTGCAAATATGTGAGGCAGTGCTGGTCTAAATGTGTTGTGGAGACGGACCTCCACACCTCTCACACCATAGACAAAACCAAGATCACATTCTGTTTGTGCTAGAACATCATGAATCCATTGTAAAATAGTCTGGATCCTGAAGTGACTTCTCTGCAGACCTTTAACAAAAGTAAAAAGTTGGCATATTATTAAACAGAAAATAATGAAGGAGGCCCTGAACTGCCAAGCACCAGGAATGTCATAATCATGCACATAATTTGCACAGGGAACATGGGGTCACGACCCCAAAAATCAGGTCCAGCCAATGTAACCCCCCCCCCCCCCCTCTTTAAATAATCACATCTTTCTGATTCAATAATAATATTAATTATCTTGCATAAATATCTTGTTGATTGTCTTTATAAATATCATTTGCCAGCAAAACAGTAGCATGTTTAATCATCCGGTAATGCCCCCCCCCACCCCCACCCCACCCCCACTGAATACTTGGCATTACCCAATTCCCAGCCCGCTTTCTCTACTGAATGTTCTGAAGCGGTAACCATGGTGACGACAGACGCTCCTCCATGTGACGTTACATCAGGCTGATGACAGCTGAGAGCACAAGGAAACCTAATTTAACTGTGAATAGTGTTATTGATATTTACAAGACATTCGTTTTATAGATGGTTACTTCAGAGAGTGACAAGTCTTCCTGTCGTGTTCACCACAGGGACTCGAGCCCCATGCTAGGGACCAGTTCAACACCAACAACAGGGACTGAGCAGGATTTGATGTTACACACGGCCTGCGCAACCTCATCCTGAGTTTATAGTAGTGCAGAAGCAAGCTAAATGTGTGTTGTCTTTTCAACAAAAATAGTTCACAACTTTTCCTTGGTTGCATTACAGGGCCACTTTACAAGGGGTCATATGTTTTCACTGTGCCAAAGTTTATTTGAACCAGTAAACATTTGCAAGCAAGTGTGACCCAGCCGTTGTGAGTGTAGGCTTTCGGAATTGGAAAAGGCTCTCCAGAGGTTGTTAGAACATGATAAATGTCAGTTGCATGTCCATGCCATGAACATCTATGCTCAAAAAGGGAACACGGCAGCTTCGCAGCTTTCTTCAGCTGTTGTCAGACAACACAGGAAACAGGAAATGGATTGTCAAAGATTGTGGGCTCCATCAAAATACAGTGGGACAGTGGTTAGACACAAGCAGGATTACATAAGTCCTCTCATTCAGAATGAAATGCTGGACACACTGAGCAATGCCATTATAGGAGGAATAGCTGACACTATTCGATGCCTCCCACTCACACAGTTTGCCTTGATTGTTGATGGGACACAAGACATATGAGGTCAAGAGCAAGAATCTACAAGTCTTCGTTACGTGGATCGTGACTTAAATCCTCACGAGGAATTCATTGGGATGTATTTAGTGACCAAAACAACAAGAGTGTCTTGCAAAAGTAGCACTAGATGTACTTTGCAGACTAAATTTGCCATTGTCAGCACTGCGTGGGCAGACATACGATGGCACAGCGAATATATCTGGCAAATACTCACGTACACAGGATTTTATTAGGAGAAACAGCCACTAGCTTCATATGTGCACTGTGGAGCACACTGTGTGAATCACTTCACCAATTAGGAGTTTAGTGTGGACAGTCTGGCAAATTCAAACCGATGTTTCATCACATAGGGATATCTGACCATGGAACCCCATAGGCCCTGAAACCACTGTGTGAAACAAGGTGGGCTGTTAGTGTCAGTTGTGTCAGTTGGTGCCATCCGTTCAGTTCTAACACAGCGTGACTCTGTCCACACTGCCTTGGAGATAATGGACCGACTGGACCACTGCATCTACTGCAGATGGTCTGTTTCAGCAGTTCACGAGGCGCAGTACTGTACTTGGTCTTTTGATGGCACTAGCGGTTATTGGAGCGCTAGAGTGTCTCAACAATTCTCTTCAGAGAAGGACACAGACTGTTTCTGGTATGCAGGCTGTTGTTTGTAAGGTTCAGTCTACTCTCAATGGCAGGAGAGCCAAAAACGCCTTTTTGAGAAGGCATCTACAGTTGTGAACTCTTTAAACTTAGAACCTAAAACAAAGCCAGGAGTTCGACCATCACCCAAGTCTATGATGAAGAATCAAGTGGTTTCAGTCCTAAAAGTCCTAGGGAATGCTACAGAGTTGACTTTTATGAGGTCCTTGACTCCATCCACACACACTTTTTCAGCAGGGTGGGCTTCTTATCCTGCAAAAGCTGGAAAACACCTTGTGTTCCAGGAATATTGACCCTGTGGTCCATGATTATCCAGATTATTATTATCCACTGATGTATTGAGTGTCATGAATTCTGCATAAGGCATTTGCTGTGCGTCGTTTGTTGGTGTCAATACAGCGATGCAACTGATCCAACTTTAAAGTTCTTCATTTTTATTAAAGATAGTTGACACAAACATAAGATCAACTGAGTGGAAGTTGCCATGGTCTTGGTAGCTGGTGTTTGATTTAACTACTGTGTCATTGTGGCATAAAGTAAATAGTCAAGTACACAGCTGCAAATATGTCAAGTTAATCACAGTAAAAGTATCTCAATGTGTTTCTCATACAGACACGACAAATTACCCTGACTCCTTTTACAAAAGTAAATGATTAAATAAATAAGTAAAGAGGCGAAGAGTTCAGCCCCCCCAACGGTCGACTCAAAGTTACGCCCTCGGTCATATCAGGCAACAAAAAGTCACTGTTGACTCCAACTACTGCTCACCTTAGTGAGGGTTTTAAAAACTAAAGCTACATCTTTAAATACATAAATATGATACTTAAATAACAAGTAAACAAATAATATACTTAAATATACATCCATTAAATACATACATACATTAAATAATTATGTTCTAAATTCCTTTAAAGTTGGTATCACATTTAAAATGAGATTATCTTTTCAAAAAATGAATTGCTTAATTTATCATCTGCTGTGAAGACATTTTAAATTTTGGAACAGAATTTAAATGATTTGCATATTAAACAAGTATATAAATATTAAACATGTATTTATTTATTTATTATTTATTTGTCCTTACTTCTTTAGAAATGGTCTTGTACTCCTATGTGACACTGTTTTTGAGCCTTATTATTATTGAAGCTTGTTATTTTAGTTTTAAGTTGCTTTTCATCAAATCTAATTTTTTTTCCTTTTTTCTTCTAGTTTAGGGAAAAGATCAATGTGCGGGCAGCCCAACCACACCACGAAAACAACACTCGCGTTCTTGGAAACTGAGGCACTAAAGAGACGTTTCTGTCTCCCTCTCTCTCCCTCTCTCTCTCTCTCTCTCTCTCTCTCTCTCATTCCCTCTCTCTCTCTCTCTCTCTCTCTCTCTCTCTCTCTCTCTGCCTCTCTCTCTCTCTCATTCCCTCTCTCTCTCTCCCTCCCTCTCTCTCTCCCTCCCTCTCTCATTCACTCTCTCTCTCTCACTCCCTCTCTCTCTCTCTCACTCACTCTCTGTCCCTCCCTCTCTCTCTCTCCCTCCCTCTCTCTCTCTCATTCCCTCTCTCTCTCTCTCTCACTCTCAAAATCATCATTTAATAATATATTAAATTAAGATCAAGCTCTTTCTATCCCAACACAGGACAGTTTTTTTTAGGATGATTTGTCTTAAAACTGCAGACAGACTCTTGGTTTACTTCCTCCGTGGGTGCGCCGCACTGCACAAAAAAGAAATTCATTGACAAATCTAACAAATCTAGAGTCATCTGACCCCCCACCCACTCCATCCCCATTTCAGGTCAACGCTTTGGCCTTTTTGTGTGTATGTGGCTCTAATGTGGGGTGTAATTACATTAAAAAACAGAGACTAAAAGCATCCAGAAAGGCCAAAAACGTTTTCTCTCGTCTGCTGTGAGGGTGTAACAAATGGCGTCAGATTTCTGGACCTGCAGTCTAAGGGGAGGAGACTGACTGGAGGGCCACGCCTGTCAAAAGCAGCCAATAACTGTTCCGTGTATCATGTAACCTCAAACTCTGCTTTTGTCTGTAATGCTTGCGCTATAAAAATAATAAAGAAAATCACAAAACTAATCATTTTTAGACCTTTATCATGAAGACTGATATAGTCAAGAAATGACTGAAGTGATAAAGTCCACCGTTTGAATCAACAGGGGATTATTGCTCTGAAACCTTTCTGTTTGAATCTTGAAGATCTCTGTAAAGTATTCTGTTATGATTTATTGTTTCTGCACATTTTTCTCGTTAAATTAAGTTACCATGTAAGAAATTCCTTAAATGTTACCGACGCCTCATAAATATGAAGTATCTGCACTGGGAGTCTCAGATGCAGCTTCGGCAAAACAATAACGCCTGAACTGCATTTGTGAGCATGTTACATGATCCCAGACTTCATGACGGCGCCCCACTGAGATCTACTTTTGTTCATGTTCACAGGTGTTGCCAGACACTTCTCTGTCTGGGGATAGCTGGAACTCGAACTCATGTAAAAGACATTAGCTTTGCTTCCTCAGTGTTTGGGGTCCAACAGACTCAACATCTGTATTAAAAAAAATAAAAAAATAAAAAATAAGCCTTATACCCACAGGGGGATATTTTACATGCTATATTTTATCCATAACCTCTGAATTTATCGTGCGTTGTCATATGTTGTTTTATTGCGAGTGTGGATCCCAGAGAGGTCTACGTCCTGACTCATCTTCGTGAAGACAAGCTCCTTTAAAATATCGGTAAAAGAAATTCCAACGGCTGGGTCTGTAGAGGAAAGTGCTGTTTAAGACAGGCTGTCAACGCCATCAAAGATAAAGTTTACTTGTAAAAACTGTTACGTGTGTTACAGCTGAGATCTCTGTGATATAACGTAATTTTCTCAAGGTGTTCACAAATCGAGATTTTGTGCCTCGGAAAAAGATTATGAGCCTCAGACATGTCGCCCTGCATTACGAGAAATGTACAAAAAAGTAAGAAAAGAAAATTAATGAAGTTCAAAAGCAGTCATGTAAAGATTATACTGTTTTTTTGCTTGTTTATTTTTAACTTTTTCACCAGAAAAAAAGTATCTGGAACAATATGTGGAAAATGGACATAAATCACTTTACGTTTTAAGTGTCTGATTGTGATATCTGCATTCATTTTCCTTTTTCCTGTGTATTGCCTTGACTCAGCCCAGAAACTCAGGTATAAAAATGAACTTGCGAGAGGTTTCCTTGTTTAAGGTAAACAAATAAATATGTCATTTTAAATATTATGTGGCTGCCGCAAATGTTTCATTTCTTGTGCCCAAAAAACAACCCAATATAAAATTATCACATTTGAAGTACTTTCACTCAGCTGTTTTAATTTGTAGGAAAAATATGTTATACATGTGACACAAAATTTCACTTGGGCTTCTTCAAAATAACAAATTCAGTTTTGTTCTTGTTCAGCTAAAAATGATGGCACATCCACAAATTGATTTGTTCTATGCATCTATTTACACATATATAGGCTGTTTGTCAACTGGTGGCATTGTAATGTAACGCTGTGGGTCATCTGTGTAGTTACTAATCTGGTAACTAATCATGTAAATAATAAATAGGAGTGGACCCAGGATGGAACCTTGTGGAACTGTGGAATGTTTGTGTGCTGATATAAAGTTACCTATTGATGCAAATTGTTTTTTGTTGAACCAGTGAAGTCCAACCACATTTCCAGGTCACTAGTAATATACCATGGTCATCAGTGCTGCTCTGAGGCCCAATAATACCAGCACTGTGATTCTTCCACAGTCGGTGTTTATATGGATGTCATTGAACATCTTGACAAGGGCGGTCTTAGTGCTGTGGTGAACACTGTGATGGAAAAAATGAATCTGTGACCCAACCGGTGGACAGGCGCATATCTAGTCTCTGACACATCCTGTGACCTCTCATATGGTCAGTCATATCTAGTCTTTAAGACATTCTGTGGCCTTCATACAGTAGGGTTTTGGCAGATTCATATGTGGTCCTTGATTTTCCTGCATGGCTGATGCAAACACACACATTGATTAGTTATGATAGTCATGTAGTGTTTGGTCTACGTTATTCTGTGGTGTTCAAATTACTGTGAAAACGGAGACTCTTCGTCATTCCTGCATCAAGACACCTGATGCATGTTTGACCACTCTTACTGCTGAAATTAAATCTACTAAACTTTGAACCTTCTCCCACGTCTTTATTCATGATATTGTAATGAACTCAGTCTTAGTCTGGATAGTCAACTAGTGGATAAAAATATTATACAGAAGTGTTATAAGTGTTATCCACAATAGCACGAAAAACGTATTTGAGGCTGCAGCGCTATG
The DNA here is from genome assembly GCA_014839995.1 of Xenentodon cancila. Classification (NCBI taxonomy): domain Eukaryota; kingdom Metazoa; phylum Chordata; class Actinopteri; order Beloniformes; family Belonidae; genus Xenentodon; species Xenentodon cancila. The sequence continues at coordinate 31,093,842 of CM026203.1, read as the reverse complement.
GACTTCCATCTCTCCTGGTTCTTTACCTGTCATGCAACCCCATGCCATCAATGACTGTGGACATGTGCATGTTTTCTTCAGGCAGTCACGTCTCTTTTATCAAACCTTAAATAACTTGCAATCTGCTCACTCAGTGCAGATTTGTCATTGATTACTGCATAATCGGCATCATTTAATCATCCAAAACAGCTTCTCCATTTTAAGTGCTGATCATTTATATAAACTCAATTTCCCTTAAGAGATTTCTTACAGTTCAATCACAAACAATGTTGTTTGTAAGGTTTGTTTTCTTTTTTTCCCCATTAGTTGTCACTTTTGTTTTCCAGGCTTATTGTTCTGTTGTACAAACATGGCATACAGACATTTCCTGGCAGTTCTTTTCTAATTATACACGATTTGTGCTCATACGATGCAACGTCATTAACCGAACCGCTCTGGAAACATGTATGATGACTCAGGAATCCTAAAAAGAAGACAGAGAGAGAGGATGCTGAGCAACCTGACGTCTCAAATCCTGGATAAAGAAGCAGTTGGCAGGAGTGCTATTTGCAGCTGGGGCTGCAGGCCTTGACCTTGGCTGCAGCTCCCAACAGACAAAGACAGTGGAAGGGAACTTCAAAATTGGACTCTAGCTCTGTATTTGTTTGATTTCAGGAGGAGTAGAGATAGAGCAAAGGACACCAATAGAAAACTTGTGCGGTGTGCGAACCTCGGGCTTATGTTCTTTTGGCCTTTTTTGGCATTTGGCCCCTGTACTGGGGGCTCCGGGGTATAACGAGTCTGCAGTCTGATGTTTTGCCGATGTCAAGGGAACTTGATGATCAGCAGTTTGCGCTGTACCTCTGTTATCCAACTCGTTGTTTACACTACAATACTACCAACCCCTAGATAGACATATTTGATGTTGGCAGTGACATTTTATTGGAGTTTATTAATGTGAATCGATCAATGTGCTCCTTGTCAAATTATGTGTTAATCAACTGAAATGGAGTCTTGATGATAACACAACAGTGAAGCTCCAAATGAATTCACCATCCAGTTTCATCTTATATGTATTTATTATTCAATTGGTTTGACAGCAAGTAACATATCACAGCTGGTACCGTCTGTAAAGTGTCATGGTAAAGTCTTTTTTCTTCTTTTTTTTAAAATACCAGCGTTTTACATAATTACACCAATCAGTCAGTTGATCTTTTGGACCTTCAATACAATACATGCACAGTAATTTCCCCAGCTTTTTGTTTTTTTGTTTTGTCTTTGACAAGTCAATGTAATGTTTGGGTTTTTCTGTCTTTTCGCATGTTCATATAGATCTGATTAAGGCAGAGGAGTGTCAGAGCGAGGAGGCGTGGCAGGAAGGGGAGGAGTCGAGTTCAGAGGTCGAAGATGTGGAGGAACAGAGACCAAACAGTGAAGTCGAAGAGGAAGAGGAGGGGGAGGAGGGAGAGCACAGGCAGGATGATACCTACAACCACATGGTGTGTTTATCCTGAGTGTGTGTGTGTGTGTGTGTGTGTGTGTGTGTGTGTGTGTGTGTGTGTGTGTGTGTGTGTGTGAGAGAGAGAGAGAGAGACAAGGGGTCTCTATGTTCCTGAGACAAACTGTGACTCATTTATTGATAGGTTATTGTGTTTATCTGCCTTATTACTTCTTCCCTAAGTACTTGACACATAATTAGATATATATTCTAAAGCTATTTTTTTAAATCAGACCTATTTTGAGCTTTTGCTTCTCTCATAACAAATCAGAACTTGAATAGCGTGAACTAAATGAAAAATAAATCAAACTTAATTCCAGTCCAATATGACATAAATGTCACTGATCTGTTTGTTAATTTCAGAAGAAAAAGGAAATATATCCACGTGGTCGAGTTGCTCAGAACAGCATTTGCCAGTAAGACACTATGCTTGTGCATTTCTGTGAGCACGGACTGTCTATGTGCACAGATGCAGAGTTGGGACATCCCAACATCATCTGTCAATAAGACATTTCAGTAAAGCTGCAGCTCATTTTTTTATATTGGGTCTGGGTCTTTATATATTATAAGCCAGAAGCTGCCTGACTGTTTAACCTCCTAAGACCGGTCAAGTTTCTTGTTAAGAAATTACATATTGTAATATAGACGACACGTGTGATGTCCACATGTGTGCATGCCAGGAAATAAATCCTACTTGAAGCAGTACAACTGACAAAACTGACTGTAATGTTGCCTGTTACCCTGACAACCATAAAACCAATAATTACTAATTACTTTGCCAACAGCAACTATCCATCTATCCATACTTTAACCTCCACGTATCCAGGTTCAAGTCGCGGGGGCAGCAGCCAAAGCAGGGAGGCCCAGGCCTTCCTCTCCCCTCCCACCTCCTCCAGCTCTTCCGGGAGGACACAGAGGCATATCCAGGCAAGCCAAATTATAATCTCTCCAGCCTGTCCTGGGTCTGCTCGGTCCTGGGTCGGATAAACATGGCTGATACACCTTCCCAGAGAGGCTTCCAGGAGGCTTTCTAACCAGATGTAAACCATCTGAATTAAATCTTCTCAGATGGTGTCGTCTCTCTATCTCTAAGAGTCCAGCAAGTCTACAGAGGAATTGATTTTAGCCGCTTGTATTTGCAGTCTTGCTCTTGCAGTCACTACCCCCAATTCATGTCAGTGGGTGAGAAACAGATCGACCGTCAAACAGTCCCAACTGTCAAAACACGTTGCATTACTTCATTAGTTGTTGTAAGTCTGCAGGCTGTAGGCTACAACATCTACAGAGGCTAAAACACATGTTTAGGCTGTTACTAAAATTGTATTACTGTCATCAGTCATCAGTGCTGTATAGGCTTGTAGAGCAAAAGTTTATCAAATCCAAAGGGCAGAAGACCACCCCGTCGGTCAGCATCGTACCGCGTCTCCATCTCCGAGCATCAGAACTTGTGAGCCACTGCTGGGTTGTTGCTCCGAAATGGAGGAACAGTCACATGATCATCGCGTAGCTGTCAGAACCACGTTTCTGCATAGCCAGTCATTTACTGTGTCTTGCTGGTGGATACTGTTCTGCGCACTTGTGTCAACTGTAAACACTGAAAAAGTCTAAGCTGGGTTTGCTGAAGCATCGTGGCGTGAAGAATTTCAGTAAGCCATTAAATGTTAATGCACACTGGCATCATTTTTTTGGTTTAAACTGCAAAAACACAAAGCTGACCTTGGTGGAGAACGTGCTATCTGAGTTCTGCTGAGTTCTACTGAAAATACTCTGTAACTCTGGACCTACAGCTGAGTCCACAGACTATGCAGCAGGATGAGGCTACCAACTTATGCCTAATGACGATTTGGTCACGGATATGTACCACAGTTTACATATACAAAGGCAAAGAGTGGAAAATACCACACAGACAAGTTGGAATGAGCAGGAAGTTGTAAATGTTCACATACACGCATACTGCCTATATATGCCCGTGGTCTCATTCAGACATTGTCAAGAGTTTGCTGCAGAGATGTGTATGGAGAACATCTGCACAGTGTCCTGACTTAGAGCACGGCCTCTCCAAATAATCTTAATTAGGGCTTCAGCACAAAAGCAGGAACAGCTATGTGTGTGTGTGTGTGTGTGTGTGTGTGTGTGTGTGTGTGTGTGTGTGTGTGTGTGTGTGTGTGTGTGTGTGTGTGTGTGTGTGTGTGTGTGTGTGTGTGTGTGTGTGTGTGTGTGTGTTAACCTTGGCTAACTGTTCTGTTGTTTTGTTCAGGAAAACAGTCGTCTTTCATCAGAGATGGAATCCATTCATCCATGAGAGGTGAGTTTATTATAAGGAAATTGGATTTCATGGTTTGGACAATGAAAATTTTACAGCTCTGAGATTCGAGCAGGACAAGAAACACACAGTATCTCTCCTTTGCATATTAAAAGACATTTTTCTCATGCTGCCTTTTTTGTCATGACTGCTTTATGTTTGCCTTTCCAGCTGCAGCTCAGTCAGTTTTATGTCCGTCTCAGCTGTCCAGAGGTCACTCGGTGTCCATTCCACAGCATTTTAAATTTCCTGCTATAATGTTGAAAAAAAAATGGAATTTTAAGCTCATTATCAGATTTATGATTGCATGTGCGAAGGACTGGGCCTGTTTAACGGCTATATAAAAACATTACTTCTTGGCGCATTTGTCTTGCTTTATGTTAGTGATTCTCTAAAGCAGGCGTAATGAGGACTCATGCAAAGCAGCAACATTCAGTTTCAATTTATCGTAGGGTTTTGGATTTGTCTGGGGCAGGATGACCATGTGTGGAACGTAAAATTCCTTTCATTACCAGATCTTCTGTTCTGAAGACTGACCCCAATTGCTCAAACTCTTTTTGGGCAGAGGTTTAGGAGTCCTTTGAAGGGGGGAAAACGAGCATAAATCAATCTGGATTTCTTCTGGCTTCAATGATGAGGAAATTAATCAGTAAATGTCTTGTGTAAGCCATTTAATCTGGAGAAATGTTGTTTAAGAGCCAGACTTTCTGAGCAACGTCAGAGTTGCACAGTCCTGTAGCTCCTGCAGAGCTGGGGGACCTCAGTGGCAACTACTGCCGCTCTTTCACGTCATTTCAGGAAATGAACTGACCATTTTATAGCATATTTCTTTTCTGCACGAGCATCTCTTTAAGATTTAAGCCACTCAAGCTTTATGACACTTCCTCATATGACATATAAGAAGGTAAGTGGCAGCCAGGCGCTGTTGGTAAAATACAGTTGATTCAGTGGTTGTCAAGAAGTATAAAAGCAGTACTTTTAGCAGCTGGTGGGTCTGGAGCATTCAGGCGTGTCAAAACACAATGTCAAGAAGGAACAGCATCAGCAATGATATTAGAAATGTAATTGTTGCTGCTCGTCACTTTGGAAGAGTAAAGTGATTTTCACGTAAATTAAAGGAACACTTGATTTAGACCAAAAATGCCATGTGGTGTCAGCTTCATGGGTAGGAGCAGCGCCATGTTCCCGATCACGCTGGAAACACCCACTATGCTGGAAGGAGTTGGCTTTTTTTGTTTTTTTAAAAACATGTTTTCTTCCAACTTTATGGGCACCGGTGTATATTTAGGTAAGAGACACACATTTCTGTCTGTGGTAATACCCCAAATCATCTCCATGGAATTTGAAAAATACCTGGCCGTCTCCATCCACCTTAATTTGGGCTTTGTTTTTCCCCTAAAGACGAACATGCTTATCCACTGATGCAGTAACTGATTGCTGATCCAATAATGCAGCCAAAATGAAAAATGTAATGGGCCATTGGTGACTCGGATTGCAGAGGGGAAATAATAACTACAAAACTATAAACCAGCATCAACAGGGATTGTACTTCGTCATGTTTTCACACAAAATCAATTCATTATGCATCTCAGATTTTAGCTGACTTCTCCTGTGCTACCAGAGGTTCATCTGCCAATAACAAGCAGTCTGATTGGTCAGATCTCGGTGCTGGAAGAGCTGTTTTCACAATCAAAAACACAATATAGCGGTTCATAATGCATAACTCATATGTACTGAAACAAATAATAATTAGTATTCCACCTTATGATATGAGTGATGGTGACAGTGCACCAGGTAGCGTCGTTGCCCCCCCCCACCCACCCAGAATCAAAGTCTCCTCCGAAAACAGGAGCTTTTGTACTCCTGACCTCCTCACTGGCTCAGAGTGGTAAGCCAGCGGTTTTCCGGGGATATTTTGAAAAGCCTCTGTTGCTGGTTTACTGATAGCGACTGCTGTCTCCTTGGGCCATCTAACCAGCCAACCAAACCCTGCCATGCATGCAGTGACTCCACATGCAAAAGTGAAAACTTTTCCTACAAAAACTGATTATAAAAACCATTAGTTGTTGAATTATGTCTAAAATGTTCATAAATTATATTTCAGCAAATTTAATTTCTGCATAGCTCATCAAAATTAGACAGTTTCATTTCCTTTATAAGACAGATTATTGCTCAAGTTTGTGAGTGGAGTCAGAATTAATCTTGATAGTTGGAAAATCTGCACAATATGGAACTGATCTGTTTTTAAAGTCAGAAGGAAATGTGTAATTTGTGCAGGCTCAGGGCAAGAAGTTAAGAAAATAACACACACACAATAGTATGAAGCCAGACGTGGACACAACCCCCGGCACGCCTCAGTAAATATATATTTAGCTGAAAATTACCCAGGGTTCAGCAACGGGAAAGGAAAGGTCTGGTTTCAGACTGAGGTCAGGTCTTTGTAAACCGAATCTGAAAACACAAATTTAGATTAATAAGTTTGCAATTCATCATCAGTGTGGTAGCGTTGTAATGATGAACTTGGAGCTAAAAAAACAAAACATTTCTGAATCTAAGTATGTTCCATACAATATGAGTGTCACTGATTATGAGCTCAGTTACATCAAACGCTTTTATTCCTGCCGGAGTGTTGTTGTTTTGTAGTAAATCTTATCTCAATGTAAACGCTCATAAAGGATCCTGTTGTGGCTCGTTTGATTGGAAAAGTTAGTGGATAAACCCTGGGTTGTGTATTATGTAATTAGTGATTCTTCTTTACATGCTCATTTAGAAGCTTAACTTGCATGGGTGGACGGCATGATAAACATGTTCTCCAGCGGTGATTTTCAGAAGTCTTTCTGAGTCCTGGCAGTGAGTTCCCATGCAGAATCAAATGTGTTGTTAAAGTTGTACCACCGGGGGAACTCCTGAGGTCCACATTGGAGGGGCCTGATAAGTAAGCTCACATCCTGTCGTTCTCTTGGACAGTCTAGGAAACAAAATTAGGGCCTTTTTTGGGATATTTTGAAGTCTTGGAATTGCATGGTAATGTGACATAAAATATGTGTTCTGACCTTCATCTACGTTACTATAATAAGTATATAATAATTATATAAAGTATATAATCATTTTAAGCTGGCAACACCTGCATAGATAGATAGATAGACAGACAGACAGACAGACAGACAGACAGACAGACAGACAGACAGACAGACAGACAGACAGACAGACAGACAGACAGACAGACAGACAATTCAGTCCAACTGGTTTTAAATTAATTCAATTACTAAAAAGACAATAAAAGAACAATAATTGCTTTGCTAAGGAAACCTATAAATTGCATCTAAACATTTCTGTGAGACAATCCCCCATCCTGAGCAAGCACTAGGCAACTGTGGAAAGAAAAGAACTCTCCTTTAAAACAAAGAAATCTCGCAGAAGCAGACTCGGGAAGAGCGGCATCGGCCTCAACCGGCTGGGGGTTGAGAGGACAGGAAAGAGGAGATCTCTGTTGGACACCTGCTGACATCCTGACCTGCAGTAAACACTGGGAGGTAAACTGGGATGGTCAGAGGGTGGGGTCTGACCATCCCAGTGTTTACCTCCACCTGTCTGTATAGATGTCTCTGTTGGACACCTGATGGCATCCTGACCTGCAGTCCCACCCTCTGACCTGCAGTCCCACCCTCTGACCTGCAGTCCCACCTCTGACCTGCAGTCCCACCTCTGACCTGCAGTCTCACCTCTGACCTGCAGTCCCACCTCTGACCTGCAGTCTCACCTCTGACCTACAGTCCCACCTCTGACCTGCAGTCCCACCCTCTGACCTGCAGTCCCACCTCTGACCTACAGTCCCACCTCTGACCTGCAGTCCCACCTCTGACCTGCAGTCCCACCTCTGACCACCTCAGTGTCTGCTGTCTACACCTGTTTAGATAGTGGTCTCTGTAGTCCACCAACTGGATGGATGGATGGATCGATGGATGGATGGATCCATTGTTCTTGTAGTTTGTTGTCCTGGTCTCTTTTTCTCTACTGTACATGTTCTGCAGACCAGAACCTCAGGAGCTGCTTGCTGACCTGCAGTTCCACCTCTGACCACCTCAGTGTCTGCTGTCTACACCTGTTTAGATAGTGGTCTCTGTAGTCCACCAACTAACCAGGTACCAGTCTGATGGACAGAAGACTCAGTTCTCCAGTTAACAGATAATTATACTGATGGATCTGGTCTTTGGTACCTTTGATGGTGTGTGTATGTCCCTTTCCAGCATTAGGTGGATTTAACATAAGCGGATGCTTCTTATGAACTGCAAACTTGAAATGTTTCAGTGGCTTCTACCAATCTAGGTCTCTACATCCGCACCTTTAAAGGCTTTAAACTTAGTCTGTGGGTTTGCTTTGGGTGTGTTCACTCAAGACAAAGGGATTCAGAAGTGTTTGTGTGTTCACAGCATTAGCTAATTAATTTGTCTGTTATTGTAATTTAGATGAAGGTCAGATGATCACATTTGATGGCAAACTAGTGGAGTAAACCAACGAGTTCCTGGAGCTTCACATACTATTTATTTCCCTCTGTATGAAATCTTTTAGGGTCAGCGGGAGCTTGGCCTTTAAGGGCTTTATGAGGAGAGCGATCCTAAACCCCATTCTGGAGTTCACTGGGAGCTTAAATTGGAAAGACATCTTTCTTCCTCGCTGCCATGAAAACTTGCTACAACATTTTGGATTAGTGTGAGGCTTTTCAGAGAGTTACTGGGTACTTATAAGATTAAGGAATCACAGTAATCCAGCCAGTTATGTTATGGATTCAGTTTTGCCGGTCCGGCTGACAAACAGCACCAGACCATCACAGAATTGCAGATTTTTTGCTCACTGGTTAGTCTGGTTCTATAGTGCTTCTGTCTTTTTGGCCTGATTTAGATCAAGTACGCTCATGGTTTCATCCTCAAGTATTTAATATGAAACCCAGGAATGGTCTGTCAATCTGTGTCTGCTGCTCTTTCACAAACCTGATGTCCACACTTCCTCCATCTTCACTTCTCAGAATTTCTCCCCAGACGGATCCATGAAAAAAAACTGGACTTGTCTAAATCTTCACTGAACACACTGTCTACTTTTGATTCTTTCCAGGAAAAGGGGATCAAAGCAGTTTGTGAAATGAGATCGCAGTTCTGCGCAATAGAAAGAAATATACATATTTTTCTTTTTTTAAGGATAGATTTCACTGAAAAGAAAAAGTCCAATCCACAATGTTGCAGCACGTTTTAATGGCAGCAAGGAAGAAAGATGTCTTTCCAAGAAAAGATAAGATAACAAAATGAACTCAGGATAAAGTGCTTTTGTTATGTAATGGTCAGGTCAAAGAGCCATACCTGTTGGTTTTTTTTTTTCTGTTTCTTATTTTGCCAGCTGCACATAGCAAACTTAATGACAAAATGAACCTGTCCAGAACATTTCTGCTCATAACTAAATAAACTCAGTATCTATAAGGATGCTCAACGGGGCAACAAATCTTAAAAGTTCATTCACCAATCCATTATTTATACTTCTTTTATCACCAGCAGGGTCACTGCATTAACTTCAAACAAAATGTGATTTAAAGTTAATATAAATCAGAATAATAGAAAAACACATTGTGTTTAAGCTGACAACAAGGATTTAGTGACTATTATGACGTTTCTTCCACAATGCTTCACTGTTGGGATGATGATTTACTGTTTCCACTGTGCAATTAAAGCCCTTTATGAATCAGAACAGAAAATTAGTTCTCAAACTGTTGTTTTAAAATTAACACAAGCGGTTCACTTTAATTTAAAAGAATTACTTACTTCCTCCAAATTTTTTTCCTAATTTTAAATTAAAGAAGTAGCAAATAAGATTAAATGACGATATTAAAAAGATCTGCACTAGAATATTCAAACTAATAGGTAAATAGTGATAGAGCCAGCTCAGCTTTTAGAGAAATAAATGTTTTAAGTGTCTGCAAATTTCTGTTAAGTTCAATGTCTGTATTCCTTAGTTACCACAAATCCACGATCTATACTAACTTTTTCCTATACAGGATCACAGGGGTCTTCTGGACTCTATTCCAGCTGTCTGGGCAAAAGGCGAGCGTAAATCCTCAACAGGTCGCCAGTCCATCACTGAGCTACATATAGGAAAACATCCGGGCACTCCCTCACTCAACTCCTATGGGCGATTCAGAATCATCAATTTACTTGACATACATCTTTTTTGAGTGTGAGAGGAAACCGGAGTCACCGGATAGAACCAACACAAGCACATGCAAACTCCACACAGAAAGACCCCTGCTGAGGTTCGGACAGGGAACCTTCTAGCTGTGAAGCAACAGTGCTGACCGCTGAGCCCAATGTCTCTGGCACCATGTGACACAGAGACGGCTTATAAGAAACACGCACATTATTTAGATATTGTGTTTCATGGCAAACCATGTTGTTTTCCCCTAAATTTAACCAGACATTTTTCTAAACCACTTGGCTTGGATGCATAAACATAACAGAATAAAAGTTAATACAAAAATAAAAACGGAGACGGAGAAAACGAAAGTGCCAGGACTTACCACAGAGCGAAACAATGATTTCACATTGACAAGGAGTAGAAAAGGTTCCTGCATCAAAACTAAAACTCAGATTTCTCAGGTTACAGAGCCAAGAAAATTGTTATTAAATATTAAGCAGGACAGCGCTCTCTTTATCACCCGCCACTTAGTTAAAGATAAAGACAATATCTGTGAAAGGCTAGGGTAAAATACCACAGAGATACACTACAAAAGCTCCCTTTTCACCCATGTTTGTAGAGCTCTATTGACAGCAGCGGGTTTAAAGGTATTGACAGCCCCACAACATTCTTCATCAGCTTCAAGTTTAACAGTTAGATTTGCCAATGATCTTACAATCCATGTTATTGCATTAATCAAGATTTTGAGCTCTCAGTTTGAAAGCACTTGTATTAATCTTTAAGCACCATTAATAATTTAAAGTTTGAACGTTAAGCTGTTCGATACGGAGAATTGGGGAGAAACATCCCTGAAGATGGTGCCTGACACATTCACTTGCACATACTGTTGCAGAAGGTCCATCAGATACTAAAACAAACTTTTGCAACTTGCATATTTGTAAAATTGTATAACTTGCTCTTTTATAAAAGGACCATGTCCAATATTTTTCCTCAATTTGTTTGACCATATTCTCTTTATTTAATTTTACAACTGTTGTGCAAATCTGCTGGGGGTTTTCTCTTTTGTTAAGTTATACTGGTGCAGATATACAAAAATCTGTGTTCACAAACTCAAGCACCATTAGTTTATTTTATTCCACATTCCAGCTTCTAAATGTATATTTGAATAGGGTACCTCTTATCCTCTCCTCATTTATAACATATAATATTATATTTCAAGCATCAAGGAATTCACGCTGTTTGCTTTGGATGGCACATGCGTATGAAAATAAGCATCTTTGTTATGTAACAAAAGAAACTTCTAACTTGAAGGACACTTTACTAAAAACCTTCCTATTGCAGGGCAGCTCCAGAAAATAGGCTGTATGTATCACAGATTTTTGGCTGTGTCTAATAATTTCTTTATCAATACAAGAAATATGACACACTTCATAATGTTTGCAAATGGACAAAAATGTGAAGAACCACTTTGTCTCTTCATATATCTAGAAATGTATAATGCCCTTGTCAACTGGTTTACTTTTCTTTCTTGCTCAGTTTAAAAAAGATTAACCTGATTTTCAGTTACATCTAATGAACCAAAAACACACAAAAAGGGCCTTCCCCTTAACAGTCATCTGCTACCAGGATGTTTGGGAAAAGTCTTCAGTGTTTGCCATTTGTAAATAATCTTTATGATCTAGACTGATGGATAGATTATTTTGAAGTGACATTATAAATCTTGCTCACACTTGCTAATGATCAATTAATCAACTTCTAGCACCAGCAATCTTTGGTTTTTGTTGTTTTGAAGATTAACATTGTTGTGAATTGGTGCTGTGTAGGTCAACTTATATATAAATATAATCAAGTAAGAAGACCCTTATTTGTTATTTTTATTAATGCCTATGTGCTGAGAGATCCAAAGCAAATGTCTTTATGAACACTAATCTCTCACCCCATCAACTGATCAGGCAAACTACTACCAGAGTCACCTCATTTGAAAGTCTTTTGGTTTAAAGAAATGACATGATAACGTTCATATGAGTAGCATTTGACAGATAAAAAAGTCATATATGGTCACTATGATCTGAGATGTTCAATGCCTACCAAATGTGGGTGGCACTTTAGAGGACGCCTCTATTATTTGTATTTAACCATGTATACGAACGGACTCTAAGGTGTTATTAAATGCCAATTAAGTCAGCCAGTTAAGTGCCAATAACATCCTTGGATGGATGGTTTATATGAACTAGTCTAGCCTCAGTCCTGTCCTGTGTCATGGTTGTTAACACCTGTTATAATGTTTTTTAAAAATCGATTTTGATACAGTTGACCACATGATGTGATAAAATAGATCGTGAATTGTTAGGTATGTAAGGGACTGTTCTTGAGAGGTTCTCATCTTTTCTCTCTATAAGGGTTTTAGAGTTTTTGTAAAATTCTTGTCAGATGCTTCTGGTCTGTCATGTGGGGTTCCTCAGGGTTCTATCATGAGTCCTATTCTGTTTATACCATATATTCTTTTTTTTTGTATCAACCATTAATATATGTCCAAACAAGGGGGAAAAATATACCATATATTCTGCCTTTTGTATGGATAGACTTGTTGTGGAAAACTTATTAACACCTCTGTATAATATGTTTAATCACTAGGTGACTATCTGGAATAAGACTGACTTCATCAAATTATCATGAATAAGAGAGAAAATTCAAACTTTAGTAGATTTAATTTCAAACAGTTGCATGCAAATGGGTCAAAACATACATGTGGCATCTCGATGCAGGAATGACAATGATTTTCAGGTCCCACAGTAATTTAAATCTCAGAATGATGAAGACTAAACAATAACAACTCACACCGTGTGTGTGTCAGCAGAACATGGAATTATGAACCTGCACAAACTGAACCATCAGAAGGCCACAGAATATTTTAAAACCAAGATATGGGTCTGATCATAAGAGGTCCTCCAAGATATGCATCTGACCACCAGTCAGGCCACAGATTTAATATTGTCCATCAGAAGACTGTTTCAGGAAAATTATGTGTATGGTGACGACATTCAGCTGTATTGTTGATTTTAAATAGTTTGTCAGATTTAATTAATTGCTTGACAGTTACCTTCAACTGAACTAAAAAAAGACAATGTCCTGTTATTGTCCGTACTGATGTGATTCCACAAATCAGATAGTAAATTGTCTCCTTAGATTCATCTGTCCTTTTGAGCCTGAGTGGGGTGTCTATTTGACCAAGAGTCTTATTTAAAATTCTGATAGTAATTCCAATTATCTAATTCAAAACTGCTTCTTCAATTTGATGGACATTTGAAAATTAAGAACACAGAATTTGAGATGAATATTCATGCTTTTATTCCTCCTCATTTAGATTATTGTAATGCACTTTGGTCTCAGTAATAAAAACAAAACCAAACAAACAAAGCAGGATCAGCCAAAACTTTCAAAAAGCAAAAGGGGTTTATTTACCAAAACGAGGAAAAACTGTTTTATACAAATCAGGGGGAAAAAAACTCAACTAAAACTGAATTTAGGGATTTAACATAGATTAGATTAGATTAGATTAGATTAGATTAGATTAGATTAGATTAGATTAGATTAGATTAGATTAGATTAGATTAGATTAGATTAGATTAGATTAGATTAGATTAGATTAGATTAGATTAGATTAGATTAAATCTTTATTGATTTGTTTGGGCAGGTTGCATTTGACAAGCAAACAACATAGAACTGAAGAGATCAACAAACAAAGACAAACTGACCTACCAATTGGACACAAGAGGGAGACATATATAATCACTGATCAGACCTTTAACACGCAAGCGGTTAACAGAAAATATGATGACAAACTACTGAATTATCTACAAACATACACTAAATTGTCAGTTTTACAAAACCAATAAACATATTACAAACTACATATCTATCCAAAATAATGAAACTCTAAACTTACCTCAGAAAACTAGAACATTAAGTAACACACAAATAAAAGACTGAATAAAAGTTAACTAAATGTGCACACTACAAATTGTCAACCAAATATAACTTACAAAACAAATGTGTAAATTGACTCAAATCATAAACTAATGTACTTAAACTAATAAGCCCTAATTATTGTCAACTTCAATGCCCCCCCCCCCCACACACACACACACACCCACATACACACACGCACACACACACACATACACACACGCACACACACACACACACACGCACGCATGCACACACACACGCATGCACACACACACACACGCACACACACACACACACGCACACACACACGCACACACATACACACACACACACGCACACACACGCACACACACACACACATACACACACGCACACACACACACACGCACACACACGCACACACACACACACACACACTCACACACACGCTCACACGCACACACACACACACACACACACACACGCTCACACGCACACACACACACACGCACACACGCACACACATACACACACGCACACACACGCACACACACACACACACACACACAACGCACACACACACACACACTCACACACACACACACTCACACACACACACACTCACACACACACACCAAACACGTTTCTCATGCACTTGTACCTCGTTTGCAGATTCCTCGTTTGTTCGTCTCGTTTTTAAAAGAAGCCTCTAGTTAGTCAGCTAGCATTGCTTTATGTAGTCTTTTATCATATTATTGTTATTGTTATGCTTTTTTTATTCCACATTATCCCTGAGCATCTGATGATTTTTATCTGTTATGTTTGATATTTTTTTCTGTGATACTAATATTTTATGTAAAAGTACTCCACAGTTGACATGTTCACATTTATTGATTAAGAGCTCTTTTTGACTAATTAGTCTTGAAGATCTGTTTAATAGATTATTAAGCAGTCTAGTTTTGAGATGTAGAAGCTTATATTTTGGTTCTATTCTTAATTTTGGCTTATTAATTAAAAAAAGTCTTACTTGATTGCAAATGATTACATTTTTATAGAAATGTATGATAATAACATCATGATGACAGTGTGATGACATCATCTGTAACTATTTGGCACCTACGATGTGAATGCGACTTGTACTTGTTGAACACTTGAACAGTCAGTAAGTGTAGAAAAGCCCAAACGAGTATCTTAGGTAACATATTAGTACGGACGTGCACCCACCTTTTTCTTCTTTATCATCTTCTGTTTTTTTAAATACATTTACGAAGTTTGCCAACCAGTAAGACCACAGTTCTTGGCATTACAGGGAAGGGAGAGGAGTTGGGTGGAAGCTGGCCAGTCTCTCAGAGAAAGATTCAAATATTTTAAATGCAGACGTTTTGATTTACACACCCGCTGCTCATGCAATGTGTCATGTCCAATGGAACAATAGTAAATCTGGGGTGCATTCTTTGAATACTTGAACATGTTTCAGCTCTACTTTCTCAACCTCTGCAGAATCCACCACAATCATTTTTCCCATCTTACCTATCATTGCTAAAAATGAAGAATTATTCATAATTTTATCTTCTAAAGAACCAAGATATATATATATATATATAATATACATATATATATATATATTATTTTTTTTTAGCTACAGCACCATAGTTTATAACTGCTACACAAGTGTAAAGTTCCGTTTGTTGGTTCGGAGCATTCAGGTGTTAACATGATCCAAAGGAGAAAAAACAAAAGCAAGGATGTTAGAGAAGCTGCTCCCAATCAGTTCTGGAAGGGTTGCAAGGCCATTCCTAAACGTTTGTAGTGCGTCATTCTTCAGTGGAAAAAGAAATTAAGATCTCAACACAGCTTCCAGTCTTTCCAGGAGTCGACGTTCTAGCAAGTTCACTTCAGGGCCAGACCGTACAATGCTTAGAGAAACTGCGAAATAAAAAAACACAAGAGATACTAGTCAGCTGAGCGGCTCCATCGCGCCCCTGTGACCCAGAACAGGATAAACGGCATGTGGAAAATGAATGAATGACTGACTAGGTCTGAGATTGGCCTAAATTAGCTTGTTAAATGTTATGGTTCATGATAGAACAATTAGAAAAAAACTGAGAGAAGACCTTTCCTCTAGATAAAGAAATAAATATACCAGGTATACTAGATATGCAAAGTTGTGTCAAGGTTGACCAAAAACCAAGAACAACCGTCGTCACATGAGCTTCGTATCAGCTGTTGCACACGGAGGTGGAGGAGTGGTGATTTGAGTTGGTTCTGCAGTACCAGGACCTCAGCACCTTGCAGACACTGATTTGATCATGAACTCCTCCACCCACCAGCATGCTCTAGTCATACATCAGCGTTTCTGCATAACCAGCTAAACGTTGGTTATGCAACGGGAATATGATCCCAAATACACCAGCATATCTACAACACAATGAAGACAAAGAAGAGAAAAATGGCATTGCAATGGTCCAGTCAAAGCTGCGACCTTTATCGTGGCGAGATCTTAAGAGAGCTGCACATAAACAAATATCCACAGTGCTGCCAACTCTCACGAGACAATTACGCCAGCGCAGCTTCAAAAAGGGGCCTGGAATTAGCCCAGTGTTAGGACGGCCAGTTAATGACGACATGCAATCGTGTTAAACTCAAACTTCTAAGAATTTTAAACCAAAAACGGATTTATTTTCCACCACAGTGTCCTTCAAACGTCTAAGAGCTGACCCATGCAGTTAAAGTTTGACAAACACATGAGCATTATTTTGAGAGGTTGTTTTTTCATCTAAAAATAACCTGCTTTATAAAAGTTGATTAAAAATGTTAAGTTATCCCTCTCTTTCTCTGCATCATCCACTGTCTCAAGCACATCTATATGTTTGAATCCAAATGGAATGCACTTCATACTGCACACAAGATCATACTCTTCCCTCTTTAATCATAAAACTTTAGAACTGAAAGGAGGGTATAATTTCCCTTTTCCGTGGCGCTGTATTATTATAAAGCTTTATTGAGTCTATTTATCGTATTGCTGCTGATAATGACCCTTTATTCTGCCTTTCTTCTCTGTTTTATGGACTAGGAGCTGTTCAGGAAGAGATGAACTGAAGGAGAAAGACGGTGTTTTGGGAAGACAATAGAGGGAATCAGCACAGGAAGACCATCAAACAGCAGGGAGCCACAGACACATACATGCTCACACAGACACAACTTTAACAAACAACAAAGTAGAGATACAGACTTGTCCAAGCCACAGGAAAATACTAAAACAGCGGGGTACTGCCAAAGCACATCATTAACAGATGAGTTATACGTATGCGCACACGCACACACACATGCTCCAAACAAAGAAATGGCAGAGCGGTGGAGACTGGCTCAGCTCTGTGTCAAAGCCACAGGGGGGTTGTAAAAACAGCAGGCTGTTGTCAATACACAATTTAAACTGGTCTCACACAAACGCATGCACTACGTGGAAGATCTGTGCAGATGACAACAGGCATGCTTGGGAAAGCTGGAGATGATCAGCTCATTTGCTTCCTCACGGGCTTGAAACACAGCTGAATGGGTAACACATGGTGACTGGGGTTCATGCTGATTAAAAAAATAAACATTTCAGTTCAAAACTGCACATTTGAAACATTTTCAATTTCCACTTATAAACATATCTGAAAGATAACTGACGACACAGCTGCTGGCGTGAGATACAACTAATGACTTCTTTTATTGTTTATGCATTAGTTGCGGAGAATGAACTCATTCAGTCGTAACACAAGTCGGACGACTCTTCGTTGCTACACAGCAGCTCGGGTGCTCAGGCAAAATTGTGAAATTTGTCTTGGCAGTCACTTTTAAACATGTGGTCGATGGAGCTAAAATCTCATTTCCAAAAAGATCAGGGGACTAAGTAAATAAAGAATATACAATGCAGTGAGTTAAACTATTTAGTTAATTTTTTTTAATGATAACTGTGTGAACACAAAATCTCAAATTTTGTGAGATAATCGAATTCTGTTTTAACCTCTCAAAGGCACCTGGACATCGTTTTTCTTGCTCGCCTTCCATCTGAAGGCACAGACGTGTCCTGTCTCTGACTCTCCTGTAACTTTTACAAACTTTGCACCCCAGCTCTGCATCACCCACCATTGTGGCTTGTTTCCATCAGTTCTATGCATGGGGGTTACCGTAGCAACCGTGTGGATTAAGGAACATCAGGAGGGAAACCCAGATTGTTGTCATCAATGTGAGGAACCAGTCAAAAAGACCAGGTCCTGATTGGACGCGCTAAAGTCAGACGGATGTTTTTTCTAGCAGGACTAAAGATTTTTGATCGAAAAATGAGGCTTGATTGAGTTTATAATGTTATTTTTTTATAGCAACAAAGACATTTTTATTCACTTTGAAAGCTATCTGTAATTAAGCTTTTTTTCAGTCAAATTCAATATCCGAATCATCTGTGACCCATTCAGTGGTGTTAAAAACCTTTCTTTTGAAATGATGACGAGCGCCTCATGTTATTTTCTCACTGCTTATCATTTGACTGTTGATAGTATTATTCCTGCTGTAGACAAATAAAATGTCCACTGGGAGTAATTTGTTCACATTTGCAACTTTCACAACCACAGCAGTAAAAACAATCCATGTTTTTGTATATTTATCAAACTATTATTTACAAGATTGTTCATTCGCTTCAGTTTCATGTTCCTCCATGCTGGCAGCCATTTATGAATTTTTTGTACAATATGACTTCAAAAAGCTTCTTTTCTTTTTTGTTTTTAATGTTTTGTTGTGTGGTGATTGAATCTCAGAAATCGGCTTAAATCCAACCAGCTATCGAACAAACAGGAAGTGTGGTCAGAGCCGTCCCTGCTGTGAGCGAGCGACCATGAACATGTCAAAAACACGAGTCTGAAATAAATGTACCGAGTAAAACCGCTTTATGGTGGAAGTTTGTGTTTGGGGGAAAAATGAAGTTATAAAAGTTAGAAATGGACTTTGGCTGTTTTGTTGATTATGTGACTCTGTTGATGAAGAGGCCCCTCCCATTCGGTCCCACTCCTCAAATTGGAATAGTTGTTAGTTTCCTTGTTCCGTCTCCTTGTTTACCTGCATCCTGTTTCATATTCTGACGCCATTTACAGTTTCTAGGTCTTGTTCCCTCCATCTTCTAACTCTTTTCCTTGTCCTACTTTTCCAGTCACTGTGTCCCTTTGAGTCTTTATTTTTAAATGTTCTTTTTCATTTCCTTCTCTTCCTTCGTGTCTTACCGGCTTCCTCTTTTCTGTTGTGCAGTGATGGAGAGAAAGCCTGAAAGAGAAACATTCATTTCCCATCTTTCCTCTACTCTGTTTGTCTTGGAGACAGTGGGAAGTGGATTAATTAATCTCATGTATAATTGATGGATAAGGTGTTCACATTTACTTGATTCACAGTATTTTCTTCAAATCAAGAGAAGAACATGATCTCCAAACCTCCAACAAGCACCTTGGTCACTGTAGGAATGTGTCACCTGTACATGTTGTTTATGGCATCATGTTTGATGATATGATCTTGGTGAATATTCATTTGTACCTGAAACCTGACACAGCTCTACAAGACGGCTCCATATTAAACATTATTTGATTTTTTTACGCTCTTGTTTACAGCATTGTCTTTGCTCTTTTACTGTTTCATCCTCACACAGGACTGCAATTTTAACACACTACACAAACTGTCACCAGTTCATGAACATTTTTATTTATGTGGAGACAGAGGCCTCGTCAACACATATGTTGGTACTTTTTAAAAAGAAGGGTTTTCCTTCCTGGCTCTCCAAACCCAATCCGCACAGATCTCATCAAAGTCTATCCCCATGGAAAAGCCAAACCACAACGCGAGGGTGCAATTTCCTTTACCTTGCACACGGCTGGACAGTAAATGCAAACAGGGCCGGGTGGAGTGCAGCTGCCTTACTCTCATTCATTTTTTGTGTTTTTATTTTCATTTGGTTTTATTTCTGTGGCCCTGCAGGGGACTGGCAAACTCTTTCCTGCCCTGCTGTTTGCTGTGATAGACTCCAGCAGATCCCCATGACCCTAAACACAAAAAGCATCCACCAGCATACATGCATGCCTCTAATTTTTTCAAATAGTACAGTGTGAACACAGCTGTTTTGATTACAGTTGTCTCCCCCTTAATGTGTGAGTGAAAGACAACAGAGATATCTTTGACATCAAACTCTCACCCTTTGCAGCAACAACCACTTTGTTCTCAAAGTTCTGCAACCATCTAAAAGTCTGACGAGGTTCAAAATTAGAACCACTACTGTACTGGTTACCGTACTGGTCACTCTGTTCATCATTCATTAACAGACTAACAACACACACTGTGACATCAAATAGGAAACTTAACTTAACGAGCTGGAAGCACAAAAACCTTTCGAATAATATTTTTGCCCTGAAAAGAGAATGAGAATGTTCTCTCGCAGCCCTGGTTCGGGAGTTCTTGCAGCTTGTTCTCAACACATCATCTGGGCAGAACTTTTTTTTCTGTGTGGTGTCTGGGAACTGTTGTGTGATTGGTCAGAAATTTGAGGGGGGTGTGGTTAATATGGAAGAGTTGACCCGGTTTCCTGCTGGCAAGGAAGCTTGTGCCACGACGGATAATTTTGAGGAGCAGGTGGCTGCCGTGGTTAAGAGGTATGAAAATATACAAAACACATCCTGTAAAAACGATGACAGACACAGAAATGAATAGAAATTCATGGAAAGAGTTTCTCACATGAAATCAACCAACTTGTTCTTACTCTTGCCATCTTGAAAAACAAACACATTTCTCTGTTCTTGCAGAATACGTACAGGACTTAAAATACGTATGAAAATAAAAATATTTGGACATAGTTATGTAACTGAATGTCAAACAAGCCATGTTTACTGGACGTGATGCCATCGCCCTTGAATGTGGTTAGGACAACGTTGGTTTTTGGCTGAAGAGCTGAACATATAAGAACATATTTATAGGTTCTAGACTATTTATTAGTCTTCCATTCTGTGGTAATTATATGAATTATTAAGTTTAATCAACCTACCAAAGCCAACAGCTTACAGAGAATAAGATGAAAGTCTTCATTTGGTATCTTCAGGTTTTAACTTTAACTTTCATTTTAGCTCTTTGAGGTGTCAAGATAAATGAATTTGCAGAGGCATCCACCCTCTTTGCAGCCTTCTTCACATTTATGACTTTTCCTCAAAGGTTTGCAACATCTTAAGATAAGATGTTTATAATCTACCCTCTCTGACAACGCCAGGGTACCAAGAAAACACCTTTAACCTGGGACGATAATGCAAGTTTACCTTCCTCATTTCATTTCAGCCACTTTTTTCACTGTTGCATCCCTTTGTTCCTGTCTCACTTGTACACGCCAATGTTAAGAAGTTTGTGTGCTTATTGTTTTTATTGATATGTGCATATTGTATGATGATGCTGATTCTTCTAACTGCACTAAAAGGGTGCTGGGGGCCTTTACAACACTTGTAAATACCAAAAATGATAATAATAATAATTATAAAAAAGCTGGATCTTGTGATGGTCGTCTGAAGACTTTTGTGAAGGTCAGCTTCTGTTCACTGAGGTTGGGTTCTTGCATGAGTGACTGGATGCTTTTGTGAACAGCTTTCGTTTTCCCGCTCACGTGCCAACAGTAACAAACATCATTTAGAGCTGTTTGGTTATTGCACTATTTTTGGGGACACCTTTGTGCCTTTGATACCACCTATGACTACCACGTTAGGAGGATTTATTTATTTTGCATGTTAAATGGTATATTCTGCTGTAAATGTCTGATACAGAGACCAAAGCAGCAGTCAGAGCGGCGGTTGAGGGATGATGAGTTTGATTTATTTAGCACTGGCATGGCAAATAAATGTATGTATGTATTTATCTATCTATCTATCTATCTATCTATCTATCTATCTATCTATCTATCTATCTATCTATCTATCTATCTATCTATCTATCTATCTATCTATCTATCTATCTATCTATCTATCTATCTATCTATCTATCTATCTATCTATCTATCTATCTATCTATCTATCTATCTATCTATCTATCTATCTATCTATCTATCTATCTATCTATCTATCTATCTATCTGTCTATCTTTATGTTGGTTTTAAGTTTGCACAAGATACACAGCATTCGCCATGGACCATTCTTGGAGCCAACAACATCAGTATGGCCATGGATGGGAATGTCTTGCTTTTCCGAACGGCTGTCATTGTCGGGCAGGACAATACTCCTTAGATCTGTTACGTCCTCCATGTCACCCTACGACGTTTCTCTCTATCATACACTCACTTGATTTTCCTCTCCAGTTTGTAGCATCTTTTATGTCATGTCTTCATCTCTGGAGGATGGAAAAAGTGTTGTTTTTTATAATGTGAGTAGAAGAACACATTTTTGCGTTTAAATGTAAGGAGTAAATGTAAAAGGTCTTGAGAAAATAGAGCCTCAAGTGAAGTACCGATATCTGGAAACATCTACTCAAGTACAGTAACACAGTATTTGTACTTTGTTACTTCCCACCTCTGACAACTTGCCAGATTTAGCTGAAATGACACCTGCTGTAAACAAGCTGCACAAGGACGCGAGTGGCTGGAGATAATCTCACACCCATCTAGTTTTCTTTACAAATATGTATGTCTGATAAACTGTGTCACTGACAAAACACAGTGTTTATACAAATTCAATTTTAAATGCACACTAATGCTGTGGTGTCTCAACAGACTGTCAACATTTTGACACAAACTGGGCACTGTAGGGACTTCCATTGACTTGGGCCCAAATGCACCTCTTTACTGGCCTGAATCCACACATTTTTTTGTCCTTTGCAAATTTCTGTGCTCCCCTCCAGATGTTGAGCAATTATCTTCCAGGTTTTGACAGTTAACTGTCGTCACCTCTTCGTTGGAGTTTGGTTCAGCCGAACAGACCAGTGTAAGAAATCCAGTTGTTCAGTCTCTGTTGACGCTGCACACAAACGCATCTCTAAGAATTTTGTTTAGAATAAATGACCCAATAACCTATTTGCTTGATTGAAGAGAGACTTTCTTGCTTGTTTGTTTTATCAATTTCATGATAAGTTATGAGTCTGTCACAGTCACACGAATTCCAATATAACATGGTTGAATTTCTACCAATAAAACAACCTTCTTTAAACAAATCCTTAGCTTCAGCACATGCAGATAAGCCTATAATGGGTGTTGCTAGAGTGGAGATAAACTTTGGCCTTCCCATTGGCAGTTTTAAAAGGATAACATCAGTGCAAACGTGAGCCAACAAGACGTACTTGATTCCTGATCAATGTTGTAACAGCAGGAAACGAGCCAAGCAGCTGTTTTTTTGTTTGTTTTTTTCTTTGATAGGACTACCACTAGAAAAACAAGGGTTCAACAGGGAACTCTGGAATCCATATTTACTGGAAAGTGAACATGAGCAGTTGGCCAATTTTATTCCTTTTTTTTTTTTACCTTATCTTGATTTGTCTTGGGAAAGGTCATTGTCCTCAGCTGCCTGGGGCCGCCTGCAAAAAACCTTTTGTAAAACTGTTTGTATGTACAAATAAAGAAATGCGCTTGTAGATTCTTTTTTTCCTTTTGCCAGGTTGATAACACTGTGAACTTGTAGGCATGAACACGATTTCTTCTTCCATCGTTGCCAGGATCCAACAGCCGTTTGCATCTTTGAATTATGAAAGGAAAAACAGCTTGTTTTATCTGGTGGGTAACTCTATAAATTCATGGCATATTTACAATGACATTTACTTGTCTTGTCTTGACACCTCAACTTATATTAACGGAATCTGCGTTTTTGTTTTTCAGGCCTAAAACAGTTACAGGATTAAGATGGGATGTGCAGATTTTTTTAAGTAGTGTGAGAAAGTCATGAAAACATTGTCTCTCAAAGAAAGATTGTAGGGATTTGCATTTTCCTTCTCTACTGGAATAATATCACAAAACGGTTCAAGGAATCTGGAGGAACATGTACTAAAGCTCAGACTGGACACCCGTGATTTCCGATCCCTCAAGGAATTGTATCAAGAATCATCAGTCATCAATAGTTTATATAATCACATGGGTAAGGGATTACTATGGGAAATATTTCTTGAGCACTACAACACAATGTAATTCAAAGAAATGTCATTTACAACTTCAAAGTAAAAGAAAAACAAAAAAGGCCTCACGTTAACCTTGTCCAGAGGAAGCTCAGGGGCATCTGGGTTGTCACGTAACTGAAAACATCATTCTGGAAAGACAAATCATTATACCAGTTCCTTTTGGGAAAATGGACACCACATGCTGAGGGCCGAAGACGGGATGTCCATGGATTTTTTTAAAACGCCATCCCATTATACTGTCATTACAAAGGCATGGCCGCGGAAGATGGAAAACATTTAAACAAAGAAATCCAATCTAGGCAACACATGTCATGTACAGGACAATTTAAGGTGCTTTACATAAAAAGAGTTAACAAATGCACTAAAAAGTAAAAGAGTTTAAAACCAGATATGAAAGAAGTTAGTTAAGTAAGTTAAAAAGAATTAAACAAATGAAATGCAAGAAATAAAGGTTGTGGTGCATTGTGGGAGATGACTGAAAAGCAGCAGTAAATAAAAATGTTTTCAACCTCGACTTAACAACTGAGAGTTTCAGCAGCCTGATGCATTCTGGGAGTTCGTTCCACGGGTGAGCCGAACGCTGCCTCACCGTGATTGGTTCTAACTCTGGTTACAGAAAGTAGGCGTGGCCCTGGCGACCCGAGGGTTCTGGTTGGTTCATCATGGACCGGGAGATCAGGATGTGTTTGGCCGAGACCGTTCAGAGATTTATGAAGAACTTGCTTTTCTCCACCTTAAGAGGTGTTTGTAGAACAAACAGAAATCTTGTAATGTATAAAGAACTGCAGTTGTTCGTTCGTGTGTTTATTTTTTAATTTGTATTTTTCTGATTTTGGGTCATAAGTAATCCACATTTGTTAAAGATGTTGCAGAAGATTTAGTGATTTACTGACAGATTTAGTGTTTAACCCACCTCGGCTGTCAGGTAACTTGTCTAAACATTTGAATATAAGAAATCTAAAAAAAGTCCCTTAAGAAAAATTATATTTAACTGATAAACAATGGAACTAAAAAGCTTAATCATGAAACGTCATGAAACGCTTAAAATGAAATTATTCAGTGTACTATACACAAATATTTTTTAATAAAATAATGAATTCATCCATTATTTATGTATTTATGTCGGTTTTTGTTATTAATAGCTCCCAAAAAAGAAAAGAAAAGAAAAGAAGAGAAAAGAAAAGAAAAGAAAAGAAAAGAAAAGAAAAGAAAAGAAAAGAAAAGAAAAGAGAGCTCTAAGATAGATTGTCGCTGCTCACGTTTGATCGGAAGAGCATTCCCAGCTTGTGTGGAAAAGCTGCATGTTTGGAAGCGTTGCTCCTGAACTACATTCTTTCCACATGCACTTTGGTATTTCAGTCTTTTGCAACATCACTTTTTAATCCTCTCAATGGTGTTGTGGTGCAACAAAAGCATGGACTTGTGTTAACGCATTCGGGACTATATAAAACACATCTAAACAAGTCACACCATGACTGTCACAGTTTTATTACGTTTGAGATTATTTGACGACAGCTGACAGAAGATGAACTTACTTACACACTCTTACTGGGAAGAGCAACAGGCGTAAACTGTTGAAAGAATGAACAGATAACAACTGTTTACTTTGAAGTAATTACTGTAGATAAAAAACTAAGTTAGATTTTCTTCTGGTTTTTTGTGGGGGGTGGGGGCGGGGATGGGGGCGGGGTGGGGATGGGGGATGGGGGCGGGGTGGGGGCGGGGTGGGGGCGGGGTGGGGGCGGGGTGGGGGCGGGGTGATGAATGACAATTGTTGATATATGAATGATGAATGATAAACCATTTGTTCAAGTCCCCAGGAAATTAAATGTAAGCGTTTTTATATGTTTTACTGTGTTCAAAGTTTTTCATCCAGCTGACAAAAAGGTCATTTTGAACACACGCAGTAAATTTAATTAAAAACATGGTGAAAAACTAGTGAATCAAACACAAAGCAGTCTTTTTAATGTCTGTTAAACAATTGGTTGCAGATCTATTTGCTTTACTCACAAATAGCAAACAACTAATGAAATGCTCTCATGTCAAAATAAGAAATCTAAATCACCCGTGGACGGGATGGCGCTCCAGTTATTGAGCATGACCCAGCTGAACTCTTTCCTTTTTAGTCAACACACATTGTGTGCTTTGTAAGGGTTTGTTCGGAGGTCTGAAGGAAGGGGTTATTCTTTTTAATTGGGTGGTTCCTAAACTTTGGACTTTTCTGATTATTCCAACATGTCCTATCCAAACTCTTAACTGAATTATTAATTTGACAGGTATCAGTAAAGGAAAACTAGCCAAATAAAGTGTGTTGTTTCCAGCCTGCCAGGTCTGTGGAGGCGGTTTTGGTTGCTGATTGACAGGTCCTGTATCTCTGCGCTGAGCTCCTCTGCAGCCTCGGAAAATGTTCATCTCTGTTTTTCACTCCTCTCTTTCACCTTCTGCTCCTGCCAGTTCTCATTAATAACAATTATTTTAACTATTGGCAGCAACAGGCGGTAAAAAGATCTTCAGTCACAACATTTGTGGAATATATCTTCTGTTATTCTTTCTGTGTGCTTTTCCATTTCATCAGAACCCCAGATGTGAATGTAGAATTATAGGGTCACGGGGTGTTCCTGTCTGACATAACTGGGCGGTTCGTGTCTCACAGCTCATCATCTCTGACTCTCAACAAGGACTCTGCTTGTTTTCAAACCTTAGGATCAGGCCTCCAGCTACGCTTTTTCTCTCCCGGGAACATCTTCCAGGAAAATGGGCTGTTTTGTGGGAGAAGACATGAGTCATGGCGACTTCAGATTTTGGTCCATAACAATGTTCAAAATTAACTAATTAATTGTTACTGCCATTAGTAGATGCATAGTTTCCAAATGTTAACCTTCTGCAGCTCTTTTTGCATTTTGGTTTTAATATCGGGGTACATAAACCTTTGAATGTGATGATTAAACGTTATTGCATAGCCTGACCTGTGGTTTATAACACACAAGAGCAAATACGACCCAGGTGTCCCAACTGGCCCCTGGACCACCTTAGAGCAGCCCTGCTTAGATGAAAACAAAAATACAAAACTCAGTCAAAATCTTATGTCCTGTTGTTTTTTTTTGTTTTTTCTTTTGGTGACCGTGAAGTCTAAAATGTATATTATACTTCCATTTTACTTGACATGGTGAGAAGAGATTGATTGTGATTGACAGTGATTGATCAGTCCCGGGTTTGATGGAAGAACCAGAGTAGAAATGAATGTTAAATAAAGAGGACGCTTGACCCATAAGGTCATTGTCTTACCCATGTTTATTACAAGAACATCTTCCAGCTTCCATGAGGAATATTCTTACAAAGACGCCGTTAATTAGAAACGAGGGTTCATGTTGTCACACAAGCTGGCCGACCAGACCAAAACTTTATCTGACGCCAATGTTTGAAAGGTTGATGGAGGCAGCAAGTAATCCACTCCTATTAATCAAAATGTTGTAAATATAACCCATGAAAATAAATCATCCTATTAGTTTGACTCTGATTGCCAGAGAACAGTACCAATGGACGCAGAAGAAAGTACTTCTGGATGCCTGGACAGACACACAAACGATGACAGAACTGCAGCGTGTGACGGCGGCCGCCGCCGCCGCCGCCGTGGCGGTTGTGGTACCAGACCTATTTCGTGAGAGAGAATTTGTGAGGTCGAAGGACCAGACTACCAGACTACTAGTTACGAGTGACAAGCTTGTTTGTTTTCCCCTCAGCGGCAGCAGAAGCAGGATTAAAAGCTTGACGTTGGTTTTCGGGGGGTCTAAAGATTAACGCCACAGATACTTTATTGTTTTTACAATCCTGTACTGTCTCAGAGAGCAGCATCACCTCGACTATCAAGAATGGAAACGCACTTGGCACCACCTTCACCAGCTAAGACAGATAGTCAGACTGCGGTGAAAGCTGCTTTAGATCCAGATTTCAGGGACTTTTCTTGAGCCAAAAATCCCACCGATGTCCCAAACTTACGCAGACTTGATCAAAGACACACAAGGCTGAAAATATTTTAAATGAAGTTCTACAATCCATGCTAGTTTTTCCCTCTGTGTCATTTTTTGTTCGTTTCACATCGATCGACGTCACCGTGAACGTTCGGCACTGTTTCTGTTTTTGAGTAGGACATCACTTCTTCTTCGCTCTTCTCGTTATGTTTTCTGTTGTGGCTGCTGCTACGTGTAGATGTTTTTCTCTCTGCAGGATGGTGACCTCTTGGTGTTGTGCTGGTCCAGGGTGGTGACGATGCTGCTGGACGGTCTCTTATTCTTCCATATAAAGCTCAATGGCCACTGGCAGTTAAACCAAAGAAGAAACGGTGAGAAACTGAACTCCAAACAACAGGTGTAGTTGGGCACAACAGCATTTTATTATTACAAGCTAAATAAATTTTTTGAACAACCACAGTAATTAAGGTATAGTGTGTAAACATAAAGCAATACAGATAATTGCTTAGTCATATTAATTTCATGTATGCATGCCAAAAGCTTAAAGAAAAATACAAACTTGTCTTAAAGCTTTTTATTTGTGAATTTCATAGCAGTGCTTAAAGCCTCACACCCTGTTACATTTTAATAACGCTCGTGGTGGTCCAGTCTTCTGTGATAAAGTGCTTTCATGCTGTGAACTTTGTTCATAAATTGCAAACTAAGGGCGAGGAGTGAATCACCTTTCTTGGTGTTCACTGCAGGTGGTTTGCTTTAGCATGAAGCTGCGTCCTGTTGGGCTGCAGCCGCCTGCTCAGCAGCGGGGGTTGCCCATTCGGCAGAAACAGACAGTTCTGAAGAGCCGACACTGGCAGAACGCGCAGTAATCACAGCACACATTTCCTGGAGATTTACAGCTTCCCCACAGCGGGACGCAGTTGGGAGGAGGAGGTGGGCGCCGCTTTACACTTAATTTGTTCTGAGAGAAGGAAGAAAGGACATTAGCTGAACACGCTCCAACCAGTCTGCTGTAAGGTAACATTTAGAAGAGGAAGATCCAGTAAAAGAGGATAAAAAGAACACAAAATATAGGCAGATGTTAAAAATATTCCCTGAAAAGTGAGTGGTTCCGGTGTGCAGGGCACTGTGACATCCTGAATATCTAACCTCCCCAGCTTTAGCTCCTCCTCTTTCCACATCTTGCTGTATTTGCTGTACTTCTGAAATGATGGCACAAATCTTTAACGGCTTAAAAACACCTGAAAAGGAGCATGGGGGAGTCAAGCCGAGCGACTGTCCCGCTGGTTTTTGTTAGGCTGCTGGATTCCTTCCTAAAGGCTTCAGGGTCACATGACTTTCCAACTGGTCCAACATGGGGTACATCATGTGAGGCGGACGAGTCAGCTTCATACTCCTGCACTACTACGGGCAACACACACCGGAAACGTTCCCATCTGGGCTCTTCTTGATTGTGCACTCGTCCACACACTGCAGCCTACATTTTTGCAACATTTTGGTAATGTGGTTAGTAAAATAGCTTGTTTAAATTTGTAACTTTCAAAAGTCCCACCTTTTTCTGTTTTTTTGATTTCTCTTTCTTCTTCACAGATTTTGGCAACTCTGAAAAACACATGAATAAAGAAGGACACCTTCAGACATGATTGTCTCATGGCTGCGATAAATACCTCTACAGTGAAGATAATACTTTAGCAAAACTCCAGGCTTTACAAAATAAGACGTAAACACTGCAGTTCATACTTACCTACAATAACCACAGGGGGTGGGTCTATTTCTAAGCTTTGAGACAAAGCATTGGATACAACTACTTTATTGTTGGAAAGTCTCTCATCCAGGATCATGTGGGCTGAACAGAGGAACTGCGTTGCAGCAAAGACGAAGCAGCCAAGCAGCAGGGAGGCATACATCTTTCTCTGGAACAAAAGTAGCACGAATTGTTTTTTGATATTCTTGTCAGTTTCACTTTATTTGTTAATGCACGCATGTGTGTGTCTGCAACACATTCCAACAAGAGCTGGCACACAATTTAGTAGTAAGGCGGTTAGTAAAAGAAATATGACTGGATTTCAAATTGGGGACATCCACAGGTGACCGAATGACTGTTTGGTACAAGAATTTTGATAAAAGCGTTAAAAGCAAACGCTCAACCCTAAACTGGACACCTCTTATCTTTTATTGCCTATACACCCCTCCATCAAAAGCACCATTCACAAATAACGGATAAAACCACCTGGACAAGGGATTACTTTGGGAAACCTTAGTCGCTACAGCGCTGGTATATGGAGCTGCATTCACAAATTCACCTTAAACTTTAAAGAAAGTCTTGTATTATCTTGTCCAGAAATGGATGTTGATGCCTCTGAAATAGCAACCATCTGGAATGATCCACAGTGGAACGTACAATACACGTAATCACTGAAAGTAGTACTAAAGATTATTTGAGGAAGAAATGGCCCGCGTCTGCTCCAGACCGAAGAGAAAATGAACTGTTGAAGGCTGTTATTAGCACCGACTCCAGCCAGCCTCGGTGATGATGAGGGCTATCAGTGTCCTTGGGTAAGGCCATTTATACTTCTGTAGTAGAAGTATTTATGCAGAAAAGTACATTTGGATTTCAGTGCCACATATGCTGCCTTCAAGATAATCGCTTCCTGGGACGTCTGTGAAAGTTTTAGCACGACAGACCACATTCTGCTGACATTGCAAAGGCTTGGTTGAAGAAGCGGCACCGCCCCCAAGTAAAGAAATGGGTGGAGAATTTTGAAACAAAAAACTGTTGCAACGCTAAGATGTTTTGAAGGAAGAATGAGACAAAACAATAAAATAGTTAGTTGCTTGATCTTCTCAAAGCCTTTCAAGTGTTGTGAGAAGAAATGGCAACATTAAAAACAGGAAAAAGCCTTTAAACACCAGCTTTTTTCACATATTTCTAGTGACTATGTTGTAAGTCTAAGATCAAAAATTGTATATTGAAAAAGTGATATGACCTACATAAAAAGCATGAAATATCTTAAGCTCATACTCGGTACGGAGGTGAGTCACAGTCACTCGCCAGTCACTGCTGATATGACCTTTTCACAGGTTTTCTTTAAAGTCTTTCCTTCCTCTGATTAGAGGTTTTTTAATTGAAAAATATTTGACATTTTATTTACAAATCACACTCGTTTTAACATTTTCATGCCGTTTTATCTCACTCAGAGCAACATTATGTCACTAAATCGCCTTCAGGATGAAAGATCAACCACAGCGGTGGTGATACAGTATTTTACTTTTTATGTAAAACACTGACGACCTAAAATTTGACAAAAAAATCTTACACTACTCTTAAAATCTATACTTTATGTGATACATTTCCTAACCCTAACCAAATAGCGTCTGATAGAAAAAAGAAAGTGACAGCCCCGCCACCCCCAAAAAAGAAATCCTGACAATCGTCAGCTGCCTTTATCATGTGTTTCATCATCTTCATTATTACCATCTTTCACCAGTCCTGTAAAACATGCACAAAGCTTACGTGCACAGATGCACCCTTGATAGAAGACACCACATTCAAAGTAAGTGGACACAGATGACGGCCACGTCACCAAACCAGTCTCCTGAGAATTATGTAGTCATATTTTTTGTTTCTGGCAAAGCACAAAGAAAACGCATATCCCCATCCCTCAGCCTCAGTTTTAAAAAGCATTTTATTTGATTAGACTCTTTACATGATGGCTTTGGCCCTCCATGTCTGCATGCCGCTGTTGCATGTCACCAACAACCGCTGGGCGGTGTGTTGCTTCTGTCTTTCTCTCCCACCTTGTCCTTTATTTTCTTACTGTCCACTCACCTTCACTAGTTAAGGCAAATGACCATCGTTCCTGAGCTTGGTTCTGTTTTTCTCTTTAAAAAAACTTCTTTACTGTGAACCTTTATCGCCTTTTCTCTACAGAAAACACCCTGGGATTCCTTAGTTCTATGAATTAGGATGCTATAAATAAAATTAGTGGCGCAACAGTTGACCTGAAAATGAGCATCTCAGAGCACTTTTGTTGAAATGAGCTGTTTGAAGAAATGCAAATCTTTGCTGAGGATGCCATGTAGGATGTCCTTTAGACATGTAGGTAAGGAGACCCTGGTGTGCATCTAAAACAAACATAACATTTGGCACGTGGGACATCTAACATCCTCCAGTTGGTGCTGAAAAACAATGAACAAAGGAACATCTGGACTACATTGCTTGGCCTGCTGTAAGCATGAATCTTAAAACAGACTCTTGGCAAAAATAGATAAAGACATGATTAAGATTCATTACTAATAGTCAGTCTGCTTAGATCACAGATGGGCAAAATATGGCCCGAGGGTCGGAAGTGGCTCGTTGCCCATCTCAGTCAGGCCTCCCTGAGATCAAAGTAACACAATTATTGCAACCACAGTTGCAAAAAGGTTAGTACACTTAAAAACACAATTGATCTTTTTGAATCTTTCATAGTCTACATTTTATTTACATGGAACGTAGAAAACAAACTTATCAAGTATTAGAATGATTCATTTTATCATTACATGGAAAACATTAGCTAATTTTGAATATGATGGCAGCAGCATGTCTCAAATGTGTTGAGAAAAAGACAAAAAAAATATGGCTTCAAAATTAATGAGTGGTTAAAGAATGACCCGGAGGAACATCAGTCAACTCAGGTCAGTGAGATGGTTGCCTTAGAGAGGAAGAGCTTCTCAAAAGAAATGGGGAGAGGTTCACAAATCTGTGAACCACTGCATCTACAATTTGTGAAGCAATTTCAGAATAAATCCTCCAGATTCTTGGAAACTTTTGTTACCAAGAATCTGGATTATTTTCTGTGTACAAAAGACAATGCTGAAAATATGCATTGGTCCATGACCCTCAGGCCCTCAGGCAGCAGCGAATTAAAAGTAAATATGATTATGTAATGGAAATCATTGCATGGACTCAGGAACGTTTCCAGAAATCACTATCTAAGAACGCAGTTTGCTGTCGCATCCACAAATCCAGGTTAAAGCTCCATCATGCAAAGAAGCAATATGTGAACATGATCCAGAAATGATGCTGCGTACTCTGGGCCAAAGTCAGATTTACCAAAACATGAAATTCTTTTTTCTAAATCATGGACGTTGCATCCCCTGAACAAAAGAGAAGAGGACATATCCAGCATGTTACCGTTACTCAGTTCAGAAGCCTGCCTCTCTGACGCCATGGCGAGGGTTGCTTGGATGTCTGGAAAGGAGGCATTAAATGATCCCATCAAGAAAACACTGGTTCTGAACTGGCCTGCCTACAGCCTAGACCTTTCACTGACCGAAATCATTTATGGTATCTTGGGGAAAAAAATAAAATAAAAACACAAAGAAGAGTCAGGACTCAGATTAAATCCTTTATCAGACAAGAATGAGATCAAATTTCCCTGAAAAAACTCCAGCAACTGGTTCCGTCAGCTGCCACACTTATGTTGCTCCACAGCTGCAAACAGCAAATCTAAAACGTGTTGAGATGTTTCTTCCATCATTTTCAAAATTCCCTTATTTATTCCTCAAGATTGCAACATTTTCTCATTTTAAAAAGTTTACATGTTTTCTATGTTCTTTTGTGATCACAATTTGAGCTTACAGGTGAAACATTATAACTTTTTCCCCAAAATGAGCACAGGTAGCGCGGGCAGCCCGGGCAGCGCGGGCAGCCCGGGCAGCGCGGGCAGCCCGGGCAGCGCGGGCAGCGCGGGCAGCGCGGGCAGTGCAGGCAGTTCAGGTATTGTAAATGAGCTCACTGTGACATGTACTGGTCAGAACACCCGGTGGATAACTATTTGCAGCTTCAGCTTCACTCCGCGTAAGCTGCCCTTTGCAGGCTCAGCCCTCCTCAACAGAGACAGAGATGACACACCCATCATCGTGCCAGTGAAAACTTGACCACCAGATTCAAAATCACAGCAGTCAGCACTTTATGTTTGAACCGGAATCAGACAGGGACAATCAAGAGGCCATTGGTGCGCTGGTGTAGACACCCATCATCCTGGTCATGGTAACAGTCAAAGGCCTAAAACAAGGTAACTGGACTTCCTTTTCTTTGGTTCTTGAAGACCTTTCAACCTACATCCTGAAGGCTTCCCCAGTTTGACCTGAGGGAGACATTTGCTCACCGTAGTGAGGACTTTTTTTTAAAATGATGACGATCCACAGGGATCTTTGCTCATCTGCTGATGGCAGGAAGTGCAACGTGCACTTCAGCTGACACTTCTCTGGCCCTTCAGCTGACCTGGAGACATGTGCCAAGGAGCCGGCCCCAAACAAACTACCTGGAACCCCCGCCAACAGAAACGTACCTACTAGGCATGTCCTCGGCATTGTTCTGTTCTGTGCAGCCAGACTACTGCTGAGCAAACGAGGAAATTCTGTTGTGGAACATGATTGGTTAGTGTAACAAAGTCCTGGTGTGACATCGAAACCGGACCAAATCTAAATGGAATTGTTCTGACTGGGTCATAACACCCAACACATCCTGATGGTTTCATAAAAAGTTTTTATGAACTGATAGGTACCACTGAAGCCTTAAAAAAATTGTTTTCCATAACTTTTAACTTGCAAATCATTTAAACTTTAACGTGCACCAGCTTTTTAGGAGTTTGTCAACAAATAAGTAACAGTAACTCAGAAAGTTGGGATTTTAACTTATTTTGATAAGCCAAGACATGTTTAGTCTGATAAATACATCAAGGTTAGTTTTCATTAAAGAATACCAGCTGCAGAACAAATATAAAACGAAGAAATATCCCTCAGAATGTAACTAAATTCCCAGACAGAACAATACATTTGCAACAGGATTCAACAACACGCTGCTGCACAAGCTCCAGCGATGATACATTTCAGAAATATGGTGTTTTACAGGTGGCTTAATTGTTTAATTAAATAGTTGAATGTGAGGCCAGTTGTCTGGGGAAACAAAAGCTGCTCATCAGTACGAGTACATGTTTGTTCTTATGTACTTGAACTGGAACAGAACTAACTGTGACTGTGATGTTTAACGTCTGCATAGAGACAAGTATGGTTGAAAACCCGGGATCCGTTCTGGTGCTGCCCATTTTATTGAAGATGCATCCAGTGGAGCCTTCAGACAGCAAACTAGAAGTATTTTACGTCAACATGACGTACACATGACGTACACATGACGTACACATGACGTACACATGACGTACACATGACGTACACGTGACGTACACATGACGTACACATGACATAAACATGACGTCACATGACGTACACATGACGTACACGTGACGTACACATGACGTACACATGACGTACACATGACATAAACATGACATAAACATGACATAAACATGACATAAACGTGACATACACGTGACGTACACATGACGTACACATGACGTACACATGACATAAACATGACATAAACATGACATAAACATGACGTACACGTGACGTACACGTGACGTACACGTGACGTACACGTGACAGACACGTGACAGACACGTGACAGACACGTGACAGACACATGGCATACACAATAACGTACACGTGACGTACACATGACGGATACATGACGGACACATGACGTACACGTGACGTACACGTGACAGACACGTGACAGACACATGACAGACACATGGCGTACACAATAACGTACACGTGACGTACACATGACGTACACGTGACGTACACGTGACGTACACGTGACGTACACGTGACGTACACGTGACATACACGTGACAGACACGTGACAGACACATGACAGACACATGGCGTACACAATAACGTACACGTGACGTACACATGAGGTACACATGACGGATACATGACGGACACATGACGTACACGTGACGTACACATGAGGTACACATGACGGATACGTGACGGACACGTGACGTACACGTGACAGACACGTGACGTACACGTGGCGTACACATGATGGACACATGACGGACACATGTTCGCAACTGCATGGAGCTTAAAATGTGTCCCTGAGTCGCCCAGAGGACGTTCTTCTGAGGCATAAGTATTTCATACTTATGCCTCAGAAGAAGAAGAAGAAGAAGAAGAAGAAGAAGAAGAAGAAGAAGAAGAAGAAGAAGAAGAAGAAGAAGAATACCAGCCCTGGTTTATATCTAGTTTGCCACTGACCTGGGCTTTATGACAAAACAAGACACTGAAGGATCTGATGGACTGTAACCGCTCACCGCCGAACTGACTCCCATCCACACTGGATCCGCTACACTGATCAGACCAACAAAAGTCCTCATGACAAAAAATTACTTTCAGGGTTTCTATTGAAGCATTGTGTCCCAGTCGCAGTATGCTACAACGCTGTTATACAATATTTAATATTTAGTTTTTTAACCATATGTGACTAGGTTTCATCCACAATGTCACTTGAATCTTTGTTACACATAAGCTGCACATATGTTGTTTCTCAGCTAACGTTTTCATGCTGCAGCTGTCAAGTCTTAAATAGCACCATATTTATCCCTTCACTGTGAAATAGAAAATTATACTAAAATTACTTGAAATTGAAGGCTTAGAAGGAATCTTTTCATCCTATTACAACAGCCTGCATGTTGTTTGAATTAACTGAAACACCGCAGGGACAGTCTCCAGCTCAATTTTTAATAATCATTTTTGTATTTGCACTCATAGTACTGTTAGTAACATCGAAATGTTTTTTTTTTCAAGTTAGTCTTCGTGTCTTTGTTGGCATGTTGTGTCTTAAATCTGGAAGATATTTCTGCTTTGATACAAATCATTTGTT
Source organism: Xenentodon cancila (assembly GCA_014839995.1). Taxonomy (NCBI): domain Eukaryota; kingdom Metazoa; phylum Chordata; class Actinopteri; order Beloniformes; family Belonidae; genus Xenentodon; species Xenentodon cancila. The sequence goes on along the minus strand of CM026203.1, from coordinate 31,057,054 downwards.
GGTTGACAAAAATATGAACGTATGGGAGGCACTCAGCGAAGTTCTAAGGTTCCATTTTCAGCCAAAAATATTGTTTTTCTGTGCAAAATACAGAAATTGTTCTTTCTATAAACCTCAACTAAAACTAAAAACATACTAGGCTAAGCATTTCTTAAGAAGAATACATCAGAAGTTTCATCTGCCTGTTCATTGAAAACAAATTGATGCAAAGGACTGAAACATAATTCTTTTGAGCAGTGCCATCAACCCTCATGAATTTCCTCCTGGGAGCCGAACTCCGCCACAGCCTCCCTTTATCACCAGTTCTGTTCATAACCCTTCAGGACAGCTTTTCTGGGGCCAGCCAAGGAGCAAAGTGGGGCTGGTTTGGTGGCCTCAGAATTTCATCTGTGCTCTTTGCAGATGATGTGTCAGACCGCAGTGTGCAGCTTGCACTGGAGAGGTTCACAGCTGAGGGAGAAGCGGCGCCCAAATCTGAGACTACGCTTTTTAGTGGGAAAATGTTGGAATGCCTCCTTTGATTTGGGTTGAGATGTTGAGGCAGATCAACAGGCAGATCGACAGGCAGATCGACAGGCAGATCGACAGGCAGATTGATGCGGCGTCCTCAGTAATATGAACTCTATACTGGCCTGTCATGATGATGATTGATGTGAGCCAAAACCCTAACCCTCTGAGCCTTACCTTTTAGTTTGAAGTGCAGCTTTGTGACCATAGCTGAGACAATGAGGTAGCCATAGGTGCAAAAATGAGGTTGCAGATAGCAGCAGCTGAAGTGAGTTTCCTTCACAGGTTGGCTGGACTCTCCCTTAATTTCTCCCTTTGAGAAGTTCCAGCGCGATCTGGGCCTCTTTGCTTAACTTGCTGCCCATGCGCCCTGACCTTGGATAAGTGGAGGTTAATGGGTGGATGGACACTTTGGACATCTGACACAGTTTTATGAGTTCAGCCACACATGTCCATGTACAGTATCAGCGTTGTGTAGAGCAAATAACCATAGGCTGCTTCATTTCTCACACTGACAAGTGGTGATAGTAATAACAATAAAGGACGCCAAAAGCTATAGCTCTGTGAGAAGTGTCATTTGAGCTGCAGGTCATGATTTAAGTCCTGAAGGAAGGTTCAGCCAGACTCCATGTCATTTCCCTCACTTGGGCTGCTATAGTGCAAAATAACCTGTCAAGTCTCTTAGTTTTCATTTTCCAAATACAAGTCTGTGTTTTTCACTCACAAATATACTGAATCGAATTCCAGCCACAACTTGCTGATCTCCATACTGGTCTGTGAGCAGAGATTTCCCTCAACCTCCACCAAAGTTAATAACTGTGATTTTGGCAAACAAACCAAAGAAAGCAGAGTGAGGAGAAACACAAGTGCATCATGGGCGGTCCCCCTGTGAAGGCCTATTACAGCATAACTACAGGGATGGTTGAGGGTCACGTGAGCCAGCCCTCCCTATACGACCTAACAGAAAGCAAACGCAAAGGCTGAGCTGGCTGCACAAGACACGATCTTGATTAAAACACCAACTATTTTCAGGTTACCCTGGTTTAGACCAAACAAAAAACAGAATCAAACCGTGCAGTTAATTGAGGGGTTACTGGAGTGGAAATCTTCCTGTTTGAAGACAGTTTCTTTACCAGCCCTCATGTTGAAGTGTGTTCAGACAAGATGATAAATCCACGCTAGTGTATAGTGTAGTGTATGAATAATAAGACAAAAGATAAATATTATAAATGGAGTTAAAGCCCTCTATGAATAGGTGTATGTGAATATACATTCTGCAGTAAACCACGGAAACAATGCAAGAGTCCGTGAGCAGCTTGGTGAGCACAGACCGAAGCGATCTCATGCGTTCATCAACAAGCGTTCACGTGCACATTTGACACCAGTGGAGGCTTGTGAGGAGGATGGCATTAGTCCGCACTAGTTCATTAGAGCCGCAGTCCTGAACTTTTATACTGACTAGTGATAGGAGGTAAGTACATGTTTAGTATTTACACATCTTTTTATCTTTTATTTTGTTATGTCAAAATAACATTTTCTGAGTATGAGAGCATGTTTGGGTGTTTGATGTGAGTAGCAGCTCAAACTTAATACTAGTTTGTCATTTTGTTTGCGCCTGCCTCAGACTGAGTCGTCCATGGTATTAATTAATTACTACCAACTATTTATAAAATGATTTAACTAATTAAAATTGAATTTGAATTGAATAATGACATCACAAACCCACAACCGAGCAGAATATTGCAGTTTTCTCATCTTTACCTCCACCCTACTAAAATGATGCTACAGTCACTCAGACTTTAACAAACAGCAGAATATATCGTCTTTAATATTCCTGGATGGCTGCAGGTTCTGACTGGATGTGATGCTATTATATTTATATTTTGTTGTAACTGTGTTCTTATAGCAGTCTGATATCTTGAGAGTCCAATATGTGATTAATTAGTACCTAGTTTTTTTTTATATATATTTTTAAAATATTTTGTTAACAAATTGAAACAAACATGAACAGCCCTTCTGGGTTGTCCATTATAGAATTATGGTTCTTATATTCACAAAATTAGAACAACAAAAACAGAATTTATAATGATTAATTGCATTTCTGCCAGTAAAGCACACACTTTCACATGCTGAAACTTTTAGCAACAATCCATTTTAATTCCCTTTTTCATCTTTGACAGGTTAAGAGGCAGTAAAATACCTACGTGTTAACACGTTACAGCCACTTCTAATGCTTACAGGAGCTAAGGTGTTTGAAAAGCATAAGATAGTTTTGGGTGAAGTGTAACTTCAAACATTCAACAGTTCCTTTGTAAGAAATGCAAAAATAAACCAACAACCGACACCAACACGATTCCCTGAGTGGTGTCCTTCACCTCCTCTGTGTCTCTGTCTCTTCTTCAGCTCAACACTTAGTTTTTAATCTCATAAGTATAACTGTGATCCATTGTTCTTGTAGTTTGTTGTCCTGGTTTCTTTTTCTCTACTGTACATGTTCTGCAGACCAGAACCTCAGGAGCTGCTTGCTGACCTGCAGTTCCACCTCTGACCACCTCAGTGTCTGCTGTCTACACCTGTTTAGATAGTGGTCTCTGTAGTCCACCAACTGGATGGATGGATGGATGGATGGATGGATGGATGGATGGATGGATGAATGGATGGATGGATGGATGGATGGATGGATGGATGGATGGATGGATGGATGGATGGATGGATGGATGAATGGATGGATGGATGGATGGATGGATGGATGGATGGATGGATGGATGGATGGATGGATGGATGGATGTCCTCAGCTGTCCATTATAGCCAAAACCCCATTTTCATCTCATCTAAAAATGGTCTTAAAAACGTTTCCTGGATAGACGGGCAGCAACTTTTCTTAGATAGATGGAAGGTCATCGCTGATGCCTTTCCTTTTAAGCATTGTGTTATCACACCTGAATTCTCCAGACCAGCAACCTTCCAATATGTCGTAAAAGGTAATCAGCTGCATTTTAGTATCTGCATTTGATTAACTGTTTCACAATGTGTCCTACAATTAATTTAAAAAAAAAAACACGAAGTAAAATGTCATGCTGATGTCATCAGGTTGTATTTACCTAATTGAAAGACTTATTAAGAACCACCTGATTTCTTTCATGATTTCTATAAATTTTATTTCAACCTGACACGTTAAACTTTGGAAGAGTTTTTTTTTCATTTTTGTGTAGCTGTATGTCAGAAGGCACCTCAGACCATCTTTCATACCTCATGAGCAGCATCTGGTTAGGTTTAAAGCAGTCTCATGAAGTTTGCTGTTCTTAAATGCATAGATACATTTCAAAGCCAAATGATTTAAAGAGGTAAAACGATAGCAGAAGACTGTGTTAGAAAGTTAAAAAATTGCCAAAAAATATTTGCAGATGTGCGTGGCTATATATGAAGTGCAAAATCCGGTTGATCTACAGGAAGCTCCCCAGATGCAGTCTGAGGTCCACTGATTCGAATGTGAAGATGTCTCCAAACCACAGATTCCAACTGTCACATTTCAGAATTAACAAGTCTGAGAAATCAATATCATTGGCCTGCAGCTGCACGTCGCAAGGAAAACTGCACGAATTTCACCAAAGCAGACAAATTTGCATTCACGTGTCAGTCAACAACTGATCATATTTCTAAGTAACTTTTGTAAATTCTCTGTTCTTAAGAAGTGACTGAGGATAAAGACTAATTCACATATTTACATTTCACCGAATAAGTAGAGCAAAGGTCTGGACACATCAGCGCCATTTTAAGACATAAAAGGGTTATTATGATAAAGAAAATGAAATAAGTAATTAGTAGTAGGGGTTTAACCAATGCTGAGAAATAAACTTAAGTTTATTTCCTGAACTTGAGAGCAACCCCGTGTTGCTGGATGTTGCTTATGTACTAAAACCATCTTCGGCAGCAGCTTGGAACAGTTCCTTCTCTGCTATTGTCGACACAATTTCAATTTGAACAACTTCTTGCATGTATATTAATGGTGTGTACCATAACTTGACAAAGTCACACATATATGCATTTTGATCCTGTACCAGATGTTAGTTTTTTTGTCTAAAGGGGAGTGTGTCTTTCACCAAATCTTATGACACCCCTAAAACTTTGATTCTGATAGTGAGACACAAAAGGACAGGACAGAAAATGCTGAATGAACAAATGTTGAACTTTACAAGATTATAAGGAAAAAGACAGTGGTCTCGGAGAAGTTTAAAAACAGTTGTTACAAAAAGAGAAGAATGAGAAGCACGTTTCTAAAGCCTCCCTCCAGGAATATTCGCAGCAGTCATGACCGAGTGTTACTCAACAGCTCCTTGTTCTGGCGCTGCTGCTTAGTCACATAGTGCATCATGCAATTTCTGTATCAGTCAGACCGAAGGATCAACACACCCTGACAGGCAGCACATTTTTCTGCAGCCAGACAAGGATGCGTTATCTCTGTGTACTGATACGTTTCATAGCTGGAATGACTTAAGAGCTGACGGAATAACGGAAAACTTAATGGGACAGTTAAGAAGCAACAGACATGTGAGCGTAAAGGATGAAGTGTAAAGTCTAATGGAGCATATTTGTTCTTACTTTAGAGAGAATATGCTGTGTTGTTAATTTTATAAAAAGACTGCTGCGCTTGTCTGTGGTTTGTCCTGCTCGGGTCCGGGGACGAAGCTGAGCTGCGAGCAGAGGGCGTGAGACACCCAGGCGTTGGCGAAACGCAGCAGTCATTTTGGATTTCACCACCAAAACATCTGGAACTGGAGGTCTGGACCACTGCAGCCAAAGTCTGCTATGAGCCCCAGTGGGTCGGGCCACGGTGGGTCGGGCCACGGTGGATCGGGCCACGGTGGGCCGGGCCACGGTGGGTCGGGCGATGGTGGGTCGGGCGATGGTGGGTCGGGCGATGGTGGGTCGGGCGATGGTGGGTCGGGCCACGGTGGGTCGGGCCACGGTGGGTCGGGCGATGGTGGGTCGGGCCACGGTGGGTCGGCCCACGGTGGGTCGGGCGATGGTGGGTCGGGTCACGGTGGATCGGGCGATGGTGGATCGGGCGATGGTGGGTCGGCCCACGGTGGGTCGGGCCACAGTGTCAGCGGGGTCGGCCAACAACGGGTCGACCCTGTCAGCAGCAGGGTAGCAGTCAGCAGGTCCAGCTACTGCTCATTTCAGCTCTGGCAGCAATCGTTTAGGAAAAGCGTTTGATAGTGACACTTACAATGAGGATGTCCAGACAGATTTGATAATAATTCGTGTAAAATATGATTTATTAGCATCTTGGTTAGGATAAGCCGAGCTAAAATGGCGTGACCCGGGGGGCGTGTCCAGCCGGCTTTCCAGGCCGGCGCCTGAGTAACGCCACAGAGGGTTGGTCCAGTTCCGCTTGTACATGGCAGGTATGTGCCATGATATTATACATGATTTATCCCTGATAAAAACAAAATAAAAGTCATCTGCTTATCTTTAGAAGCAGTAATGTCAAGTAGCTGTTTTGGGGGAGAATTCCTCAGCCTCTCACTTCACGGGGGGGTTGAGGCCACGCTCCTTCACAGCATTGCTTCAGTTTATTTAGGAGCACGGCTCTCTTAAGGTCCCACCACAGCATCTGAATTGTGTTGAAAGACCCTGTCAAAGTCGAGATTTTTCCAAAGTCCTACTCTAAACGAGACATGGTCCACTCCAGAGCCCTTTCCCACGGAGACTGTGGTACAAAGACGCTGCAGATCCTCTCCTCAGTGCGCCTCCACTCTCCAACTGTGCATTCACAGGGATCCACTAACAAAAGAATCGATTGGCATGCTGTTTCAAACTGTGCAGTACTGCGTGGTGAAATTGATCAGCTGGAATTGAATTTTTAAATTACATTGATGCATATATTTTAATCTATTTTCATATATGGTATTTTATTGTCTATGATTTTATAAACTTCTGGACAAATTCATTTCCTTTTGGAGTTGAATAAGTTTCTGTTCATCCGTCCGTCCGTCTGATCACTGATTGCTTTATTCAGATGGCGCTAAATAAACTGCTTTTTTTTGTACTTCTCTCTAACCGTTGTGCAGTCTGAGTTTGTAGTAAATTTAAATGGTCCAATTCTGGGAAGACTGACAGCTGTCTTCTTCTGCATAATATTTCTTAATGTATAAACTAAGCCCCAAGTTCTTTGAACATGTTTTTGTAACCCTTTCCAGATTGATGTGCAGCAATAATTACTTCTATTAGACCAGTGCAGATGTCTTTCCCTCTTAGCTTTGAGATATCTCAGATCTGAACAGTGAAGACCTGCAATCTGCCAGAAACGTGTGCTTTTATAGAGGTCTGCATGCCTGCTAATGATCACTTCACCAAGGGCTGATGAATAGCAGCATCCTGCTGCAACCCACCTTCTTAAATCTGACGGCAGCAGTAAAGGGGGTAATTACTATCGACCTTTTGGTTAAATAAATGATGCCACAATTGAGGTTTTATTTTTTTACTTTGATATATATATATATATATATATATATATATATATATATATATATATATATATATATATATATATATATATATACATAGTTATATGTTGGCTTATCCTATATATAATTGGTTTATTTAACTACAACATTATTTTTATAAGCTCATTTATTCTCAGTTATAAATATGTTTGGTCTTTAATAAGACCAAAATAATAAGTTTAATAAGTTTAATTAGGTGCAAAAAACTGTGGATAATAATCAGAGCAGCGTGTGCACATGCTGCAAAACTCAGACCAGATGAAGAGTTGCAGCACTGCTACTCTGTGACGTAAAGCTTGAGGAACCTAATGAATACACACATTAAATCCTTCCAGATATCAGACATGCGGGGCTTCGTAATTCCTTGTGAAGCCTGGTAAATATAGCAACACTGCAGTGGAGATAAATCTGAAATTTCTAACTGGTTAGTTCAGAGAAATGAAATGTGAATTTAGCTTCTTTTTATACAAATAAAAAGTTCTTCTTCATCACTATAAGAAGTCTTCTTCATAACCCCTTCTTTATTTTATCATAGAGTGCATCAGAGTGAAACAATTCCACATGAATCCATTCGCTAAAGAAATATGGGTGTGAAAGGGATCGTGGCCAGCGATGAAAAGTCACACTGTCGTTCTTCATATTGCGCACTTAGAAAAAATAACATTCTCAAATTATAATTAACTGGAAAAAAACACAAATAAAATATCTTTACGGCAAAAGTACATCAAATATTAAAAGATAAGGGCATATCACACATTTTAAATTCTTGCAACAGCAGAAATCAAGACATCCCTCACTGAACGCGGCAGTTACTCAACACCTCCTCATTTGGATTCTTGACCTCGCTATTCTGTCACATACCAGGTTCATTGTGTAATTATGTACCACCTCAATTATCAACGCACACGCAAAGGGTTATACACCCTGACAAGAACCAGATTTTTAACTTGTGTACGCATGTGAATGCTCAACCAAAGACACATGATCACATACACATGCAACGGGGGAGTCACAGGAAACTGCTTTATGTAGAAATTGGACTGCATTGTTATGACAATCCCACAGAATTTGGATTGTTTCAACAGTTTCAAAGCACATTATGGTTTTTGGAGGAAAAAATAAGTGACATTTCTCATTATTATTTCACTGATAGACTTTCTGATGTTCAACAGACCTCGAAGAATGCATGTTTGCTGCTAAAGGGGTAGCATCATTTCCATCTAGTACATATATAAATAAGTGGCCTCACAGTCGAGTCACTGGTTTAACAACAGGAATATAAATCAAAATTCAAGATGAAGGGAAGCAGACACTTTGGCCAAGACCAGTTCCTACATCAAAGAAGGTCAGATCTTTTCTCTGCCCCCTCCAGACAAAGCATTTGACTTGCACCAGTAAAATGTCAATCAAAGGACCGTATTCTGCACTTTGCTTATTTGAGTGCATGCACACACATATTTATGAAGAAAAGTGTCTAACAAATTGGGCTGGTGGAAGAATAACATCAGAGCACCACAGTTGCCTGGTTCGCATTTTGAAATAATTTTCAGCAATTTACATGACCATGGAGGTTGGCAGTAAGTGCGTGGGGCTCCTTTGATTTGCGCTGCTGCAGAGGCAACTGGCTTTACTTTCACATGCAGGCTTTGTATGCAAGGGCAAACTGTTTTAATGTAATACATAATATTCCCTGCCATCAGAGGATGCTTAACTTTACAAATCTTCAAGGGTACATTTTAATAATTGTCCAGCCACAGACAAACTCTTCTCCCCTCCTTGCTGACTTTTGTCAGCACTTAATCTGCTTTTCAGACTTTGTGTTTTTACATCCGTACTGTTTCACAAGCATAGAAGAACACAACCATCAACGCAACTTAGTGAATTATTTCTCATCGCATGGCTTTAGCGAGCAGATCGCCAGCCTTCAGTCACGTGGCATTCAGTCATAAAAGAGTGAAAGACAACAAGACGGCTGAGAGAAAGAGAAAGAAGGGTGGACGGAGAGGCAGCGAAAAAAGGCGTCACAACAGAATATGAAACTGCTTTAAATGATGTTTAAACTGGTACTTGTGGCAGGTCTCCTACGTTAACAGAAACGTCGTCGGGCTGGTGAGTCACAAGTGACCTGTAAAGTCAGTAAACGTGAAAGACTTCTGCCCCGCCAGGACCCCGGCGTTGGCCATGATACCAGAATAAGTGACTCCACGGTTGCCTGATGTTTATCTGTTACATCAACTACAGACTTCGTCCTTTTATTTCTTGCCTAAAAAAAGACGTTATTTAATATTCATTTATCAAACCTTTTATACCCTTTTTTCTCACATAGAAAATGTCTGTTTGAGAAAAGCATTTAAATGTTAAGGTTCAATTATATTTAAAAATGATGAGGCACAGCGAAGAAAGCTCCCAGAATCCATCACAACAAACGCTTCTGACATCTGTTGGGGCCATTTGTTTTTTTTGTAAAATGATCATTTTTCAAGAGTGTTTCTTTTCTTTTCTTTTCTTTTCTTTTTTTGAGACTTTCAGGAAGTGATAAAATTCTGTGGGACACTGAAAAACTCAAACAAGGTTACGAGAAATGTAAAAGTAGTTGTGAACTTGTCTTTTGTGATATTGAAAAATGTCAAAGAATTCCCGTATAATGTTAATTTTAATGCTTGTAAAAGAGTGCTTTATTCCTGTTTCTTACCACCAAACAAATCCTGCATGTAGTCATTTTTGTTTTGTTTGGTTTTTTGTTGTTGCTGTTTTTTAACATCATTATTATTATCATCTTTAATCTTTTTTGGACAAATTATCACACACACACACACACACACACACACACACACACACACACACACACACACACACACACACACACACACACATTCGTTTGTTTGTTTTATCTATTTTTATCTTCTTAAAAACTGTGTAATAATGGGATGACTGAATAAATATAGATTTTTATTTTCTTCTTCTTTATTTCAGCATTCCAAATGTTACTACAGTTTTTAAAGGAAAACACCGTCTTATCTAGAAACTAAAACTTTAACCCTGTTATCAGACTTTGTGTTTTGAAAGAAACTTCACAGTTTTCAAGGATTATTTAAAAGCCAAAGGTAGTTATCCTGTTTAGAGTTTAAATATGCTTATTTAGATTAATGTATGTGTGGAGGGATAATATCTACTGTAAAACAAAATCAACTAGTACACTTTTATTTATACATATATTTTTAACAAACAAAAAAAAAATTATAACGGATAAAAATGGTCTAAAAACGTTTTCGTTTTTGGACCATTTAGAAAAGCGCCAGGACCCCGATGGTCCCCGTGTGAATGTGGAAGAGGAAAGTGTGGCCTCTTGTAAACTCAAAGAGCTTAAAAAATGCCCCACATCTCATGAACTCTTCCTACAAATTCTGAACTCCCGGATATAAACAGCCTGTGTGCCTGTTTACCGTCGTGCTGATTAGCCATTTTGGAGCTTCGGGGTTTTTCATTTGTACGGCGGACGAAGCCCAGGAGGAGGTCATCATTACCAACATCATCGTCTTTTTGAAGTCTGATAACACTTAGAGAATAAAGGTCATTTTTATAGGATTATTTCAATCCATGAATCCTTTAAGTGGTGTGAAATAATCCTTTAAAAAGGATTATTTGAAACTCCTTTTAATTAATTCCTGGGCTCTACCACTCTATCGAAATTTGAATCAATTTTATTCCACAGATGGCTTTTCCATCGTGCTTTGCAGTTTAAAAATTACACGCTAAGCTGAGGATCATGTAATTTCTCGTGTGTCCGAGTTTCAAATGAAGTGCCACTACAAAGGAAGGAAATGTTTGGCTTCAGAGACTCTGTCAGGAAAAGCTTCCCAGCGGAAGACTCCAGGAGGTCAGGTGAGGTGGTATAAACGAACTCACGACATGTTTTTCTGTTTGTGTTCAGCAACAGTCCAGTTGTTTTTCCAACAAAATTACCTGGTGAGGATCAGGTAAGGATCGTAGTTTGGGTTAAAAATGCCTTTTCTGTAATATTATAGGCTTAAAAAGCCTCACAAAACAACAAGAGTTAAATTACATGAGAACAGTGGAAATAGTTTAATTTAGTAAAAGTAAATGGTGAAAATATTCCAGTAATATTCCATAATGCCACTAGCAGGGATGTACTGTTACGTGCCAAACCAAATACATTTACACATCGACTTTTTAACTCAGGTTAGTCAACTCTTCACCATTTTCAAGACATGTGATCATTTAAATACTCTAAACGCAGGGCAAAGTGGACAATTTCCTATTGAAGCCAAAGGTTTGGAATCTCGAACGGTTTTTATATCATAGTGAAAATTAGTGAGCATTTTGAACAGGAAAAACACTGGGTTTGGAGGGAAATTCCTTGAAGGTAGGATAAGGAAATTCTGGATTATGTGACATGTGATGATATTTGAAACAAAACATAAACGGAGCACAGAGCGCTCGCTCCTCACCTCCCAGTCCTGTCTGAGAAACTGTGCGTCATTAGTCGTGTTTCCATTACCACAAGATTTGCGCAAAACCTACATATCACAAAGGAAAATCTGTAACGGAAATGCCTCTAATTAAAAAGAACTGCCAAACATAAAAAAACACCCCAACCGTTTACACTTTCAGGACGTGGTCTCTAAGACGTCTCGATAATCAAGTGTGTCATAAACGTGTAATGGAAACGTTTAGAGTGCTTTTGTACGTCTCGGGCAGTGCCGGACATGACATAGCTGGTCAGTGTAAAGTCAGCAATGTCTCATTTCCAGCTGTTTTGGGCCTCATTAATAGGATGTAGTAACTCCACCTAATCATTCACATCACTGCATTACATAAAGGCTTTGCCTCTGATTGATCATCTGCTGCCTTCATCCTCTGATGACTAGTTTCACAACAGTTGCTGCATCAATCATAATCATTTTTCAAAGACTAGCGATGTTTTTGTCTATTTTCTTCAAAGACAAGATCTTCTTTTTCATTATTTTGACGAGAAGTCTCGCAGGATGAGATACAGAAATTTACAGAGCTATGCAGAGAGTTATGCTCCCAAAAGAAAAACACAATTCCCTCTCACGATCAGAAGCAAGTGGGTGGTAAGGAGATATTAAACAAATAGTGCCAAAAAAAGTGTTCTGGATCAGCAATCATGTAGGATCACTTACCCTCCCTTTAAGTTTAAACGGGCCAAACTCAGAAGTCACTTCAGGCATTTGTGAGCACATTTTCTCAGGTTTTATTACCACGTTTATAACCACTTTATATTCATCCAGGTCAAGATCGAACAAACTTATGATTTTAATAGCGACTCTGCATATATTTTGAAGCCCTTTGTAATTCGTATCAGCGACTGTATAAACGTTCCTTTACTCCTCACTACAAAATCATCACTGGTCAGCTGGTTTTTCAACTAAATGAAGAAGTTACTGCGCCCATGCAGAGCGGAGGCTGTTACAGTGAGAGGCGGCGTCACTGGAGGGCTCCAAACTTTCAGTAGAGGCTCCGCGGATGGAGGAGGGACACGGTAACTGTAGGTTATGTGCTTAAAGGCCTCCGACACATTAGTTCGAGTTTTGCTTTGGTTTGTTTTTTTACCCAAAGTCAGAATCTAATAAATACCTCCAGACAGAGCATTCATGTATTCAGTGTAGTCTGGGTTTGAACAGCAGCATGTGGTTGACTTGGCTCTTTTGCTGGGTACGAGATGTTAAACAGTCTGAGAAAAACAGGAATTTAATAAAAGTAAAAAGGTGAAGTGAGCTGGTATCTGTTCTGAACTCTACCTGAGGGGGGGGCTTACTTTCCCAGACATTCAAAGCCTGTCATCTGAGCGATTACAGCTATAATATTTCAATCTCTCGCGGGTCAAATTACCAAAACATGGCAGCCGATAGTGAAGTCATGTGTGGAGGCAATGAGCTTTAAGACTGGCGGACTCTGCAGCGTTAGCACTTATAAATGAGGATTCCAAGGGTAAATAAAGGCTTCAACTAAGTCTGAAGTCATTTTCTTCTAATATTTTATAACTCTTGTAGTTTACTGCCAGCAGCAGTAGTAAACATGAGCTAATGAGTATTCAATGTGGCAGGCATTTTCTTTCTTAATTTAATGAATGATGTTCATTAAGTTAGGCCGCTTAAAAATAAAAAATAAAACATAATAATGAAAAAAATAGACTCAGAGAAAATAGACAAAATAGTGGCTAGATTTGGACTATTTCAAAATATTAAAAACTGCTTCATTAACCACTAAACATTTGACAAATTCCTCTTCAACCTACTGCGGATGGCTGCTGCATTCAAACAAATAAAAAAAGAAAAATGTAAAAGTATTCACTTCATCTGCATAATTCAGCATCCACATTGTTTGAATCAGCAAATTAATGAATGCATAAAAGTGTCCACGCTTCCGTTTATTTGGCTACAAGGCAACATTTAATTCTAATTTAATTTAATTTTATCATATTAAGTAATGAACATTGAGTTTAACCACTTTAAAACTTTCACACAAATATTGGAACTTTGATCACTGAACTTTTGACTCTCAAAGGTTTCGCATTAAAAAGTTTAAAATGTGATTTCACGTGATAATCTGTTATCTCACTTGTTATTTCAGCTGTCGGATGAATTTACCACATGACAGCGAGCTCTTTGCAGTGCTGTAACTCAGTTTATGCAGTATAATTTTGAATTTAATTTGAATTTGATTGGAAACTTTAAAGCAACATTTTTAAATGCTGTGTAAAAATGTAGCAGTATTTTTTCTTGTTAAGAAGCCCATAATATTCACAACAGTTACACACAACAGATCACATGATTATTTTGGATCATTATTCATGTTTTAGTTTTTTCTTTCCGATACACAATAAATCACTTGTGGCACTACTAACAATATTTAAAAGTAAACGTTAAAGTTGTATTTTGCAACAAGTTGAATGTGTATAGAAGGACATGTTCTTTTCTTTTTCTTTTTTTGTTTAGATCAGGTTAAGTACGTCTGTGTTTAGTGTTGAACATTTGCAACAACATTTAATTAATGTTTGCACTTGTCCAGTCTATTCTGAATGACCATAGAGATTTTTATATCCATATATACTGAGTGCAAAAACAAATCCAGAGTGGACACGTCTCTGTCTGTCTGAGATCTGAGATGTTTAAAGAAGCTTTACAGATTTGTATTTATCTGCTTAAAATATTAATAGTGTTCTAATACTGTAATTCTCCATTTTGATGAAGCTGTGGACACACGATTCCTTTCCAGCTATGGACCAAGACGGTGAAGTCAACAGGCGGCGCCCTGATGGCACTGGCGCTTCGTTTCCGACAGAACCAGGAAAAGTAATCCTGCATTTTCTCACCGTATTACTCCTCGTGTTGCAGCGAACTTGTGTAAGGATGTGAATTTACAGCAGAAGCTTGTGTGGACACCTGCGGTGCTCTCGTATAATTTACAACCTGACCAATCCTCTTCTGGCTTTTAACTGGTGACTGAGCATAAATATGCCAGAACAGTCCAACTCATATCCTGAAGTAAATTCAAACATCGAACACTAGATTACAGCTCATCACTGACTTAGCAGGCCCCAGATTTTATTTTAACAATGTAAAAGGAACTATATCTGTAGATCTTTACAGGCAACAAATGGAAAATCCTATTTAAGCAACTGGCAAATGAAGACAACATAAGGAATTTTTTAAGAAGCTCAGAGGATAATTTCCACTTAAACTTTCTCTTTTTTTGTACTAAATGTTTAAGCTTCAGACGTCCCTGTGCTCTGCCGTCCTCGCCATGCCTTTCCAGAGCTCAAACAACATCCTGAAACAGTTTTAGAAAAATCAAGAAAGAAGGGAAGGTTCTAATCCCCTTACCTGCAGATCCTGCGCCAGCTATCTGTAAGTATGTCAAGCTCTCAGCCTTTCGCTTTGACTCGTCTCTTTAGTGTAGCGCTCTCCGCTCTTCTTCTTTCCTCTTATGCCTTTCTTGCTACACGTCTTTATGTTTCTGCTTCCTTAGAAGCTCAGAAGTCACCACTCTGCTTTTCTGCGCTGCCTCCCTTTCACCACAATTCACTTCTGATTTGGGCTTTTTTTTTTTGCTGGGTATCAGTTTTTCCCTCTTCTGTTCCTTTGGTTCTGTAAAGGCTCTGTTTCCCCTTTTCTCCAAAACTTCTTTTCATCTCCTGCTCCTCTATTTCCTGCTTTATCTCTGCTTATGAAGGACTACCTTCCCCTGCTTTTGATAATGAAGACATACTGGGAGGTTTGTACTGGAGGCGGGACCAGTCCGTGGACGTTTGAGGAATGGGTAAGGTCAAATTATACACAAAGATGGACAGATAAATGTGAGCCAGATCCTCCAGTGACGTGTGGTCAATCGTAATCATATCCCTTGGCTACTGTTTCTGAAAAGGTCAGTGTTGGCCTTTCAGGGAGATTCTACCCAGATCTGTTGTGTAATATCGCACCTCAATCCTGAGAAAGCAATTGAAAGTTTTTGAGCACAGAAAAGTATATTTTGCAAGCACAGACATTATATTGTAAAAACATTTTCTTTTTCAAAACAACGATTTCTCTGTCTAGACAAACAATAAATGTTTTTTCTGAGCTTTAAAACAAAAGAACAATCATTTTATCCCTTTAAAATCTCCTTCCATGCCCCGTTCTGGTTAGGCCTGATACCAGTCCGTCAAAAACACGCAAAGAAAACAATTGCTAGTACACTGTTCCCATGAATGTTAGAATAATTGTGTTTCACAAACATATTGTTATTTACAATTATTTAATGAGAAGTGGTTAAAAAAAAGGTTTTATTCTAACTTTATTGGCAATAGTGTAGCTATCCATCACTTTCCAGAAGCAAGTGACCCATCAGTAAGACCCGCCCCTAGAATGCAGATAAACATGTGTGTTTGTATATATATATATATATATATATATATATATATATATATATATATATATATATATACATATATATATATATATATATATATATATATATATATATATATATATATATATATATATGTATATATATATATATATATATATATATTTTTTTTTTTTTTTTTTTTTTTGCTTTTGTCTTTGTTATCCACAGTCCCAAAACATGTGTGTCCATTAACCTTTACCTTATCTGGTGGGGTGGAAGGGTTTGAGTGCTGAATGAAACTATGTTGGAAGGAACTATGACCCTTCGTTGGGCCTCCCAAAGCAAATTGTTGCTGCAAATTGTTTTAACCCTTTCATGCGAATGGGAATTTTAGTCTATGGCTTTTTAAAAGCTGTTTCCTAGTAAATATGTGGGTTTGAATGGTTTAGTTTCAATGCTCTTGATGAGAAAAAACTTTGAGCTTGTCATCATGAATTTGGGAAAAGATTTCATGACGTCAACAGGAGTGGTCCCATCAGTAACTGATTTAAAAATAGACAGTGCAGATAATCTACAAAACTGATAACTTTTCATCATGTAAAGATGATAAAATGTAAGGTTGCCTGCTCCTTAATAGTTTTTGTTTCAGGTTTTATGAAAGGCACTTATAAAAAGAAAGTATTATTATTATTATTATTGGGAAAAAACAGCATAACAATGCATGTGCATCCATCCATGACCTGGTTCTTCCTGTTCAGGGTCACGAGGATCTGCTGGAGCCTATCACATCTCTCTTTTGGTAAAAGGCAGTAAACGCTGTCCATCCGTTTTCTGCTGGAGTCTTTCCCAGCAGGCAAAGGGCAGGGAACTGCAGATCAGGGACAGATCGCCAGTCCATCACTGGGCCACATGTCGGCAAACAACCACACACTCACTCCTCCAAGTAATTTTGAATCACCAATGAACTTGTGTTTGGAAGCCGGAATGCCCGGAGAAAACTCCACACTGAGAGACTCACCGGGCCGGGAATCGAACCAGGAACCTTTTTGCCGTGACGCAACAGTGCTGACCACTAAACCACCGGAATATTATAAACAATAATAATAATCGCTGTAGTTGTCTCTGAGTGACAATGTAGAAAGAAATTATTGAGGATACATGTTATCTTTGTACTAAGTAATCATAGGCTTTGTGAAAATTGTTTTAGCCAATGCCACCGCGACGCTGCCTTCAACAGCATGAATGACACTATACCCACGTTTGCTGCGAAGCACAACATCCCAACTTTCAGCAACATTGAATTTTAATTTTGCATCATTGTTTAGGCTTTTTGCATTAGTTTTCTATGTGAGAGAGGCCTACTTGAACCTACATTTTGTACACAGTTTATGACTCAAAAATTTGATTCACTTATGTGAGTGACTCATATGAACCTGAGTCAGTAAAATGAATCGAGTTCCCCATCACCAAAGTACATCAAGGTATGCAACTGCTTTTGTGTAGATTATAAAAAGTAAAAAAAACAAAACATTGAACTTAGCAAACTGGACTGGTTTTGGGAACCCGTCTGTTGTGGTAGCAAAACCAGTGCTGTTCTTTCAAACCGGAGTGACGCTCATCTTTCTTGTAAGGTACATTTCTTCCGTGTTACATAACAAAGATATCTACTGTCATCTGGCCAACACACCTAGGTGTACCATCCCAAACTGTACCATTCCCCCGAAAACTGTACAGTACCACCCCAAACTGTACCATCCTAAACTGTACCACCCCAAACTTTATCATACCACCCCAATGTGTACCATTCCCCACAAAACTTTACCATACCACCTCAACATGTACCGTACTTCCCTAAACTGTACCGTACCATCCCAAACTGTACCATTCCACCTCAAAAAGTACCATTTCAAACTGTAACATACCACCCCAAAATGTACCGTACCCCCCCAAACTTTATCATACCACCCCAATATGTACCATTCCCCACAAAACTGTACCATACCACCTCAAACTGTACCGTACTACCCTAAACTGTACCATACTACCCTAACTGTACCGTACCATCCCAAACTGTCCAGTACCACCCCAAAGTACCGTACCATCCCAAGCTGCACCTTACCATCCCAAAGTGCCATACCATCCCAAAATGTGCTGTACCATCCCAAAGTAACGTACCACCCCAAAGTGCCATACCATCACAAAATGTTCCATCCCAAAATGTACCGTCCCATCACAAACTTTATCATACCACACCGATATGTACCATTCCCCACAAAACTGTACCATACCACCTCAAACAGCGACAAACCACCCCAAACAGTACCGTACTACCCTAAACTGTACCGTACCTTCCCAAACTGCACCATACCACCCCAAAGTTCCATACCATCCCAAAATGTACCGTACCACCCCAAACTGTATCGTACCATCCCAAAGTACCGTACCATCCCAAAGTACCGTACCATCCCAAAGTACCGTACCATCACAAAATGTACCATCACAAACTGTAATGTACCACCCCATACTGAGCTGTACTGCTCAGTGGCTTGGCTTTACTTTTTCTACTAGCACTATAAATTGGTTAACGGGTATGTTCAGTAAAGACATGATCATTTTTTATTTTTTGTGAGTTTTATCAGCACAGATATTTGTTTATTATTGTAACTTAGAAAATAATGAGATCACAGTTTAAGGCAAATTAATGCAGAAAACCAGTTAATTGCGACAAGTTCAGTGCTTTTTTTTCTGCTACCATATATCATATTCACACTAAAATGTTTTGAAAGTTAGTGCCAAATTATAAGTGGAGCAGAGAGTGTTTAGGTGTATATAATTTCAATTGCATTACTTTAACACCAGACGTCACACCATATTGTTTAACTATGCCAGAATAATCTCTTCTGTTCTGCCACTAAAAAAATATAATTTAATGTTTTTACATATGCCCTTATATCAGCCAAGATATTAAAGAATCTGAAAGTCAAAAGATTAATCTAAGATCATAAAGATGCTAAAATTAAATACCCAAGTTGGCAAGATAACAGTGGAGAAGACATTTTTGCTTCAACTTATGTGTTGAATTTGGATTCAACAGAGGCTACAGGATTTGAAAAGACGCTTGCTGTGAAAATGTTCAGAAAAAACTGACTTACGAATATGCCCACCTGAAGAGAAACTGGCTCATACGTACCAACATTCTTGAGACCGAGAAACAACACGCATGGTTTAGGTGCATTGAGGTCGGATCTTTTAAAAACATCTCTCACAGATTTCATTTCACAACAAATCACACAATTATATAAACAGCAATAAGCATACAGTCCCATAGTGTTACTGCATTTATGCTTGTGCGACATGAAATTAAATAAGTAGGTGCCAATTACAAAACTGAAGTCTTAGCAGCTGGGACTCATTATTAAGTTATTAAACTATCCAGAACTTAGTGCTGTATAATGACCTTTATACTCCCCTGGAAATAAGAGGAGAGGGTTGGAGGGCCACATCTTTTTGGTGGTTGTGAAGGACCACAAACTGAGTGAAATGCAAAGGCCATTGTGAAGTTGAGAGACTGCAGTGACTCGGTTAACTTTTCCTGAAACTGGCTCTCACCAAATTAAGTTAACTCATTCAATAATTGTTTAAATATATTCGGGCACGGGCAGCACGGCGGGTTAGTGGTTTGCATTGTTGCTTCCCGCCGGGAAGCCTCCTGGTTCAACTCCCAGCAGGAGCAGGAGGAGTTTTGATGCTCCCCCATGCTCACATGGTTTTCTTCAGCCTGCTCTCACAGTCCAAAAGCTTGCGTTGGGTTGATTGATTCTAAACCGCCGATGGGAGTGAACGTGGGCGTGTATGGTTGTCTGCTTGTGGCCCTGCGTCAGACTGCTGACCTGTCCGTCCTCCTGCATGAAGTGTGCTTGGATAGGCTCCACCAGACCCCTGTGACCCTGCGCTCGATTAAACGGGTTTAGAAACTGGAAGGATGTATGCAGTTTGTTTGCACACTTGATTGTCAATGACTATTCTAAAGGGACTCTTGCTGCAGCTGATGTCAGCTTTTAACAGGTCACAAAGTCTCACACATAGATTTTTTTGTGCTTAAATACGTAATAATAATAATATGCTGCTGTGATTTCCCTGTTGAGACCTATAAAGTAAATCTATCTATCTCTCACAGACCCAAACCAGACTAGGATTTTTCAGCCTCCATGTATTGTTTGACCTTAACTTCTCATTTTGCAGCCTTTGCTGAACCTGAAGCTGCCCACGTCCAAGATTAAATCACAGGGGTGGGTGTGGGTGTGTCCTCCGTGCTCTGTGACCAAAGCGTGTCACAGAGATTTCATTAAGACCTGAGAAAATCACATCAGAGGCAGAAAAGTCTACTTCAAGGAGCTTTATGAGCCCTGAAAACTGACAGCAAGGGAACTTGTTGAAGCGTACGTAGGTAACGTTCTTTTTTTAATAACTCAGCTATTGTTGCCTTCAGCTTCACAAGATTTTCTATTCTTCGATTATGTTTAAACCAAGACTGTCTACATATTTACTCCACCCCTTTATGACTAAATGTGTTGTTTGCAATGAGAAATAAGCATGGAAGTGTATGTTCACAAACTTCCAAATCTTTTTGTTGTGGCATACATCATTTTTATCTTTAGAGTGCATGTCTACTTTTTGGTATGGGTCTTATGAATAAAGCCCTGCGCAGGCCTGACTGGACTGTTCTTTTGTCATTGAGAACATAAACAGATTAAATCAATTTTAGGAAACCTGATTGATAGTTTGCTGTCCATGTCTCAGGGCCCCTGAGGCCAAGAATGTCTTAATACACTGGATGACGAAATCATTATTCTCTTACAAAAGCATCTGTTGCTAAGATATATGCTGGTGTATTTAGAAGAGCTATACCAATTGCACATAAATATTTAGTACTCCTACATATTTTAACCTCATACCTAACAAAAGTTATACATGTTCATGTTTAAGGACAATTACTGGAAGGCTATCGGGTCTCAAGATAACTCCCTGACCCCGTGTTAAGGTGCAAGCAGCATCTTGGGTACTCCTGCTGTCTCTCGTGATCTTTGAATCCGTGATTCATGGAAACCCGTTTCATAACTTTGTCTTAGATATTTTGACATTTCTGGTATGCTTCTACTCTTTATCTTAAGAGTAATCCCATATTGGTGAGAAGCTCCACAGTTCGCCTTCAGTTGTTCCCCCCTTCGCTTGAATCTCAGCACAGGGAAAATGAAATACGCACAATTTCAAAAGTCAGAGGTCGATTTTAATCTCCTCGGTAGCATGAAAGCAAAACTCTTCACCCTTGTTATTTATTAAGATTACTTGGAGTCCCAAGAGAAATCAGATACTGCTTCCGCCATTTCTCAAAATATGAAACTTTTGTGAGGGAATGACAGCCCACTTTCCAAAAGCTTAGATTAGAGATTTATTTATGTCCACTTGTGGAGCAGCTCCAAACGTTGGATAATAGATGCGACAGACACACACCGTACAGAAACTACCGTCTGGCTGATTTATTCCTCTAAAGCTGCCCCCACTCCCCCACCCCCAACAAATCTGCCTTCAGACTTTTGTCTTTCTTTTATAGATGCTTCACTGACAGGGAGAAATAACCACTCAGAAATCCTCCTCAGTTCTCACACTCCTGGGTATTATATTTCTAATGTGAGTTGACTAGAAGGAAGGGTCAATCCAGACAGAAGCAGGATGTACAACCTCCAACATCAGGACAATCGGTCTCTTCATCATGACGGAATGGTGTGGAATGTGACCTTTTTTCTGTAGCTTTGTTTTCCTCTGAAGGTGGAGCCAAGTGTGGCGTTGTGTGCAGCAATTAGAACAACCAAATACAGCCTTGGACGCACAACAGCAACACTAACTTCTGTTATCATGCCGTCATTTATAACACAAAAGTGAAGCTTCTTCCACAGATTAAGAAGGAAATGTGCAGGCTGGTGCTGTTTGTGATCAGCTCCTAACTGATCATCAGCAGACAACCGCAAACTCAATGCCAAAAAGGAAAGACGTAAGCAGTTCAGCCTTCCACAATGTTTTACACAAAAGAAGTGACGATTTAATTTATGCCTGTTCAAAAATGAATAAAAACAATCATTAGCAAAGGTCAAATTAATGTCTTATTTTTTAAAAAGGCCAACGGAGAAAAATATGACCTTGTGTGGGTTGTTAGAAGGTTTTGAAACAACGTAACCGAAAGGAAAAAAGCAGAACAAAATATAGACTGAACAGACTTAAATGAAAATTCCCTCCACTAGTTTTATGGGCTTACGTTGCACCCAGAGGACTTTTTGAGCTCAGACAATGACATAAGACATAAGGACTTATTTGTAAGCTGCAAGTGACTCGCAGCCCATTTGTCAAAGAGTAGGAGGAAATTCCCTGCATAGCTGTTAAAGACGCAGCACCTATTCTGAAGGACTGGCCTGAGTGCTGCCGAGGGCTCAGACTGGCTCTTCAGATGTGCAGAGTAAACAGGATTGTCTGGTTTTAGGGGGGGGGGGGGGGTCTGCATCTCATCTGAACTTCAGACATTTAACCAGTGAAACATAAGATCATCATCAACATATCTGCAAGCAATGATGGCTAAAACACCATTTTCATTTGGAATGATTGGAATGTCAGTACTTACATAATAATAATAATAATAATAATAATAATAATAATAATAATAATAATAATAATAATAATAATAATAATAAATGGGTCATTGCATAATGAGCCCCTTGACTCAGTGAAGTGATCATATTGTGTTAATTCAACAAGTCATCGTGACACATTTCACTCACCACATTTAGATTTGATTCTTCTTCACAGTTACTGTAGTATTATTTCAATTAACTTATGCACTGTCACTACATTTATTTCTGTCCAGGATTGCATCATTTTTTTTCTCCAAGATCCTGGATTTATGATGAGAGAGTGGGACTTCTGCTTTCAGTTTTCTGCACATCCCAGCGCTTCGAAGCTGAGTTAAATGTGACACTTTAGGACATGAATAGGAGTTGTGTTAATAATAAATGGACTCACAAATCAACCTAACCAGAGCTAAAGAACGCATTGGTATGTTCAGAGCTCACAAAATTCCCACAAGATGTGAGCCAAGGAGGGAACCAGAAACACTTCTACCTCTACGGCCACCAGAAGCCAAATATCAAACCCCAACGAGTCTTGGAGCCAGTAAAAGGCTTGACGGTGCTAACTACACCCACTATCAGGTAATAACCCAGAGAGGGTAAACAACCCGGAACCACTAACGACAAAACAAAGCAAACAAGGAACTAAAACGCATCACAGTTCTGTTTCTGTTTCAGAACCGGAGTCGGACGAATATGAAGGCAGTTGACATCAGGATGAAAAGCAAGTGCGAAGCACCACTCTAACGCCTGTTCCCTTCCCCCAATGAGGAGGCAACACCGCCCCTCGCATCCACACTAATCATGAATTCTTCATCCAGGAAGCATTGTCCCTCTAAAAACACCTCGTGTCCTGGCCTCATGTCCCTGAAGTACTCTCATAATCTGAGCTTGACTCAGGACTGAATCCCGGCTTCGTCATCTTGCCTTTTTTGGGTTGCGCTGTCTTGTTAGGTAGTCAGCTGACATCGGTTTTGAACAGACCTGACCATCTTCAGCTACCTCAGAGCATAATGCTGCCTCTGAAGGCTTGCACAGGAGGCGCTTGGCCTGATGGGTGCCTCCCCCTCTACTTTTCCTGTCCTGATGCAGCCATCACTCTGAAACCGGGTGACTCTGACCATACGATCTTTTTCCGTTGTTCCAGAGTCGAGTCTCTAAAGTCCAGAGCAAATTGAAGTACTTTACTCCTAATAAGCCTCGCTGGGAAGTTGTTTTCTTAAAGCTACACAGCTGTTAAGTTCCAATACTTGAGTTTTCCTCCTACTGACTTGGAAATATTATTACTTTCACAATTAAACCTTTCTGTGACTTACACTGTTGATTTTCTTCTGTTAGATTTCAAGAAGCATTTAAAGATCTTTGATCACAATCGTGATGGTGATTTTTTTTTTTGACCACATTTCTTACTGGAAGATGATTCACTATTATCCTTCCAGGTTTTAATAAAGTTTTGGAACCAATTTTAGTAGTTTGAGCAATCCTCTTAGTTGTTATTTTTGCTTGATGCAAAACAATAACTTGACCCCTCTAAACAGCAACATTTTTTCCATGACCACAGGATGCGTCTTCCAACTTGATTGTTTAAGGAATGTGAAGCTCCTCGCTGCATCAGTTAGGGTTACATAACTCCTCGTCCACTGAAACATATTAATCACTGCAGTACTTTTCCAGTGGGAGGCTCTTACCTAGTAGCTTAGTTAAATCCAGGTGGTTAATTTTGTTCCTCGTTCTGACCAGAGCTCGAGCATGCTAAGCAGCATGCATGTTGCAAATTGATCCATCAGCACTGCAGATGATTAAAGATGCTTTTATTTCCCCATATTTCTTCAATTTGCTGCAGACAAGTACAAGAAGATGCTGACGGCCCACTTTCCAGTATCCTCTCCTTATTCAACCCGTGTGTTGCCTCATTGGTTTGTCGGCGCTGTCTGTCTAGGCCTGGATTAATGGATCCAAGCTAAGTCGAAAAGTATTCAAGAACTTTGCTTAATCTCTGCTCTCTGTGTACCTTAGCATTTACCTGTACACATCTGTCTGCCCCCTCCCTTTGTTGCTTCCCAGAAGGATTTCTGAGGAATTCAAGTTTATGCATTGTACTCAACTTTACATCATTCAAGATGTGCTGTATTATTGGAAAGGTCACGTCAAAAACGTTACTACTTAGGTTGTCCAGCCATTGTAATTCTCTTCATTATAAAAGAATTAAGCTCATTTATACTCCACTTTCATACGTTCATACATCCATCCCTTCTAAATGCTGTTTCCATCACTCCCATACTTCCGAATGGTATTTGCTTTCACATGGTTGTCTGACAACTTGTCCACCAGGGGGAAGTGATGAGTCAACCACCACAATCACAACAGGAAATTCTTCTGGTAATTTCAGGAAAAAAAAGACTTTTGATGGTTTATATGACAGTACTATGTCATAATATGAATGGCTGATTGTATATGTTTACATGTCTACATGTTTGTAAAACATTATATCAAAACATGTGCTGAGGAACTGACACCTGCATGGTGTCCCATCTTTCAGAAATCTGCAGACTTACGCACTATTCCCTTCCTCTGGAAGTTATAAACAATTATTCCAGTCCCCTAAAAAAGCTGGGGCATGATACAGATGATGCTATTTACACAATCATACATCTTGTGTGCAAACATCTGTATGATCCAAAGGCCTTTGCACACACAGTTTACCTTGATTTTAGCTCAGCATTCAACATCATGCAGCCGCACCTGCTGATACACAAGCAGAAGCCGATGTAAAACCTTTCCTCCTGAAGCGGTACTCCCTTCATCACTAACCGCGCTCAGCAGGTCAGAGTGAACATCACCCTGGCGGAGCCCAGTTTGATCAGTACTGGTGCCCCGCAGGGTTGTGTTGGATCCCCGGGCCTGTGGTCATCAAAAACCCGCTCACACAGGTCTGTTCCTAAACGTATCTTGGGGTCACACTGACAGCTCACTCCCCTGGAAGGCTCATGTTGGAAAGCTGTGCTCTAAACTCTAGCAGTGATGTATTTCTGCGCAGACAGAGGGTGGATGGTGTGGGTCAGAGCTGGGAACAAAGGTAACTTCGATTGATATATGGTGGTCGTGTTTCCGACGGTTTCTGAGGCAACATGGCTGCATGAAGAATAATAGGCCAATCCAATCAGTCATGTGCATAGACATACGTACTGTATATGGATAGAACAGCTTTATTTTCTTCTGTTTCGTGTACCTGTCTTTGGTTAACTATTGACCCCCACAATTTCTGGTGCTTTTCCTCTGTTTCATCCATGATATCAATCATCGAAGCTATGCACCAAAAGATGGACAAAATCAATGCTGGATGCGAACAGAAAACCTTTCCCTTGTCTGCATCTGTTTAAAATGTAGAGTATTAATGGGCGTTAGTCTGGTTCCTACGGACTCAACTCTGATTTCCAGGAGGCAGTAGCAACGAATGCAGAAGAAACCGTCTCTTGTTGCCGTTGGATAGGCATCCAACCAACCAGAAAATGAAGCATGTAATGTAGGCGAAGCTAGAACCAGAGTAGTATCAACAAAGACATCCAAAAGGGCGTGCCATGGATGGGGAACGTCAGTGAGTGGAATACCGACCCGTCAGTCCGAGCTGTTATGGCCGGTTCTGCTGCTGTAGCGTGACCCAGTACTGTTTTTGTAATGATTTCATCTGAATTGTCTCTGTTCATTGAATAATTATTGTACTGTTTTAATTGTTTTTATAATACGTTGTTGTGTGTGTATGTGTGTTTTAACTTTTGTCAGACCGTTTAACCATTCGGTAGATCATGCATTTTACAGTCAGGTTCTGAATCTGCTCTAAAACTAGAGGTTCTACTCTTTCTTTTCTGATTGGGTTAATTTCCGTAGAAGCAGACTCATAAACTATGACTCATTAATAACAGGCAGTTTGGATTTTCTTCCAATACTACAAAGGTGTTGCGTGTACTATCCAAAAAAAAGAAATAGTTGACGGTTACTTGAGTCCCTGAAGACGATTAATGTTTTAAAGTTATTTACAACCATCACAGCAGCTTGGCTTCATGTAACTGCATTAATTCATTGGCATGTAAACTAAAACTAGCATTTTCTCAGCCAATTCAAACGTTACTGAATGAACCACCATCAGAAAATGCCGAATGAGACTCAGAAGAGCCAAAAGCCAGGTTGTAAAGAGAGCTGCAGCTGGCAGGAACTAAGCTCTCTTTCCCATGAGCCTCACAGTGAAGTTGACAATTTAATTGCTGTTTATAACTTAATTTTTAAGAGTTGCAGCACAACAAAGAAATAAAACCACATATGGTTTCCTGCAGGCTGTCTGGATGGTCATATATGATGTTCTGGCCATGCTAAAGCGCCCCATAAAACATGGCTTTCTTTCATTAAACGTAGATTTCTTTATTGTGTTACTAGTTAGACATTCTTAAGTGCACAACATTAACATAAGTGCAGGGCATCTTTTACCAAAAGGATAGTTGTTTTTCTCTTCCTACTGGGGCCAACAGGAATATAAAGATTTGTTATGGTATAATATAATATCTACTATATTGCAATTCATTTGAAAGTATTTAGCAACTGTTTACTGTATTTAGCAACGGCCAACGTTATAGTTTGTAATATCTATAACAAAGCTTTCAAAGTTCAAGACTGGGGTGCAGGGTGGATTCAGTTGTGTGCAAATCTCTTCTGAATACAAAAATGTCCAAGGATGGATTCAGGGGCTTCCTAATAAACGTGGTCTTCCCCACGGCCCATTTGATTTCTTGTAGAAATGATTGCAATGAAGCTCTTTGTCATTTCCCTTTTTTGTGTTTACGGAAGTTATTACCTCATATTGTGCATAACCTTTCTTGAATAAAGTTCTTTCTCTCTGTGAGTTACTGTGGATTCACATGGCTGTGTTGCGTGCGTCGTCTGCGTCGTCTGCGTCGTCTGCGTCGTCTGCGTCGTCTGCGTCGTCTGCGTCGTCTGCGTCGTCTGCGTCGTCTGCGTCGTCTGCGTCGTCTGCGTCGTCTGCGTCGTCTGCGTTGTCTGCGTCCATCTGCATATGGTTTGAATGGCACGACATCATCCATCGCCGAAATGAAATGCGGGGAGGGTGCCTTGAGTTTGAGTTGAGATTGCGCTGCTTCCTCCAGAAGTTGGATTGGAAGGAGGATTTTTGACCTTTTCATAGAATGGAAGCGAATGCACCCAAAGACGAGGGTTGGCAGGTTGTCCATGGGAAGCATAGATAATCCCATGCCATGACGACAGCATCAGACGTCTTGGACACATGCTCCGTCCTGCATTGCTGGAATGCTGCTGCATGAATCCAGCGTTATGCCTCATTATTTCCAGCTGTTCCTCTACTCCAGCTGCTGCCTTTGATGATTATAAATAACAAACATTTGTGTCTGACAAGCAGAAAAAAAAGATGGTTGTGTTCATTTGCATATAGACTGGGAAGTGCGCATCCCATCCGTGACAAGCACATTTGGGGAGACATTGGGAACATGCTCACTAAGCACTGGCCACGTGTGACTGGATCTCTCAGATCTGAACGGGGCCCTGGACTGTCTCCTGGAGGAGGAATGTAGCTTCATCCGTCAGACGGCTTCCATGCTGTACTCTCGTGACCTTTAACATTTAACACGCTAACTCAAGGCTGTAGAGTTGATGTTTTCCTCTTAGGTGTTACTTTGGAGGTTCCCTGGGGAATGTGCAGTCTAACGTCGAGGTAAACTTGCTGGGACATACCCTCCTGAGCAGATTGACCCTAAAAACGCCAGAAATGCACTCTGGACAGGTCGCCAGCCCATTGCAGGGCCACATATAGGCCACGCCGGTCCGTGTGTGTAAACGCCTCGGCTTCCTCAGGAGACCTCTTCAGTTTGGTAGCTGGAGCTGTAACTCTGCTGCAGAGTTTGCACTTGCTCTCAGCTTCCAACTTACTTCTCTTTGCATCCCAGAAGGCTACGCCACGCTGCACGATTTCTGCAGTTGGAAAAGATCACCCCATCTCCCACTGTACGACTCGCAGCTCTTGGATCTTGGATACCAGGTCAACAATGGTATGTGCAGACTTTACAATGATGACACCCCTGAATTATAGGCTACAATGGATATAAAATAGTGTCATCAGAAAGATGAGAAAATGAACTACAGCCTGGTAGAAACATTTATGTTGGCCAAAAATACTTTAAAGAAGTGGCCAAGACAAAATGTGGTCCCAGACATAGTTGGGGTGAAAAGGCAAGTCACACTAATTAATACATCGTTTCATACTGCATTTTAATTATCTCGCCCGTAGACTAGGTTTCAGGTTTGTATTTCTTGCAACACTTCCTTTGAATCTTCTAGAAGATATTCAAAAGGTATTTGTTAGTAAAGTTTCCAGCTTATCCAGCGTAATCTTGTACCTCCGTCAGCTGCTCTTTCATTACGGTTATTAAGGTCCGGGCTTGATGCTCAAGACGTTGGTGTCCGTACCCAGATGATGGAGATGATCATCAGGTCATCAGGTCATCAGGTCTTCTCCTTATCACAGCATCTTTGTTCTACCTCATCAATCTGTGGTTGTGATAGCAGCTTTCATCTGGGGATATTAAAACCTTGATGAACAGCAGATGTTTCTTTTGTTCGATAGTTTGGGTTTCCAAGTTAACATATGTCCGACATCCTCTGCATATATCTCTGGGGTTTCTATTTTAATAAAGTTCCAGCAGTGTAATATTCTTTGTCCTGGTCCATCCATCCATTGATGCAGCAGGCTTTTTCTCATCAGCATGTCCACATCCTCGCTAATGAGGCATGTTGAGGCTGTAAGTCTTTTCTCCTGACCGGTATTTTGCTTTCAACTCACCTGTTACAATCACGGACGCTTCAGATATCTGTGATACTGACACAGGCATGAGGACGAAGTCATTACGCTGCTTCATCCACCGTTTTTCGAGTGCTTCAAACTACATACACTCATTTATGCATCATATAACTCATCCGTGTTTGATTTTGTCTTCTCCTAAATTTAAAGCATTATTTCAAGAGAAACAACAATGTTCAAAAAGGTGTAATAAAAAAGTGAGATAATGACATAAAACCTTTTTTTAACATTATGCCTTATTATTAAAACTTTTCTTAAAGGCAACTAATACCCACAACAAAAACGTTTCTTGTCTTTTCTACCATCACTGGCATATGTGTTGCCATGTTGGCTTCCTTGTGTGTCAATGCCAATAAATCAAGACATTTTTGTCCACCACTAATGAAATAAAGTGTTTCACTTTGTAAACTATATAACCTATACACTCATTTATGCTTCTGCTTTGAAGCAATGACAAACGCCCTCAGTAGCAGAGGAAAAAAGCCACCCCGCATGCTGCAGGCTGGGACGCCATCTGGGTCAGATCATCATCCACGATCTGTGTCGATTTTCAAATCACAACCAATTTTAAAAGCATGGGAGACCGCATGTTAAAGGACAGTTTTTAACATTTGTCAAACATAATTCTCTGAATGAACATAGTCAGATTCTGCTGGTATCATGACATAAAAAAACATTTGCTTGCATCGAGCTTCAGATCAGGTCACCACAGTCGTGGCGTGTGGAAACTTAGGCTCAAAGTCAGGCTGCAGGTCGACGAGTGTGTAAAGTCTTTCCTCTCCTTCACACAGAGAGAACCACGACTTTAGTGCCAAGAATGCATCACACATGAATAATAATCACCACAGTTCATCAGCACATTCACTCAGGAAAAACACAAATTTGGAAGAAATAAAACAAAAAAAGGAGGAAACTGGAGGGACATCAAAATCAAAGAACTGTTGGCATCCTGAGGAAGACATTTCACTGCAGATTAGTGGCACTGCTGCAGTCATCTATTATAAACTTGTTGAAATGCTCCATGAAGGAGGAATCTACAGAAGGAAATCAGAAGTGATTTAATAATTTGAAGAAAAAAAAGAAAGAAAACATGACATGAAAAGTCATCATGAGTGCATGAGTTGCAATTTAACATGGAACAACACCTGCTGGGAAATTCTGCTCCAGGAAGAGCTGCTGCTCCACAAGACAGGCACCTGCACTGGCTCCTGATCCGAACTGCTCCCAGTCCTGCAACTCTGTGTGCAGCTCGGCTGTAGAATCGGGAATAGAGAGGACAGGAGCAGCCAGGACATCTGGACACACTGAACTGAATAAAGAAAAGGCTAACTTTACTTAAATTTCCAAATTCAGCACAAAACAGTCCAATTACTAACTAGTGTTAATTAGGATCAGTTGTGATCAAAGGTCCATCTGGATGGTCACAAATTCCCTTCTGTATTGCACCGCAATGTGTTGAATAAACAGGTTTTGTGTCTAAAAGCAGTATTGTTGTCTTTTGAGACATGTATATAGTGTATATACATTGTAGTTTTTGACAGTGCATATATAATTAATAAACTAAACAATATATATATATATAAATATATATATATATATATATAAGCTTCTCGACAGGAAACGTCGAGTATTAGTTGTAGTTTAAATTATTCTCATACTCCATGGATTATTAATTCAATAAATGTCCCTACATTGATATGAAGATATCTGTAATTTTTGGAAGCTGGGGTACTGTTAAAAACACACCCAAGCGATTTTAAACATAATGAAATGATTTCTCACCCTTTCTGTCGTTCAGCTGCTGTTTCTGCTCGTTTTCTTGGTAGCTACGTGAACTGTTATGTAATATTAAAAACACTGTTAGACTAACCTCGGTTAGATTATATCATGCTGTAACAGCAATGGTTGCTGGCTGACAATTTGTTCACATTCTGCATGTTTTGCTGCAAAGAACATCAAATACTTGATTACCCATACAGATAATAAGCAGAATAAAAGTTTAAAGCTGTTAACTAAGTTTTAGCAATTTATGGTATGGTCATATGTGTGAGAAGGATGAGTGATGGTTGAGGATTACATAAACTGAGAGTATTTTACTGGAATGAGATTCATGACGATTGAACTCTGAAGATAAAAGGGAATATTAGTTTCATCAGCTGCTTTAGCCAGCAGATGCCAATATACAGATCATTTCTAGAAATCATTTCTACACAAGTGTGCCCATTTGTATAGAAATGATGTATTTGAAGTTCTTCAGTCAGGGTTCAGATGCATCATAGCACAGAAACAGCACTGGTTCCAGTCTCCAATGACCTTCTTATGGACTCAGATGATGGATGAGTGTCCATACTGGTTCTGCTGGACCTCAGATAATGGATTAGTGTCCATACTGGTTTTGCTGGACCTCAGATGATGGATTAGTGTCCATACTGGTTTTGCTGGACCTCAGATAATGGATTAGTGTCCATACTGGTTTTGCTGGACCTCAGATAATGGATTAGTGTCCGTACTGGTTCTGCTGGACCTCAGATAATGGATTAGTGTCCATACTGGTTTTGCTGGACCTCAGATGATGGATTAGTGTCCATACTGGTTTTGCTGGACCTCGGATAATGGATTAGTGTCCATACTGGTTCTGCTGGACCTCAGATAATGGATTAGTGTCCATACTGGTTCTGCTGGACCTCAGCGCTGCTTTTGATACTATAGATCACAGCATTTTCCTGCAGAGTCTAGAGTATGTTGTTGGGATTAAAGGGACAGCTCTAGATTGGTTTAAATCAGATCTGTCTGATAGATTCCAGTTTGTTCATGTTCATGATGTTTCTTCAGTACAGACGAGGGTCTGCTATGGTGTCCCGCAGGGTTCCGTGCTAGGGCCAATCCTGTTCAGTTTATACATGCAGTCCTTGGGAAGTATTATCCAGAACCACTGCATTTATTTTCATTGATAGGCTGATGATACGCAGCTGTATTTGTCTATGAAGATGAAACAGAACCATCAGACAAGCTTCAGGTTTCTTAAGGACATCAAGGACTGGGTGTCCACTAATTTTTTACTCCTAAATTCAGATGAAACAGAGGTTGTTGTTTGTGGTCCAAACACCTCAGGAAGGGATTAGATGGCGTTGTGATGACCTCCAGTAAAACTGTGCAAACCCTTGGTGTTATTTTGATCCTCTGACCTGCAGTCCCACCTCTGGCCACCTCAGAGTCTGCTGTCTACACCTTTTTAGATAGTGGTCTCTGTAGTCCACCAACTAACCAGGTACCAGTCATATATACATTGAAGTTCTGCTGCTGACAGATAATTATATTTATGTATCTGGTCTTTTGTATTTTTGTCTGTGTGTCTGTGTCTCTTCTCTCTACTTCCTGTTCTACCCAGCTGGTCTTCAGCAGGAGGGTCCCCCTTATGATCCAGGTCCTGGTCCAGGGTCTTCCCACATATGCTAGTGTATTGCTCATGTGTCCTGCATACTGGGGTCATAGGTTATGTGATCACTCACACTCGTTCCCACATGTTACTCATAAGTAGAAATATGTCAAGATAGAGAATGGACTGGTCTATTAACCAGACCGATAAGCTGAACACCTGCAGGACCATCACACACCTTTAAAAACTGTTGTACATTTCACCGTCATTATTACAATACAGTTCATCATAACGTTTTTTCCAGCTGCTGTTTTCGATTTGTGAGTGTGTTTTTAAGCAAAGTGCTCATCCCTGAAGTAAAGAGCAGCTCCCCTGTGGTGCAGTGTGGCATCTATGAGCAGCTTATGGTGAAACTCTGTTGGCTGAGAGGCCATGGAGGCCACGGACTCGGTTTGCAACCTGTGACGTCTTTGGTTTCAACCTTGAACAATAGCGTTTGTAGCACTAAGCTGTTGGTCGCTATAGCTCCATTTACTTTACCATTCGATTTTGGAATTGTTTTGGTTTTTATTGTGTGCGGATGGATGGATGGATGGATGGATGGATGGATGGATGGATGGATGGATGGATGGATGGATGGATGGATGGATGGATGGATGGATGGATGGATGGATGGATGATGGACGGACGAACGGACGGACGGACGGACGGACGGACGGACGGACGGATGGATGGATGGATGGATGGATGGAGGGATGGATGGATGATGGACGGACGAACGGACGGACGGACGGACGGACGGACGGACGGACGGATGGATGGATGGATGGACGGATGGATGGATGGATGGATGGATGGATGGATGGATGATGGATGGACGAACGAACGGACGGACGGACGGACGGACGGAAGGACGGATGGATGGATGGACGGATGGATGGATGGATGGATGGATATTTGGATGGATGGATGGATGGATGGATGGATGGATGGATGGATGGATATTGGATGGATGGATGGATGGATGATGGATATGGATGGATGGATGGATGGATGGACGGACGGACGGACGGACGGACGGACGGACATATGGATGGATGGAGGGACGGACGGACGGACGGACGGACATATGGATGGATGGATGGACGGACGGACATATGGATGGAGGGACGGACATATGGATGGATGGAGGGACGGACGGACGGACGGACGGACGGACGGACGGATGGATGGAAAAAGCTCAAACAACTACTACATTCTACATCCACAGGATGAAATGCTTTGTATTTTATTAGCCATCTTTTTATCATCAGTGCCATATTTGAAGGATTAGAAGTGTCACTGAAGATGTTTATTTTTGAGGGTTTGTCTTTTACAAAGTGGGTAATGTAAGAGAAACAATAATTATTTTTGCTTTGATAAAACACTTCAAGAAAAATCAGGTTTCTTTTGAATTAAACCAGGTCACAAACTATAAAGCATCTAAGTGAGTGAAGAATGTTTTATGGGCTTTTGGCCCGCTCTCTTCAATCATGTGGTTGCATCCTGCTGCAGGCTCTCTCTAGCCGTTTTATGTCCTCAGCAGTTTTATAGCTAAGTAACAAAGTATTAGGGAGTAAGGCTACTGCAGAACTTTGGCTTTGCTGGTTAAAGTGTAATAACTGCAGGTCTTTGTATATTCTCAGCCTTCTGAGGTTTAACCCCAAATTTAAGGACAAGTTGCTAAACCTAACCCTGCAAACAGTCTGTGTTGATCAAAATACTTTTAACAAAACTGTTTCCACTCTCATTTGAGAGATATATTACAACTTTCCCGGAATAAAATGTTCATTCTAACAAGTGAAAAAATACAGGAAGGATAATAGCACCTGACTTATGGAGAGAATTTCTCGGCAGATTCGAAGGACAAAGGTGGTCCGGTTTGATAGTGTCAGGGTTTCATCTGGGATTTTGTGGATGATGTGATCCCGCTGGCATCACTGAGCCCTCAGCTCTCACTAAGAGTGGTTCCCAGCTGAGTGTGAAGTAGCAGGGATTAGTATCAGCACCTCCAAATATGAGACATGGCTCTCAGACGGAACATGGTGGAAAAGCTCTCTCCGGGTAGGGAGTGATGTTCTGTCTGAAATGGAGGAGATTAGGTACTCCAGGGTGCTTGGAGAATGGAGGGAGAATGGAGCGGCAGATTCACAGGATGAAAAAGACAAGGTTCTCCTTCGCAGATGATTACAAACTGCAGGTAGCAACTGAAAGAATGAGTTTGCAGATCCACAAGTGACTGAAATTATTTTCCTCTGCAGGGTTGCTCTCTCTCTCAAGATCGCTCTAGACTTTCCCTTAGAAGCAGGGTGAGGAGTTCTGTCATTTGGGGGAGACTTGGCGTAGAGTTGCTGTTCTTCCACATCAAGAGGGGCCAGTTGAGGTGGTTTGGGCATCCGGCTAGGATCCCTCCGACAGGGTAGAGCCTCCCTAGGGAAGAGTCTCAGGCATGTCCAACCAGTAGGAAGACCCGGGACAGGTATCTCTCTAGGCTATTTTTGGAACACCTTGGTATCCCCCCTGAAGGTTATAAGAGTTGGTCGGGGATACGTGGTAGATAAAGTTTGGGTGAATGGATTTAAGTAGCCCACAAAGGCGAGAAAGATGCAGCTCTATGAACTAATACCTACTTGCTACAATGATAATAAGTAGATAAAGCTCACAAATGTCCTTGGAGAAACCCTGAATTTCTGTGCCCTCTTTTGTTTTTCAGACTTTTCAGCAGCCAATCCTGGGCTTTTAGATGTTTGCATTTCATTTTCCACTTGAATATATTTTATAGCTTTTATTTCCTAAGCATAAACATTTCCAAAGGGGGTATAAAAGTCCTCAGAAGGAAAAAAAGAAATAGTTCACATCCTCCTACAACGCATGAGTAACAGCAATCTAAGTAGTGAGTTCAGACACAAAGGAGCATAAGTAGGTCATTCAACAGTAGGTACTGTGACAGACAAGAGAACAACTTGGTGTCCTTCAACCAAATAAAACCACCAGACTTGGTGGAATTCCTAAAAACTTTTTCCATCCCATTAAGTCTCCCAAACTAAAAAAATGTGGGATTTTGATGGTCTTATGAAATCCACTTTTGCTTCCATGCTGAAAAGAAGGTCAGAAAGTTCACAACAAACTGAAAATTCATCCAGAGTCGATTGAAATCGAAAGAGCCCACAAAACTGGAAATACGAAGCAGAACTCTGGAAAAGAATGACCAAGTTTAATGAAATTCATAAGGTGCACAGAAAATCCCAGTCAGCAGGGTTTACCTCAACACGGCAGCACAGCGGGAGGAGAGCGAGTGAAAGTAGTGAAACTTCCCAGGGGATTAGAACGTTTGAAAAATGAAAATATTAAATAAATAAATATCCAGCCCGCATTAAAGCTACATGTTTTGCTTTTTTTTTTTTGCACACACAGACGAGTGGGCGGTTTTAGGTAAGATGAGGCTTTAACCTCTGTTTTGTGGGAAATAGTATTTTTCCATTGATAACTAGAACAGTTGATTAAATATACAATGTTTAAGCATCTCTGATGCTGATCTTTAATAAGTAATTGCACCACATTTTCCCAGTGTCTTCACAACAGCACAAACACTTCAAACTAACCTTGCGCGTAGACGGGAGGAAGGATTACTTAGGTTTGTTGTGCAGAATGAATTGAGACCTCAACCTGCTGAAAATACTGCGGTGGGACTTTATAGAGTTTTACATATGAAAACCCTCAAACTGGTAGGAACTGAAAAGAACAACAGTCCAAAATCATTTTACAGTGATGTGACAGCCTGATGATGCGAAACGTCAAACGATTACTCTGAATTATTGCATCTTCAGTAGCCATACAGGCTGTTGAACCGTAGGGTGTGCTTCATTTTTCACATTGCTTCTGCATTTTTGCTGGGCTTCTATCCAAATGAATATTGGTGGTGTAATATGTTTTGCATTGTTTGTTATTTGAGGTAGTAAGAAGAAGGATTAAGAGGAACAAATATCTGCTCCTTCACCTTGGTTATGATAGATCCCTCCCATGAACTGCAGAACCACAGAACGATGTTACGTTCTCATAAAGACCTCTTTGTATGATGTTTCCTACTCTCCCAGAATCCTCTGAGCTTCTGTGAAAACAATATTTTTCAAGGGAAATTTGGATCTTCCAGGCAGTTCAGCACTCTGTCCATCATCTCTGTTTTCTCCAAAATGCGGTCTATCGGGATATTTTAAAGATACAAAAAGAAAGATTATGTGCAAAGAACAAAATATTGCTGTTATGCTTTCAGCACTTTTTAATTATATATATATATATATATATATATATATATATATATATATATATATATATATATATATATATATATATATATATATATATATATGTATATATACAGGCCTATGACCTTTTACTTTGACGATTACAGTGTCACTGGCTCCAACACGTATGAATGAACAGCCCCAACATTGCCACTGGTAAAACATGGCTGAGCCTGTTTTGCAGCAGTGAGGGAGGGACGGGACGAACGACGTCATCTGGCGACCGTCTAAGATGTTAACAGGACAAGATTAGCACACATGCATCTTCATTTACTGAACAATAAAAATGCTGCAGTCATATCCTGAGTCCTTTTAAGTCCAGGAGAGTTTTTGTAATTTGTCAAAGTATATGAAATATGCTATTTTAACAAGCACATATACGTTTGTGAAGGTTAATAACTGCTGGAGCAAGAGCAAAGCTAGGGGGGCCATTTATTCCCCAGCGGCACCATGTTCCACTACTGCAACGTACCGGGAGTTCTGTGATGTTCCAGCGAAAGCTCGTTAGTTTCATGAAGGGAGAGCCTGGAAAAACTCTGTAATGTATCTGGGACTGATCCAAGGGCCACTCAGCACAGCCACCTCTTATCTTACAGTTCTTCCCCAATAGAGAAAAGCATCATGATGCAGGAGAAGGAAATGCAGTGCTTGTAGATTACCAACAGTTCCAGAGCTTTAAATAGAGCACAGGAGCATTCAGAATAACCGATAGGGAAAAGGGTAAAGCAAAGTAGTTCCATATGAGTCTGATTTACAGGTGATGGGGTTAAATGTGAAAAGGTAGTGACACAGCACATTACAGCCTACAGGGTAAAAAGCCGATTTGGAGTCATTATGTTGACATCAAAGCCAACATGTGACAACTATTATGAATGAATTACCTCAAACATGAGTGTTTCCCTGAAGCAAATCCATTATGGAGAATTGTTGCAAACATAAAGGCCTTTGTTTTTAATTATTGCTGATAAATACCAGGTAGGCTGCGCGTCCATACTTTAAGCATCTCTCTTCCACGGGGAAGGCGGATCCGAGCGAGATCCTGAGCTATGCGTCATTTTGGATTGCACTAACTCATCTTTCTGATGCTCATTTCATGTGCAAAATAATCAAACAACAGTTCATAAACTATCAATAAGAATGGGGTATTCAGTTTCTTGCATTTCAAGCACAGCTCACTGAATTTCTATGATTATCTTAATTATACTTCTGAACTAGACACGTTCTCTGCTGGGCTTAAAGCCTTTCTTCAGAGGTTCCTTATGTGTTTGCTGACGAGCAGATATAAGACATGGGCCTTGCTAACCGGCAGCTCTATGTGCTTTGAGAGGGATGTGAAAAGCCAAAACATGAGGACGAGTGCCAGTTGGGGTGCAGATGTAGATCTGGTTGGAGGCCAACTACAGGGGAGAAACGAATGAGCTGTCTCAGAACACTGTCCAGACCTGAAGGGCTGGTCTAAGCCCGTGGTCATCTGTTTAAATGCCATGAGAGCACACAGCCACCTTCACTTCTGTGTCTCAGAGATGATGTGCTGTGATAAAAAATGTGCAACAAGAAAAAAAAAGACCTTCAGAGCGACCGTGACGCTGAAACTGGGACGGCAGACCTAGTATCCACAGTAAAACACGTTCTGTGAGAAGACCACTGCTCCAAAATCAACACAAAAAGGGAGATTCCAGTTTGCAGTTGTTGGAGATCACATGTCCGGTTGTCCGATGAGACTGAAAGTGGACATGCAAGGATCAATGTTATCTGTGAAGGAGAATGGGAAGTTGCCAGTGCTCCACATCTGTGAAGCATTGGGCTGACAGCACCATGCATCCACCACTCCCATCCAAAGACAAAGGCTTAAAGAAGTTATGAGGAGAAGCTTGTAGGGGCTACCTGGAATGTCTGAGCCAGCTTAAATGTTGAAATACAATTCAACCAAATACTAACCAAGTTTTTGTAAACTTCTGACCTTAAAGACGGTAATAAAAAACGACCTGTGACATTATTCTGACATTGTGCACATCAAATGATATATCTGGACTCCTTGCTGATGTAGAAAAGGAAAGGTCCCAGATGTTTACTATAAAAAACATGAGGGAGCATCTTAGAAATTTGGAATTTGGACCAACCTTTTGCAATCTGGAACCGGCTGAACTGGGACACAGCTTATGCTCTCACTGTCTTTGCTGGAATGTGTACATGTACTAATCCGGCGCGTCAGCACCAGCTGCCCCTCAGCCATGTGATGAAGTCCCCGTGATTTTTGGTTTCTCTAAGGAACGCTGCCTGCAGGACCACATAGCGGGCTCCCTGGGCCTCATTTATTATACTTTACTGGTGTTGAAAGAAGGGAAGCAGGCCAAATTTCAACATATGTGACCCCCTAATGTGCAGTATGCAGATCATTTGAAATTCCAAGAACAACTTCTACAAATGATTATTTTTCCAGTTCTGGTGACAGTTCAGGTAGTCATGGAAAACATTGACTGCTCCGAGAGCTCTGCCACATGTAAAACATTAAACTTCAATAAACATTTCAGTGAGTGATGTTCTTATCAGGTTGCTGGGATCAGCTGGAGTAGCTTGGGTTTGCATGGATACATCTGTCTAAACCTAAATACGCATCACTGTCTTAGTCCGAGGAGTTTTCATCCATCCATCATCTATACCCGCTTCATCCGTTTCCGGGTCACGGGGGTCTGTCGGAGCCTATCCCGACGCATATCAGGCGAAAGGCAGGGGTCCACCTGGACAGGTCGCCAGTCTATCCAGGGCCAGTCCGAGGAGTTTCCGCAATGGAAATGGAAATGCTATGGAAAGTCATCCTGTCTAGGGTCTACACTTGTCCTTTACCTAAAAATAGTTGGGGTACGTTCCAGCAGACCCCCCAGGACCCTGAGTGGAATAAGTGGGTGTAGACGATGGATGGCGCAACATGACGTAGTTCACAACAAGGGGAGAAAACCAGAGGTGACACGTTTAAGACCGTAATTATGAAAGATAGATATCTGATTGTAGTTATAAAGAAAATGATGTAACGCCAGATCAATAAAGGTTTTGAAGAAACTGACAGTCCAGATTTACAGATTTACAACCGTTATTGAATTGACTTTGACTTCTGTGTGTACCAAAGTCATTTCATGTCAGTACACAGTACAGTGCAAAAGTCTTAATTAAATCACAGTTTCATGGCAATCTACAGCCAATTTTATTGATTATTTATTTAGATACAAAAAGAAAACACATTGGTAACTTAATGAGTAGGATCAAGTGGACAAGGAAACGTCAGATTTAGTGTCTTCCTCAGAACCTCAGAAGATTGAACTCTTTGTTTAAGGAGACTTTCCCATACAGATGTTTGTAATTAGGATTCAGTTCTGTTTAGATTTAAGAGAGCCAGGTTTATGATCTTCTGTTGGCATATTAAAAAGAGGAAAATAAATGTGGATGTTAGTAAAACTGATTAACAATACAACTAGGGGTGCCTGAGACATTTGCACAGCACTAAAGATCTATTTTGTAATTTAAACTAGCACTAATGAGTTTTTTTGTTTAATTTGAAGGATGTTTGAATAACTGCAGGATGTGCTGTTTCGTTCTCGTGGTCTTCGCTCACGGCCAACTTAACTTGAATCTCCATCAATCTCCATCGCGCTGGAGCTGCGTGCCTCTTTACGGCACTTTGTCGCACTTAAACAACAATGAAACACAGCGTTAACGCAGCTCTAAACTACACTGGACATTACGGCAGAGACAACTTTAAGACTCTAGAAAGTCATGAGAAGTAACTGTGAAGTGATGAGAAGAGGAATGGGCAGAGTGACAGGCGCAAATCGTCAGCGTCCTCCACAGCTACAGGAAGACCTTCTAGACTAAACTAAAAGTTTATTTTGTGCTGCTTTAAGGCCTACGACACTTTTTTAATGTGACCCAGTGTGGTTACAATTCCTTCTAACATAACTTAGGGTGTGCAGCAGTAGATGACTGATGCACGTTTAGTTTCAGACGCATCGGTGCCTGAACCACCGTCTTCCTCAGCCATGTCTTTTACACTGTTAGCAGAAGATGGATTTGCTTTGTCTTGTTAAAAAATTGCATGAATGTCTCCGGAAAAGTTTAAGGATTTTTACTTTGCTGCATAATCTGATTATACTTTTCTGCTTCAACACTTCTACTGCAGACGGGTAAATTATCACAGACAGTGGGCTTGATGCAGAAACGGTCCCGGCGTGAACTCTGTCCCGCAGCGCACTGCGAGGCGGTTCCATGCCATGTCATTACATCAGCTATTTACCTCATTACAAGCCCCTAATTAGCACCCTCACATATTTTTCTGAATTAAAGTTGTAGAGGTTGAAGTCTAACAACGTAATTACAAAGGTCAGTATGAAGGTCTGGAATGGACTTCTTTTTCTTGGTTGTTCTTGGTTGTTCTTGGTTGTTCTTGGTTGTTCTTGGTTATTCTTGGTTGTTTTTGGTTGTTTTTGGTTGTTCTTGGTTGTTCTTGGTTGTTCTTGGTTATTCTTGGTTGTTCTTGGTTGTTCATGGTTGTTCTTGGTTGTTCTTGGTTGTTCTTGGTTGTTCTTGGTTGTTCTTGGTTGTTCTTGGTTGTTCTTGGTTGTTCTTGGTTGTTCTTGGTTGTTCTTGGTTGTTCTTGGTTGTGAAGACGTTTCACTTTCCATCCAGATGCCTTTCTTGGGGTGGAAGTTGAAACATCTACAAGGATCACTATGAAGATCCTTGTAGTCTTTCATCTAACTCCTTTAATCCCTGAAGCTGCCTAACATTCATCAGATTTGAAATAATCTTTCATTATCACAGACGCTCATACCAGCAGTGGTAATTTGTAAAATGGAACTGTTGGCAGCTAGTTTGTCATTGTTGTAAGCATATTGATTTGTTCTGTGTTGTAAAAGATAAAACAAATAAAAAAATAAGATAGATATCAGGCTCTAAGCACAGACAAAATTAATGTATTGTAGTAGTATTGTAGTGTAAACAGTACTAGTACCACAGAAGAAGATATACTGTCCTAAAAGCCTCTAAACTTAAATGTGCACTTTATTGGATATAAAAACTGTCTTTGCATTTTAAGAAGGCACTTAGTCTTTTTGTTCTTTATAATCCTTTTTTTCATGAAATGTGGAGTGGTGGCCTAGTGGTTACAGTGGGCGTGCAGGACCCAGGTTCAAGCCCAGGGCTGGCAACAATGGTAAATCACTGGGGCCCCTGACTGGGGGCCCCCCGTCCGGACTGGGGGCCCCTGAGCAAGGCCCTTAACTCCCAATTGCTCCCCGGGCGCTGATGCTGGCAGCCTACTGCTCACTAGTGAAACTAGTTGATGGCAGAGGTAAAGGAAAAGCAGAGGTCCAATTTCGGTGTGTGTTGTACATACATCGTGTGCACGATGTCCACACTGACAAGAATGGTAATGAAAAAGAAAAAAAAGTAAAACTCTACTACACAAACAAATAGCATAATTGGCTTAAACACAATTAAATCCATTTGTCCTGAGCTACAGATGTTACGGGTAAGTATAAGTGATCTGTTTTGTCTCCACATCTGGTATTTTATCACAAGAAGCCGGCATGGTGACCAGAACAGCAACACAGTGTCCACACTGAAATCAGGAAGAGGGCGCTCACGCAGAGGAACGAAGGGGGACAGAAAACCGTCCGACAACATGACTAACAGAGGAGAAGAGATACAAGCAGTCCCTCCGTCAGGTAAGTACCAA
This sequence comes from Xenentodon cancila, assembly GCA_014839995.1. Classification (NCBI taxonomy): domain Eukaryota; kingdom Metazoa; phylum Chordata; class Actinopteri; order Beloniformes; family Belonidae; genus Xenentodon; species Xenentodon cancila. The sequence goes on along the minus strand of CM026203.1, from coordinate 31,014,172 downwards.
CAAGGAAGTTACCTGGCTGTAAGACGGAGCTACAGGCAGGAGTCAAGGGCACTTTAATGAGGTGTAGAGTTTCACAGGCACGCGATAATGGGAAAATACTTTAAAGAGCTTTTGAAGAATCTCTAATTAAACATCACAATATGTGAAAAACACCTACTGCATGTTTGTGACTGCAGCGCGCTGCGAGGGATTCCAGTTCGGAAGTAACGTATGCCACTATTTAATTACATGACATATTACACTATATCATTACAGCAGACATAATCAAGACGAAACGCAGAAGCAGTGTCTGAATAGTATTCTGTCACCAGCACACCCACCTTCAACAGTGACAACTCAAGATGCTTTCTGTATATCCGTTTTGTACAGAGCTGTGGAGACCTTCTAGAGCAGTGGTCTTCAACCCTGGTTCTCCAGGCTCAAAGCTGTCGATTATTAACAGACCTGTGTAGACCTTGATGACAAGCTGATGGTGATCCAATCATTTGAATCGTGTGTTTTGGAGCAGAGAAACATCCAACACATGCGGGACGGGACGGCAGGCCCTGAGGACCAGGGCTGAAGATCAGTGTTCAAGCTTCAGTTCCTGAGGTTTTTCATTTCAACAGGGTGAAGGAGGTCTGGACGTTGACTGGGAGACTCCAACCCTGATTCTTTTCGTCTCCAATCATTCTATTGTAGATTTGCTGTTTGGTTTTTGTTTTGATCTATTGTTCTCATCTGCAATGCAGTTTCTATCAACCCAGATGGCCTCACATTTCACCCTAGAAAATACAGGTATAGAAGAGTTTGAGCTCAACTCAATGACTGCAAGATTACCAGGTCCAGTGGCTGCAAAATCAACCCAAATCATTCAATTCAATTTTAAATTGTATGTATATAGCATCTACTACAACAGGTGTCTCCAGTATCTTTCCAGAGACCCAGAACTAAGACTTCCATGTATATATGACTGGTACCTGGTTAGTTGGTGGACTACAGAGACCAGTATCTAAACAGGCGTAGACAGCAGACTCTGAGGTGGTCAGAGGTGGGGCTGCAGGTCAGGATGTCAGCAGGTATCCAACAGAGACATCTACACAGACAGGTGGAGGTAACACTGGCTAACGCAGGAGAGACGTGGTCTCTTGTTGGTTCCTGTCAACACTCGCGCTGCTGCATTTTGGATCATCTGGAGGATCTTCAGAGAATTACTTGGACATCCAGCCAACAACACGTTACAGTAATCTAGTCTAGAAGATACGAACGCATGAATTAGTTTTCCAGCATCACTCTGCGAGAGGATGCTCCTGATCTTTGAGATATTACGGAGATGGATAAACACAGTCTTACAAACCTGATTAATCTGCTGTTTAAATGACAAATCCTGATCAAAATAACTCCAAGGTTTCACACAGTTTTACTGGAGGACATCACAACCCCGTCTAATCCAGAGATTAGAAGCAACAACTTAGAGGACGTCCAGTCCTGGCTGTTCTTAGAAGTGCCTGGAGTCAGGCTGGTTCTGTTTGATCTGGATTCATAGACAGATACAGCTGCGTATGTCCCCCCTCCGCCACCCTGCTTCACAGTTGGTATGAGCTGGAATCGTCATCATGACCTGAAGACATCGTACCAGATGTACCAGAGGTCTTGTGGCTCATTCAGATGCAACTTTGCAAAAAATTGCAATTATCAATGTTCGTTTTAGAGAAATTAGTTTCTCTTTGTAGTCCTTTGAAACAAGTCATACTTATGTAGTCATATTGTTATGAACGTCAATATTTAACGTGCTAATTGATGTCTGAAGAGTTTGAGGCGCTCTTTTCTTTGCTGCAGTTTCCCTGAGAGTTGCATGGTCTGACCTTGGGTTGAACTTTCAAGGGCAGTTACTTCTGAGAAGATTAGCGACTGTCTTGAACGCTTCCAATGGCAAATAACTTCCCAGCACAGGATGATGCTCTCCAGATTCCTTGGAAATGACCTTTTAGCTCTCCCAGATTCACGGCTTGCAACAATTGCTTCTCATTGTCATTGTTGGTGTCTTTCCTGCTTTGCACTGTAGTAACACACTTTAATTGAGATGCTCACACTTTGATAATAAGTCCATTAGGTTGCTTTGATTTACATCCTCTGGCTGAGACTTATCCTGTTATATCCTACAGAAGAGAAGACGTGTATACTCTGCAGAATCTGGGTTACTTTCGTTTTGACAACCGAACAATATGTGTAAAAGTCTAAAATCCCAATACGAAACATTTTTAAGGGAGCCTTAATAAAGGTTTTCCAGCAGTGAGAGGCGAGGTCATTACCTTCCCAGACGTATATTACGCATCCAAAATTCAACTCAATTTGTGTCTGTCAGTCATTCAGTGTTTTCCATGCTTTTAATTTCTCATGGGTCTGTCAGGTTACTTGCATTACAAAAATAAATACTTTCCTTTGCCCATCGTTTAAACTTCAAACTCTCCCACTGTGGGACTGTGGGGAGGAAAAGGGCTGCTGCTGTAATCCAAACACTCGGAGCCCCGGAGTCTCCTGTTTGTGAGCTCGGCCCACAGAGCAAATGGAATTTGTCAATTATACCTGTATAAACAAGATTATTGTCTTTGGTTTACACTCAGAAGGACAGATAACATCTTCAAAACATGACGATAGGTGAGGTTTCATTTCTACACTTGCTGTTGAGTAACGGTATATTACATTAGCTTATTTATTCCAGAGATTATTTTTATGAAGCTACTAAACAAAGAATAGTTGGCCTTGTTCTCTCTGCGTGTTTCTGGAAGTTTAACCATAAACATATGACAAAATCCCTCTTAAAAACTAATTAAAATCTGAATTTTATTGTCATTTGAATTAAACAAAGAAAAAACACTTAAGTAAAGGTTATAAATCCTGAAAGAAAAACTAATTATTAATGGTCTTTTAGAGCCAGAGCCTCTGGAGGGTTTTACAAATCACCAGTAATCACAAAGTATCTTCTAATATTTACTTTTGAAAATTACGAACAAAGAGTAATGATTACAATGATGAAATGACTGAATTAAATTTAAGCTTGTTAAGTGACCCTCAGCCAGTTTTATAGACATTATTCTATGTTTACATAAGAAGATTGAGTTTGAAGTATTTCTGAATATGCAAAGCATTTGTAAGACGGAAAAGATGCCAAGTTTGTCTGAGGCATTCCAAAAACAATCCACTATTTAAAATGAATTGTAATTAACGCCAGTATATTACTACACTGGGTAAATTCATCTCCTTTGGAGTCATGTGAAAAAGAAAGTACACCCTCTTTCAACGTTAAAGTTTTACAAAACAGAGGGTAAAACAATAAAATCCAGTTCCCTCTGAGGGAAAATCAGAAAATAACAAGAGGGTAAGCAGCAGCCTTTAAGAAGGTGCAGCCAAGCTCCATAAAAGTGGAGGTTTCAGCAGCTTTGTGGTCAGGAGATTTCAGGTGTGTTAAGACAATGCAAAGAAGGAGAGACATCAGTAATGATCCCAGAGAAGCAACTGCTGCTGACCATCAATCTGGAAAGGATTATGAGGTCATTTCTAAATAATTCGGAGTCAAGCACAGAGAAAAATTGGTCTTTTATTCTCAAGCGGAAACATTCAAGACAGTAGCCAGTCTCACCAGAAGTGGACCCCCACAAGTGCACCCCGAGGTCCGATGGTGCAATACTTACAGAGATTGAAGAAACACAAGAAAAACAAACAAAAGCACACACACTGTTGTACTAGAAAAAGACTGCAAAGTATTATTAGTTTGAAATGAGTGCAAAGACAAAGAGTTTTCTCCATAATACACAATAGAGTTTAGGTTTGCAAAGTTATATCAGAACACGTGTTGAAAAGACCTCTGTGGAGGTTACGACCTCAGACACTTTGAAATGGTGTGGTGAGTATTGTTGATGTGATTTCTCACCCAAAGCTTGTTTTTAAAATCCCGTGTCGTGAACACCGACTCACCTCAATGAACGGATGCAGCGTACGAATACAAATAGTGAGAAAAGCCGCGAATAAGAGTGCTGAGGCGGTTTACTGAGCTGCTGAATTATGGTATGTACCCTGCTGTTTATATATATGTGTATAAACATAAACCTTTGAATTAAAGGGGTTCAACCTTTTTTGCATCGCTCCCTACGGAAGTGACCTTTGACTCCAGCGAGCAGTGACACGTACAACTGCTTCTCGTCTGGTTTTTCATGCTCTGTGACTCCGTGACTCAGTCCAGGTCTGGGGAGCTCTTTAGGTAGAAGTTGCACAAACACACCACCAGCCATTCTCCCTGTTGTATGGTGGCTCTTACCTTGTCCAGGCCTTTTGTTGTTCCGTTCTCATCAACAATCCGTCCCAGAAAGTTCACAGAGGTTCTAGAAAAGTTGCACTTTTCCGTCTTTCAATGTAACCCGTGCTTTCTCCAGTCTTCGCAGCAGCACTAGCAGTCTTATTGTTCTGGGCTTGTGTTTTTGCTTGGAAAAGTACGTCATCCATCTGGCAAATTACTCCATCTAGGTCCTCCAGCTGCTGCGACATTCTTCTTTGTGCTGTGGCGCAGAGGAGATGCCAATGCAGATGCCAACGCAGACTCAGTTGAAGTAGTGTGTAAGAGGAGCCAGGTCTGCACTAAAACACATTATTTTGGTAAGATAGACTTTGGCCTTTAACACTTTTGCATAATGTCTGATTGTACATCTTTAGAATGACATTGGTGGTTGTGAGGAGGTGTTTTACTACATGTGTTGCAATATTGTTACTTGCAAGGATGAACCCATGATTCAAAAAGTCAAAAAGTTTATTTTTGAGTTGGTTTTGTGTTTTTCATTGCGTTTATCATCAACTCTGGGGAATTCAGGTTTCTATTGAGTCAAATAGTCAGGTTTTAGGTTAGACCGTGTTACTTTTCCTGGATGAAGAACTCATGTGTAGTGCACGCTGGGTAGTGTCAATGCTGAAGCTGAGTTCAGGGGAGGGCAGAGGAGCCAGGAGCCGTCCACAAGTGGCCCTGTGTAGCATCGTGGCCCGCCGTCTGTTTGGCCGGCTTCGCTGGCTTCACCAACATCAGGAGCGGTGGCAGATGCAGGGTGCAGGAGATGGAGCAGGTGCCGGATCTATGCTGAAAGAAAGATAATTGAGAAGTGGCTGCTCCCCCAAATCATGCAGCACAAATGTGACCAGTCCAGTCTCCTCTGATACTCCTGATGATGAGGTCGTTGGTCACATACAACTTTCTTCTAAAGGTCTTCAATTTGTTAAAGGGGTCATTGAATGCAAAATTCCCTTTTCTTGTTTGTTTTTTTAATATATTGGTGCGATGGATGTGTGTACACTTCCATCCAATAATGATAAAAATCCACCGTGTTTTTTTTTATTGCGATTTAAAAATCTCTTTTCTGAAAACAGGCTGTTCTAAAATTCCTGTCACAATGACGTAGTTCAGCACAAGCCCCTCCCACAAGAGTCGACTGACAGGCATCACACCTTTCTGACAGGTGCTGGAGACACCTTCTGGCTGCTGAGACGAGCTCTAAAGCTGCAGCATTAGGATCATTTCTCAGGACACATAAAAACACCCAGTTTTGATTTCCATATTTGATCATTCATACAAGTGAGTATTCATACAACAGTATTTCAAAGTTGTAATTTACAATGTTGAGCTTTGTCCACCCGCTGAAGGGAAATTCTTCTGGTATCTACCATCCCAAACTCACGAGTCTTCTCTGATCCGTCCCTGATAAAAACGGCAGAGGAAGCACACATGGGATTCCTGGATGACGTCACATCAATATTTGAAACAAATATCAGGAAAAGAGAGGAGGAGCTCCTCCCTGCAGCTCCTTCCAGGTCTCCCGGATAAAACCCACCCCAGCTCAGACCGCGGCCCGTCCACGACTGGCTGGAGGAATGTTTGTTCTGCTTCCAGATTACAGATTTAGGCCTGTACAAGACGACTTTTTCTGTTTTCCTTTTGATATATCATGTGTATGGAGGATGAACAAAGGTCAGATGAAGAGGAGAGACTCGCTCAGTGGGACAGAAGAAGTCCTGGGCTAGAGATCCTGTAGAATTGCTTACTCTACCTTTAAGACTGTACCTGGTTGGAGAAGGACAGACAACAACTGATGCTGTTTGACAAGTCCACAAGAAGACGAGTAAAGAGAGCAGCATAGGTTCCCAGCCACCACGGGCCATGATAGAGAACTTCTGAAACCACGTCATTTGGGGCTGAGGACCGTAAATAAAACGCACAACAGCTGTGTTGACAGCTTCTTATTTAAATCTTATTTCATTTTTCTGTAACTGTACGACATAAACACTGACACCACATGAACTTTAATATTTTTACGTTTAGCAGTGTGAACTAAGTCTCATCTTCATCACCCTTATTGTAATTGTACTTTCATAACAGGCCTGTCCACTTTAACTAATGAAAGTTAATCGTTTTTCCCCGTCATTTACCCGTCGTGACACCGGGAAGCCGTGCTGCTGCAGGCCAGTTAGAAAACCTGCGGCTTCAATCATTTCTGTGATACTGATATGAAGCAGTGGCCTGCCTTTCATTTCCTGTCTGTTTTGGTTTTAATGTGATTAATTTGTGTTGTAGTGTTGCATGTTATTGATCTAACAATACAGTACATCCACGGTTCCTGTATTTTATTATTTTTAATTCACCATGTGTGGGAAGATTTTCCCTTAGTAATCATACACATGATGGAATTCAGTCTTGGACAAACAAACAGAAACAACATTCTTCGGTGGAGAAGGGAAGTTCAGCTGTAGCTGCTTCGGTGTGATGGAGGCCTAAAAGAAAACTGCTGGGGGATCAGCGTCTGTGTTGAACAGAGTTATGAACACTTTCAAGGTGCATAAACAGACTTCCAGCATGCGATGGAGGATCTGAGCTAAAGATAAGTCTCCAGATAGTGTCACACTATCAAAAATTGTTTCTATGATCCACTGGACTTTTCACTCAACAGACAGATCCAAGTTTAAACAAGCTGTTAAATGAGAACAGTGTGAGGTGAAGGCCCTCAAACATCAAGCAAAGCGTGTTCTCGGTGGGTGTTCAAGTCAGAAGTTGGACCAAAACGTTGCTGTTGCTGGATGGGAAGAGGTAAAACTAGACCTCGGCCTGTCACATAAATATTCACATGTTTTGTCTTTATTTATCCTTGAAGCTCCTTGAAGTTATCCTTGATGCAGAATGTGAAGCTGTGGGCCATGTAACTGACAAATTCAAGAAAGATTTCTCAGTGAGCATCTGAAACATGCACAGTCCAAAGTTCTTAAAGTGCATGTACCGCACGTTTATCACACATTTCTGCCTGTAGTTTTTCAGTTGATTGCAAGTCTGTTTTGAAGAGCTGGAGAGTTTTTTCTATTAAAGCCAGAATCAGTGGGTCATTAAATGTTCTGTAGGCACATTTTCCAAAGCAGAGCTGATAGTAAAAGAGAGTGCAGCTTTTACAAGCGTTTAATGGCATAAAGCAGGTAACCTAGACGGAGACCAAACTTCATACCAGAGTGTTGTCGGACATGCAGTTACGTGAAAAAGAAAGCTTTACAAATCAGGACACTGTAAAAGTCATCTGGTCCGGATCTTACCATGTCATTGTTTAACAGAGACTTAACAAGAAGCAGAAGCCGCGTGTGTAAAAGCTACCGGTAAATACATGACTCAATAGCTTGTAGAGCAGCAATAACTTAAAGCATTCGTTTTCTGTGATGTTATCGCTCTATCCAAGGTTTGGAGGAACGCTGAGCCAAACGTCCTTACAGGGTTGTCCCGGTTCACTGAGGTTTACTAATATTCCTTTACTCACTAAATACCTGCAGTCAAGGTGGGCTGGGCACTTCCATGGTCCTCTGCAACACCTTTTCTTTTTGTTTTCAGTCATTGTTACGTAGATTTGCTGGTGTGAATTGGATCATGCAGCTGTCTCATGGGCCAATTTCTGCCAAACCTCTGGGATGGATCGCTTCACATTTGATACTAAAATACAGAAGAGTACAGAGTACAGAGTACAGAGTACAGAGTACAGAGTACAGAGTATAGAGTACAGAGTACAGAGTACAGAGTATTGTGTACAGAGTACAGAGTATAGAGTACAGAGTACAGAGTACAGAGTACAGAGTACAGAGTATAGAGTACAGAGTACAGAGTACAGAGTATTGTGTACAGAGTACAGAGTATTGTGTACAGAGTACAGAGTACAGAGTACAGAGTACAGAGTACAGAGTACAGAGTATAGAGTACAGAGTACAGAGTATTGTGTACAGAGTACAGAGTACAGAGTACAGAGTACAGAGTATAGAGTACAGAGTACAGAGTACAGAGTATAGAGTATAGAGTACAGAGTACAGAGTATTGTGTACAGAGTACAGAGTACAGAGTATAGAGTACAGAGTACAGAGTATTGTGTACAGAGTATAGAGTATAGAGTACAGAGTACAGAGTATAGAGTATAGAGTACAGAGTACAGAGTATACAGTACAGAGTACAGAGTACAGAGTATAGAGTACAGAGTACAGAGTATTGTTTACAGGGTACAGAGTACAGAGTATAGAGTACAGAGTACAGAGTATTGTGTACAGAGTACAGAGTACAGAGTATAGAGTACAGAGTACAGAGTATTGTGTACAGGGTACAGAGTACAGAGTACAGTGTACAGAGTATAGAGTATAGAGTACAGAGTATAGAGTATAGAGTACAGAGTACAGAGTACAGAGTATAGAGTACAGAGTACAGAGTATTGTGTACAGAGTACAGAGTACAGAGTACAGAGTACAGAGTATAGAGTACAGAGTACAGAGTATTGTGTACAGAGTACAGAGTATAGAGTACAGAGTACAGAGTATAGAGTATAGAGTACAGAGTACAGAGTATAGAGTATAGAGTACAGAGTACAGAGTATACAGTACAGAGTACAGAGTATAGAGTACAGAGTACAGAGTATTGTGTACAGGGTACAGAGTACAGAGTATAGAGTACAGAGTACAGAGTATTGTGTACAGGGTACAGAGTACAGAGTACAGTGTACAGAGTATAGAGTATAGAGTACAGAGTATTGTGTACAGAGTACAGAGTACAGAGTACAGAGTACAGAGTATAGAGTACAGAGTACAGAGTATTGTGTACAGAGTACAGAGTATAGAGTACAGAGTACAGAGTATAGAGTATAGAGTACAGAGTACAGAGTATAGAGTATAGAGTACAGAGTACAGAGTATACAGTACAGAGTACAGAGTACAGAGTATAGAGTACAGAGTACAGAGTATTGTGTACAGGGTACAGAGTACAGAGTATAGAGTACAGAGTACAGAGTATTGTGTACAGAGTACAGAGTACAGAGTATAGAGTACAGAGTACAGAGTATTGTGTACAGGGTACAGAGTACAGAGTACAGTGTACAGAGTATAGAGTATAGAGTACAGAGTATAGAGTATAGAGTACAGAGTACAGAGTATAGAGTACAGAGTACAGAGTATTGTGTACAGAGTACAGAGTACAGAGTACAGAGTACAGAGTATAGAGTACAGAGTACAGAGTATAGAGTATAGAGTACAGAGTACAGAGTATACAGTACAGAGTACAGAGTACAGAGTATACAGTACAGAGTACAGAGTACAGAGTATAGAGTACAGAGTACAGAGTATTGTGTACAGAGTACAGAGTACAGAGTATAGAGTACAGAGTACAGAGTATTGTGTACAGGGTACAGAGTACAGAGTACAGTGTACAGAGTATAGAGTATAGAGTACAGAGTATAGAGTATAGAGTACAGAGTACAGAGTATAGAGTACAGAGTACAGAGTATTGTGTACAGAGTACAGAGTACAGAGTACAGAGTACAGAGTACAGAGTATAGAGTACAGAGTACAGAGTATTGTGTACAGAGTACAGAGTATAGAGTACAGAGTACAGAGTACAGAGTACAGAGTACAGAGTACAGAGTACAGAGTATAGAGTACAGAGTACAGAGTACAGAGTATTGTGTACAGAGTACAGAGTACAGAGTACAGAGTACAGAGTACAGAGTATAGAGTACAGAGTACAGAGTACAGAGTACAGAGTACAGAGTACAGAGTACAGAGTATAGAGTACAGAGTACAGAGTACAGAGTATAGAGTATAGAGTACAGAGTACAGAGTATTGTGTACAGGGTACAGAGTACAGAGTATAGAGTACAGAGTACAGAGTACAGAGTACAGAGTAAAGAGTACAGAGTACAGAGTACAGAGTATAGAGTACAGAGTATAGAGTACAGAGTACAGAGTACAGAGTACAGAGTAAAGAGTACAGAGTACAGAGTACAGAGTATAGAGTACAGAGTACAGAGTACAGAGTATAGAGTATAGAGTACAGAGTACAGAGTATTGTGTACAGGGTACAGAGTACAGAGTACAGTGTACAGAGTATAGAGTATAGAGTACAGAGTATAGAGTATAGAGTACAGAGTACAGAGTACAGAGTATAGAGTACAGAGTACAGAGTATTGTGTACAGAGTACAGAGTACAGAGTACAGAGTACAGAGTATAGAGTACAGAGTACAGAGTATTGTGTACAGAGTACAGAGTATAGAGTACAGAGTACAGAGTATAGAGTATAGAGTACAGAGTACAGAGTATAGAGTATAGAGTACAGAGTACAGAGTATACAGTACAGAGTACAGAGTATAGAGTACAGAGTACAGAGTATTGTGTACAGGGTACAGAGTACAGAGTATAGAGTACAGAGTACAGAGTATTGTGTACAGGGTACAGAGTACAGAGTACAGTGTACAGAGTATAGAGTATAGAGTACAGAGTATTGTGTACAGAGTACAGAGTACAGAGTACAGAGTACAGAGTATAGAGTACAGAGTACAGAGTATTGTGTACAGAGTACAGAGTATAGAGTACAGAGTACAGAGTATAGAGTATAGAGTACAGAGTACAGAGTATAGAGTATAGAGTACAGAGTACAGAGTATACAGTACAGAGTACAGAGTACAGAGTATAGAGTACAGAGTACAGAGTATTGTGTACAGGGTACAGAGTACAGAGTATAGAGTACAGAGTACAGAGTATTGTGTACAGAGTACAGAGTACAGAGTATAGAGTACAGAGTACAGAGTATTGTGTACAGGGTACAGAGTACAGAGTACAGTGTACAGAGTATAGAGTATAGAGTACAGAGTATAGAGTATAGAGTACAGAGTACAGAGTATAGAGTACAGAGTACAGAGTATTGTGTACAGAGTACAGAGTACAGAGTACAGAGTACAGAGTATAGAGTACAGAGTACAGAGTATAGAGTATAGAGTACAGAGTACAGAGTATACAGTACAGAGTACAGAGTACAGAGTATACAGTACAGAGTACAGAGTACAGAGTATAGAGTACAGAGTACAGAGTATTGTGTACAGAGTACAGAGTACAGAGTATAGAGTACAGAGTACAGAGTATTGTGTACAGGGTACAGAGTACAGAGTACAGTGTACAGAGTATAGAGTATAGAGTACAGAGTATAGAGTATAGAGTACAGAGTACAGAGTATAGAGTACAGAGTACAGAGTATTGTGTACAGAGTACAGAGTACAGAGTACAGAGTACAGAGTACAGAGTATAGAGTACAGAGTACAGAGTATTGTGTACAGAGTACAGAGTATAGAGTACAGAGTACAGAGTACAGAGTACAGAGTACAGAGTACAGAGTACAGAGTATAGAGTACAGAGTACAGAGTACAGAGTATTGTGTACAGAGTACAGAGTACAGAGTACAGAGTACAGAGTACAGAGTATAGAGTACAGAGTACAGAGTACAGAGTACAGAGTACAGAGTACAGAGTACAGAGTATAGAGTACAGAGTACAGAGTACAGAGTATAGAGTATAGAGTACAGAGTACAGAGTATTGTGTACAGGGTACAGAGTACAGAGTATAGAGTACAGAGTACAGAGTACAGAGTACAGAGTAAAGAGTACAGAGTACAGAGTACAGAGTATAGAGTACAGAGTATAGAGTACAGAGTACAGAGTACAGAGTACAGAGTAAAGAGTACAGAGTACAGAGTACAGAGTATAGAGTACAGAGTACAGAGTACAGAGTATAGAGTATAGAGTACAGAGTACAGAGTATTGTGTACAGGGTACAGAGTACAGAGTACAGTGTACAGAGTATAGAGTATAGAGTACAGAGTATAGAGTATAGAGTACAGAGTACAGAGTACAGAGTATAGAGTACAGAGTACAGAGTATTGTGTACAGAGTACAGAGTACAGAGTACAGAGTACAGAGTATAGAGTACAGAGTACAGAGTATTGTGTACAGAGTACAGAGTATAGAGTACAGAGTACAGAGTATAGAGTATAGAGTACAGAGTACAGAGTATAGAGTATAGAGTACAGAGTACAGAGTATACAGTACAGAGTACAGAGTATAGAGTACAGAGTACAGAGTATTGTGTACAGGGTACAGAGTACAGAGTATAGAGTACAGAGTACAGAGTATTGTGTACAGGGTACAGAGTACAGAGTACAGTGTACAGAGTATAGAGTATAGAGTACAGAGTATTGTGTACAGAGTACAGAGTACAGAGTACAGAGTACAGAGTATAGAGTACAGAGTACAGAGTATTGTGTACAGAGTACAGAGTATAGAGTACAGAGTACAGAGTATAGAGTATAGAGTACAGAGTACAGAGTATAGAGTATAGAGTACAGAGTACAGAGTATACAGTACAGAGTACAGAGTACAGAGTATAGAGTACAGAGTACAGAGTATTGTGTACAGGGTACAGAGTACAGAGTATAGAGTACAGAGTACAGAGTATTGTGTACAGAGTACAGAGTACAGAGTATAGAGTACAGAGTACAGAGTATTGTGTACAGGGTACAGAGTACAGAGTACAGTGTACAGAGTATAGAGTATAGAGTACAGAGTATAGAGTATAGAGTACAGAGTACAGAGTATAGAGTACAGAGTACAGAGTATTGTGTACAGAGTACAGAGTACAGAGTACAGAGTACAGAGTATAGAGTACAGAGTACAGAGTATAGAGTATAGAGTACAGAGTACAGAGTATACAGTACAGAGTACAGAGTACAGAGTATACAGTACAGAGTACAGAGTACAGAGTATAGAGTACAGAGTACAGAGTATTGTGTACAGAGTACAGAGTACAGAGTATAGAGTACAGAGTACAGAGTATTGTGTACAGGGTACAGAGTACAGAGTACAGTGTACAGAGTATAGAGTATAGAGTACAGAGTATAGAGTATAGAGTACAGAGTACAGAGTATAGAGTACAGAGTACAGAGTATTGTGTACAGAGTACAGAGTACAGAGTACAGAGTACAGAGTACAGAGTATAGAGTACAGAGTACAGAGTATTGTGTACAGAGTACAGAGTATAGAGTACAGAGTACAGAGTACAGAGTACAGAGTACAGAGTACAGAGTACAGAGTATAGAGTACAGAGTACAGAGTACAGAGTATTGTGTACAGAGTACAGAGTACAGAGTACAGAGTACAGAGTACAGAGTATAGAGTACAGAGTACAGAGTACAGAGTACAGAGTACAGAGTACAGAGTACAGAGTATAGAGTACAGAGTACAGAGTACAGAGTATAGAGTATAGAGTACAGAGTACAGAGTATTGTGTACAGGGTACAGAGTACAGAGTATAGAGTACAGAGTACAGAGTACAGAGTACAGAGTAAAGAGTACAGAGTACAGAGTACAGAGTATAGAGTACAGAGTATAGAGTACAGAGTACAGAGTACAGAGTACAGAGTAAAGAGTACAGAGTACAGAGTACAGAGTATAGAGTACAGAGTACAGAGTACAGAGTATAGAGTATAGAGTACAGAGTACAGAGTATTGTGTACAGGGTACAGAGTACAGAGTATAGAGTACAGAGTACAGAGTATTGTGTACAGGGTACAGAGTACAGAGTATTGTGTACAGAGTACAGAGTACAGAGTATAGAGTACAGAGTACAGAGTATTGTGTACAGGGTACAGAGTACAGAGTACAGAGTACAGAGTATAGAGTATAGAGTACAGAGTACAGAGTACAGAGTACAGAGTAAAGAGTACAGAGTACAGAGTACAGAGTATAGAGTACAGAGTATAGAGTACAGAGTACAGAGTATAGAGTACAGAGTACAGAGTATTGTGTACAGAGTACAGAGTACAGAGTACAGAGTACAGAGTACAGAGTACAGAGTATAGAGTACAGAGTACAGAGTATTGTGTACAGAGTACAGAGTATAGAGTACAGAGTACAGAGTACAGAGTACAGAGTATTGTGTACAGAGTACAGAGTACAGAGTATAGAGTACAGAGTACAGAGTACAGAGTATTGTGTACAGAGTACAGAGTACAGAGTACAGAGTACAGAGTATAGAGTACAGAGTACAGAGTACAGAGTACAGAGTAAAGAGTACAGAGTACAGAGTACAGAGTATAGAGTACAGAGTACAGAGTATTGTGTACAGGGTACAGAGTACAGAGTATAGAGTACAGAGTACAGAGTATTGTGTACAGGGTACAGAGTACAGAGTATAGAGTACAGAGTACAGAGTACAGAGTACAGAGTAAAGAGTACAGAGTACAGAGTACAGAGTATAGAGTACAGAGTATAGAGTACAGAGTACAGAGTACAGAGTACAGAGTAAAGAGTACAGAGTACAGAGTACAGAGTATAGAGTACAGAGTACAGAGTACAGAGTATAGAGTATAGAGTACAGAGTACAGAGTATTGTGTACAGGGTACAGAGTACAGAGTATAGAGTACAGAGTACAGAGTATTGTGTACAGGGTACAGAGTACAGAGTACAGAGTACAGAGTATAGAGTACAGAGTATAGAGTACAGAGTACAGAGTACAGAGTACAGAGTAAAGAGTACAGAGTACAGAGTACAGAGTATAGAGTACAGAGTACAGAGTACAGAGTATAGAGTATAGAGTACAGAGTACAGAGTATTGTGTACAGGGTACAGAGTATAGAGTATAGAGTACAGAGTACAGAGTATTGTGTACAGAGTACAGAGTACAGAGTATAGAGTACAGAGTACAGAGTATTGTGTACAGGGTACAGAGTACAGAGTACAGAGTACAGAGTACAGAGTATAGAGTACAGAGTACAGAGTACAGAGTACAGAGTAAAGAGTACAGAGTACAGAGTACAGAGTATAGAGTACAGAGTACAGAGTACAGAGTACAGAGTATAGAGTACAGAGTACAGAGTATTGTGTACAGAGTACAGAGTATAGAGTACAGAGTACAGAGTACAGAGTACAGAGTACAGAGTATTGTGAAAAGAGTACAGAGTACAGAGTATAGAGTACAGAGTACAGAGTACAGAGTATTGTGTACAGAGTACAGAGTACAGAGTACAGAGTACAGAGTACAGAGTACAGAGTACAGAGTACAGAGTATTGTATACAGAGTACAGAGTACAGAGTACAGAGTACAGAGTACAGAGTATAGAGTATAGAGTACAGAGTACAGAGTATTGTGTACAGAGTACAGAGTACAGAGTATAGAGTACAGAGTACAGAGTATTGTGTACAGGGTACAGAGTACAGAGTATAGAGTACAGAGTACAGAGTATTGTGTACAGAGTACAGAGTACAGAGTATAGAGTACAGAGTACAGAGTATTGTGTACAGGGTACAGAGTACAGAGTACAGTGTACAGAGTATAGAGTATTGTGTACAGAGTATAGAGTATAGAGTACAGAGTACAGAGTATAGAGTACAGAGTACAGAGTATTGTGTACAGAGTACAGAGTACAGAGTACAGAGTACAGAGTACAGAGTATTGTGTACAGAGTATAGAGTACAGAGTATAGAGTACAGAGTACAGAGTACAGAGTACAGAGTACAGAGTACAGAGTACAGAGTACAGAGTACAGAGTACAGAGTACAGAGTACAGAGTATTGTGTACAGAGTATAGAGTACAGAGTATAGAGTACAGAGTACAGAGTACAGAGTATTGTGTACAGAGTACAGAGTACAGAGTACAGAGTACAGAGTACAGAGTACAGAGTATAGAGTACAGAGTACAGAGTACAGAGTACAGAGTACAGAGTACAGAGTATTGTGTACAGAGTATAGAGTACAGAGTACAGAGTATTGTGTACAGAGTACAGAGTATAGAGTACAGAGTACAGAGTACAGAGTATAGAGTACAGAGTACAGAGTATTGTGTACAGAGTACAGAGTATAGAGTACAGAGTACAGAGTACAGAGTACAGAGTATTGTGTACAGAGTACAGAGTACAGAGTACAGAGTACAGAGTATTGTGTACAGAGTACAGAGTACAGAGTACAGAGTACAGAGTACAGAGTACAGAGTATAGAGTACAGAGTACAGAGTACAGAGTACAGAGTATAGAGTACAGAGTACAGAGTACAGAGTACAGAGTACAGAGTATTGTGTACAGAGTATAGAGTACAGAGTATAGAGTACAGAGTACAGAGTACAGAGTATTGTGTACAGAGTATAGAGTATAGAGTACAGAGTACAGAGTACAGAGTATAGAGTACAGAGTACAGAGTACAGAGTACAGAGTACAGAGTATAGAGTACAGAGTATAGAGTATAGAGTACAGAGTACAGAGTACAGAGTATAGAGTACAGAGTACAGAGTACAGAGTACAGAGTACAGAGTATAGAGTACAGAGTACAGAGTACAGAGTACAGAGTATAGAGTACAGAGTACAGAGTACAGAGTACAGAGTATTGTGTACAGAGTATAGAGTACAGAGTATAGAGTACAGAGTACAGAGTACAGAGTATTGTGTACAGAGTATAGAGTATAGAGTACAGAGTACAGAGTACAGAGTACAGAGTACAGAGTACAGAGTATAGAGTACAGAGTACAGAGTACAGAGTACAGAGTACAGAGTACAGAGTATTGTGTACAGAGTATAGAGTACAGAGTATAGAGTACAGAGTACAGAGTACAGAGTATTGTGTACAGAGTATAGAGTACAGAGTACAGAGTATTGTGTACAGAGTATAGAGTACAGAGTATAGAGTACAGAGTACAGAGTACAGAGTATTGTGTACAGAGTATAGAGTATAGAGTACAGAGTACAGAGTACAGAGTACAGAGTACAGAGTACAGAGTATAGAGTACAGAGTACAGAGTACAGAGTACAGAGTACAGAGTACAGAGTATTTTGTACAGAGTATAGAGTACAGAGTATAGAGTACAGAGTACAGAGTACAGAGTATAGAGTATAGCGATTGAGCCAATGGCCGACTCGTAACTAAGCCACTTCTGTGCTCGGCAGTTTTGGTTTTGGTTTGAGGCGCTCACGCTGATGCGCTGTACTTGCTTTCTACCAACATGGCGCTGGCGGTAATGCCAGAACCTTTTCCTTTGGTTCTTGTAACCACACAACAGCTTGTGGTTTGTCAGGATGCAACTTGCCAAACTTTAGCGGTGCAGCCATGTTCTGTATAGAATCGAACCGTCAGGAATTTAACATTCAGCTTTAACATCTAACTGAGGTCTATCCAAGGTTGGAGGAACGCTGAGCCAAACGTCCTTACAGGGTTGTCCCGGTTCACTGAGGTTTACTAATATTCCTTTACTCACTAAATACCTGCAGTCAAGGTGGGCTGGGCACTTCCATGGTCCTCTGCAACACCTTTTCTTTTTGTTTTCAGTCATTGTTTCGTAGATTTGCTGGGGTGAATTGTTTCTTTTATGTTTTTCTCTTTTGCAGTTTCACTCAACATCGCAGGTCTGACATGAGTTTTGTGACTAATGTTTCTTGCTGATGGACTCCAGATTGTTTGGATATGGCCTCATAACCCTTCCCAGACTGACGGTCAGCAACGGACTATTCTTTAATATTATTGCTGACATCTTTTCTCCATGGCATTGTGTTGACACACATGGATTCTCTAGACCAGGAACATGCTAAAGCATCTGCACCAGTGTATTTGATGAGCAGCACTTGGCTGCCACTTTACCTCCTAATTCCTCTGGAAACCATGAAGGTGCACTTAACTTTTCCTCCTACTGCCGCTGCATCATGCATTCGTTTTTAGTAAATAAATGGAAATGTGTAAAATGCAATGTGTTGTTCAAATTAGGTGGTGTTCATCTAATTTTAAATCTCTTTATGGACCAGATGATATTTTTTATTGTGTCCTGTTATGTAAAACCTTGGAGCTAAAAGAAGGTGCACTTTTCTCTCCACATGATTGTAAGCAGGACCACAGCATCCAATAAAAAACCAGCTACCCGCTGGCAGCAACTCAAGTCACGGCTGTGTAAAGATCAAAGAGCAGGAAGAGGAATGTGGTGCTTTTAAAAGCCAAACTTTGGCATCAGTAGGGCCAACTAATGATTCATGCCAGGCACAGTGTCACCACCGACAAAGTGAGAAGCACCTACACCAGTAGCTCTGAGACTGGATCAACAATACGAGAGCGCTAGACTTCGCTTCTCTTTGAACCGATAAGATTGTAAGCAGGTAAATCCGGAGGGAAGAACTACACTGGATTAATAAGGCCGAACAAAACTGATCAATTGTAGGCCTTTTTTCAAAATGCCGGATCATCTTTGGCTTTTAATTCAAATAACAAAATAGTTATTAATATTTATTTATTGCATTGTTTCCCCACTGCGCGGCAGGCCCAGCTGCCCTCTCACAGCGCCGTCAAATGACTCAAATACAGAACATTTTGCAAAGGTTAACGTGGGCGTGACATGCTGTCCTATGTTTTGGGGCATATTTAAAGCAAAAGACCACTTTGTGTCTAAGTCTTGAGAGCTGAGTTTATTGCGGGACTTCAACGGACTGCGTCATACGGTGAGGATTGTGTTGCCTGGCCAGATTCAGCCATAGACTGCAGGGGTCAGCCATCACGTGGAGGGCGTGTTCCCGGTGCAACAGGTTAGTCGGCCGGAGCCCAGTAATCCTCATTGTTTTCCATAATGTCTTGGGAGAAATGGGTACTTGGCTGTGAGGATGCAACTAACGTTGTCCAGCTTTAGCTGAAGCCGTCCGCAGCAACGCAGCGTTACGTCGACCCCAAACAGAGACGTCACACTGGGACCGTTTCTGGCCCGAACACGTGCAGTTGGAGTTCTGGATGTGTCATTGCTGAAAATGTGAGTAATCTCTCAAAGTTTGTTTATGGAAGCCTGGTCTGGAGGTCTGAATTCCTGACTCGCAGCAACAGCAGCTGCACGCATTCGTGAGACACCGCCACCCCTCAAGGAACGCTTGTTCGAAACTCCGCCAATTAGAAGTCATTGAACACAACATCATAAAAGGAATTAGTGGTGTTCATTTTTTACTCTTTAATGATCTAAAATAATAACAAGCTGTTCTGGGGTACAAAGGGCATGAAGCTAGTTACCAGGGACCTCAGATAAGACAAAACTGGCTGCAAATGGTCATCTGATGACCACATTACTGGAACATTTGGGACTTTTATTAGACGCGGAGCACAGTTCGTTTGTGTCACTGACCCTTAGGAGTAAGAGTTCAGACACTGACTGACGTGTGTGTTCACTCTCACTAGTGTGAACTTGCACTGCTTCCGCTGAATTCCAGTGTTTTATACCATCCTGCCAAACAAATATAGTTTTTCTTCATGCACTTGCCAGCTATAACTGTGTGACTGTAGCAGATGGTGAATATTTCAGCGCCGCAGAAACGACCTAAAAGTGCTTTAAAAGACTTAAAAACAAATCACTTAAATTAGATTTAACATATATGCAGACAATGGAAAACATAAATGCAAACAAAGCTACAGAGATGATGAGCCTCTCAGAATGCAGTTTTCAGACTGCACAACTTGAAATTATCAAAAGTACGTTAATTGATTCACTCTTAAAAGTACTGGATTATACAGCAGTTCCTCTCCGTTTCTCTCTATTTTTAACCTTTCCTTTTCTTCGCTATAGTTTTGCACAGAGGAAAAAAGCTGTTGATTTTTATTAAAGCCAGCGTAAATCCAAACACATCACACACTTGTTGGATCTGGCAGAGGAAATGTAAACTCCAGACCAAGTTAATGTCATCATTCCCTTCTGCGGCAGATTCGGAGAACATTTGTGTTCTTTTCAAAACATTATTTACACCCTACTGCAGCTGTTGTGGATATACAGTATTATAGTGAACTCGCAGCATTCAGAAAGTCTCAGCGAAGAGGAGGATGGGATGTTCAAGCCAAGAGGCAAACATGAGCGCCTCGAGATCATCAGATCCTATTTTGAACCTTGCCTTTGTTTAGTCATTGTTAAATAAAATCTTCTGAGTCACTGGCTGTCGTACATTCTTCCATATTCTTTCCATCGTGGTGGTCTGGCGCTTCAACCCATCATTTTACTGTGTTGTGTGTTTAGGCTGTTCTTCTAGTTCTTCTCTGACTGACAGTTTTAAATGTGGTTTCAAAAGTGAAATGAAAATGATGAACACTGATGTAAATTATGTGATTACATGCTCACTTTTAACACAAAGTCGAGCTCTCAAGCTTCAGATAAAGTAGTCAGCTGGGAAAATTTGTTCTACTTCACAAAACTATAAAAACATTTTTGCTCATGTCAGTGTAGTGAGTTACTTTTCTGTACCTAAAGAATGTATAAGTAACATAAAACAAAGACATGTTATTCTCACTACTGAGAGCAAATGTAAATTAAATTAGAACACGGACCATTACCTTTGTCTAAATTAAAGAGTTTTAAATAGAAATAATGAGGCAACTCCATTCTCCCATCCTCTACACCTGCGTTATCCTTCGCAGGGTCACGGGGTCTGCCGGAGGCAGGTGAGGCAGGTGAGGCAGTTTCTCGTGGTGGCCGGTGATCCATTTTAGTCCTAGTTTAGTTTAGAATTCTTACAATTACACAACTTTCATTTACCACTTTTACTGTTCAGCCAACGTTGAACCAGTCCTGAATAAAAACATCCTACAATCAGACTCAAAACTCGACGTGTGTGAAACGTAATTCAAATACTTGAGGGGTCAGGCGTAATGCATTCCTGAACTATGTCAGAGATTTAAATGCAAACAATGCAGATGAGTGGAATTTAGTTCATTATGGTCACAATATTTGAGTTCATAAAGATTTCTCAAGTCCAGCCACATGATTTTATGGAAATGTGTTTAGTCTTGTAAGTTTTCTTTAGAAATTCTCAATTACCTGAAGCAAAAAAAAGAAAACCAGCCGTGTTTTTGTCCGTGATGGCGCAGCGCTTAAAGAAACTCGTGCTGTAGTCTCAATTACAAAAATCAAAGCTGTGAGTGAAAACCAATGAGAAGGAGCTCTGTGTGTTTGTTGCTTTAGATCAAGAGCAAAGATCACGTTATCCTGCTGAACCAACAGCGTGAAAATGCTTTCCAAGGGCCCAGGCTTACTCAGCTGCTGATCATTCCTGGATGGATCTGCTCCGACGAAGATCAACACGACATGTCTGGTTGCTATCTCTCTGAAATATCGTCACAGACTTTCTAATAAATATCAAAACATACAAGATTCAATTTGAGCAAACCTTTCACAAACTCACTAAATGCAGCTCTGTAAAATGTAATTGAAACAAAAACTGACTTCCTGGGTTATTGAAACAAACTCTTGAGAAACTGCAAGCACCTAAAATTATTCAGTAACAACTCGTCCCAGACCAGGTCAACACGCAGAAATCCGTAGACCTCTGCAGCTCCAGCAGGATGGATTAGTGGAAGCCTGAAACCACACCGAGTTTAATCCCAAAACTAAATTCTTCACATTCGTTCCCTGTTAGTCATCAGTTCTTTCAGTTCCTGTAGTTTATTTACGCTTTTATCTTTGGTGAGGTGACACGTCTCATCTTCTTCGTGTAGTTAAAAGATTTGAGAAGATAGAACTGCGTCCATTTCTGAAGACGCCCCAAATGTGTGAAGCGAAGCGCGCGAGGGCCTCGTGGCCCCAGAGTCTGTGCACAAGCTTTTCTGTTGAAGTGATTCCACTGATATTTTTAATTTGATTGTTATTTTCCCCTCAAATATGGTTTTTGCTATGCTTTTATCAAAACTGCTCAATAAGGAGGATCAATCATACACAGCTAACATGGAAGTTATTCCAGGATGAGAGAATATCTTCTGCCTGGAATTGAAAAAAAAAAAAATTACAAATTTAAACACAGTCAAGTAAATACAACCCAATTCAGTCCCATAAATTGTAATTCAGGTGTGATCTAATTTATCACAATTGAGTCAAAAATGTAAGAAAAATGCCATTTCATGAAAACAGCCTAGTGAAGGAAACCAGGAGGCTGCACCCAATCTTCACTTTGGTCCACAAAGAGGAGAAGATGAGAAGAACTCCAGGAGAACCGGACTCCGGGAAGGTGGCCACGTCTGCCTCGACTGGCAGGAGGTCTAGGATGACAGGAAAGAGAGGCAGATATGTCTGAGACACGAAGAAGAACAACGAACAAAAAGTAAGGACAGCCTCAGAGGCAGGCTGGGCCGACGCGAGGTGACCTGCCCGTCATGCCTGTCAACCATATCCAGGCTGGAGTTTGGTCCAGACTTCTGATTGGAGGACAATCTCAGGTAGTAAATAAATCAGCAGGGTCATGTCGCCGGCGTCTTTCCCTCGTACCTGGTCTGAGTGGACGAGACTCAGGCTGGGTGGGATGAAAGCGAGTCAGAACCACACGGCGCTGGCGTTGTGGTCATCGTGATGTGAAACAGCGCCGCACACTCAGCTGGGAGAAATTTTTTTTTATTCCTCAATAAAAAAAATGATTTGACAGAGATATCGAAGAGTAAAATAAAATATCTAAAACGTGGCAAAATTGCAGAAAGATTTGATCTCAGGCAGGACTGGAGCTTCCTGCAAGACGAAACAGCTGCGCCAACCGTTGAATTAATGGTTAGAAGACCGCATCAGTCTTCTGCACTGGTCCAAATCAGATTTGACACCTGAACCTCATTGAGAATCAGCAGGAACCCTGTGTAAAACCCATGTGCACAAATGTGAGCCAGACCCTCTTTTTGGACCCATTTATGGACGGTATAAAACACTGGACCAAGCATTCGGTCAGTTGACCCTTTTGTTTCTGAAGATGGTTTTAAAAGCCCGTTTTTCTTCATGTGGGGCGCAGCCGTGTAGCGCAGCCAGCCAATGGGAACACACCCACTGCATGTCAATCAAATCCCAGCCCCTTGGTCTTGTGGAGACTCCAGGAACCACAAGGAAACCTGCTATCTAGAGCAGCTGCTCTGTTGGGATGATGTGAAGCTGACTCCTTCTCGATAGGGAGGAGCCAGGCTCTTTAGAGCTTTATATGTATAACAGGGAATTTTAAGGTACATTATATTGGCAACAGAACTGGCTCACCCATCCAAACAATGGGAATCAGGTGTTCCGGTCACTTCCGTGGCCACAGGTGTGTAAAATCAAACACCTCGACATGCAGACTGTTTTTACAAGTATTGGTGAAAGAATGAGTGGCTCTCAGGAGCTCAGTGAAGTCCAGCGTGGAGCTGTGACAGGATGTCAGCTGTGCACCAAATCCAGCGGTTAAATTTCCTAAATATTCCACAGTTGACTGTCAGCTGTATTATAAGAACATGGAAGTGTTTGGGAACGACAGCAACTGAGCCACTAACTGGTCGGTCACGTAGACTGACGGAGCGGGTCAGCGGATGCTGAGGAGCATCGAGCCAAGAGGTCTCCACCTTTCTTCAGAGTCGATCCTACAGACCTCCAAACTTCATGTGGCCTTCAGATCAGCTCCAGATCAGTGCTCAGAGAGCTTCATGACTGGGTTTCCATGGCCGAGCAGCTGCATCCAAGACAAACATCACCAAGTGCAATGCAAAGCATCAGATGCAGTGATGTAAAGCACCCCGTCACTGGAGTCTGGAACAGTGGAGACGCCTTCTCTGGAGTGATGAATGGAGCTTCTCCATCTGGTGATCTGATGAACCAGTGTGGGTTTGGCGGTTGCCAGGACAACAGTACTTGTCTGACTACATTGTTCCAAGTGTAAAGTTTGGTGGAGGGGGGGTGATGGTGTGGGGTTGTTCTTCAGGAGCTGGACTTGACCCCTTAGTTCCAGTAAAGGAACTCTGAATGCTTCAGCAGACCAAGAACTTTTGGACAATTCCAGCTCCCAACTTTGTGGAACAGTTTGGAGCTGGTCCCTTCCTCTTCCAACATGACTGTACCAGTGCACAAAGCAGGTCCATGAAGACCTGGATGAAGAGTCTGGTGTGGATGAACTTGACTGGCCCGCACAGAGTCCAGACCTCAACCCGACAGAACAACTTTGAGATGAATCAGAGGAGAGACTGAGAGCCAGGTCTTCTTGTCCAACATCAGTGTGACCTCACAAATGTACTTCTGGAAGAATGGTCAGAAATACCCATAAACACTCCTAAACCTTGTGGACAGACTTCCCAGAAGAGTTGAAGCTGTTATAGCTGCAAAGGTGGACCAACGTCATATTGAACCCTCTGGATCAGGAACGGGAGGTCACTGAAGGTCACGTGGAGTGGGGGTGGGATGAAACGAGCAGTTTGCTGAATAATTTCATACATAGATGGTGTTTGCAGAACACCAGAATAAGCATGAGAGGGAAAGCAAAGCGAAGAAGAGATACATGCAAGCACAAACCTGCACGGTCCGTCATTTCAGTCACAAACATGCTTGCTTTTTTGCTTTTTTGCTTTTTTGCTTTTTGTTTTACTTTTGGACACTGGAAGTGGAATCATAAAGAGAGAACTCCCGCACACTTAAATAAGAATACAGTATAAAAACTAGCTTTGAAAATAGACCAAAATCAGACGAATAAATCTCTAAACGGTTTTGGTTTTTGTCAAATTGTGACATGTCCTCCGGCTTGTGCAGCTCCAGAGCTCAAGACAGAAAAATATGAAAACAGATCTGATCACACACTGAATCTGCACAAATATCGCTCCAAGAGTATATTTTATTTAAAAAAACAAAAAGAAAACAGAAGCTCGTAATGTTTTAGTTTCTCTATATGTCATACCAGCAGCATCTGTTTCAAACTGTCTCACACCACAGACGCCTAATCCTCGCACAGCGAGCGGTAGCGCGGCTCCGTTACAGATATTCTTTTCTCTGTCTAACTACAAAAATGTGCATTTGAGGCAGGAGGACTTAAACAAATGGTGTCCTGTTACGGCGGTGGTAACAGAATTGCCGCTTCATCTAAAAGCTCAGGTTGATAAAGAGCACAAATCTTTTTTGTTCAGTCTATCAGTCATTCACGTTAAAACACGTTTAAGTATCATTCATATAAATATTTCCAAGACACATCTTTACTGACTTATAAATGTGTAAACAAGACTAATCAAGATGAAAGCAGGACTGTGAAAACTTTTTATTAAATAAATGTGAAATTTAACAGCCAAAGACTTCAAAAATAATATTTGATGTTATTTAATGGAACCACCACCTAAAAATGTGTGCAATGTGCAAAGCTGAGCAGACAGCAGATATCCAGCTAATTCATGTGCATGGACTTGGTTTAGTTTGAAAACGTAGAAGTTCGCTTTAGGAAGTTACTTGTACAGAACATCGTCATTTAACTCTTGAACACATGAATATTTGAACATTTCTGGGTTGATCTGAGAAGTCAGTGTTTCTCTTCCCTAAGAAACACCAGCTTATGTGCAGGAAAAGGGTTCTGTGCAGCATCCATGCTTCTGACGCTCCGAGTTTGTTGTAGAAGAGCAGAGACATCCAAGACGCCTTTTAACAAATAAATGAATATGTGAATAAAAAGAATGTTTGTTGGAAAGGCTAATAAATCTTCTGACGTCACTGCTCAAAGGGTCTGTGAATAAATCTGGATAAGGCTTTTCTCTATACCCTTTCCAGCCAGACAGGAAAAAGAATTGCTCAATTGATAATTTAAAAAAAAAACCCTCTTTAAATCAAAATGTGGCACAGCAGTGAAAGATTTCAGGATTAAGTGTGTCTCCCTCTGTCTCGGCAGTGGAATTAACTAAGCTGGAAGCAGCAAGAGCCGGATGCCTTCAAGGCTGCAATAACTGCATAGTTACGGCATTAACGGTCATTTCTGCACCCACACACATACCTACTGTCGTACACTTGTTCTCCGACATCAAACGCCGCTCAGATATCGAAGTGTGAGCTCTGACATCGGGGTTATATGTGCGGCGTAGACGGTCAGAGCTTCGCTCTCTTTCACTTCTGTAGCACTTTATAAACAAGGACACCCTGTAACTTTATAAACACGTTATAAACAAAGAGACAAACTTTACAACAAACATAAGAGTGAAAATAAAATAAAATTAAAAAATTTAATCTTTTTTTTGCAATAAAAAAATTAACAAACACCAACAGCTGATGCATCATTCGTTTTTTTGGGTTTTAGCTGAACTGAAATAATCATGAATAATCATTTATCAACATTTATTTTATTTGACAGATAATCACACCTGCACATGTAAATTTGCCCCTTCATATTCATACTACTATTGTAAATGCGTATATAAGTCTATTATTCTAATTGTATTTTAATTTATTTTATAATATTCACACATTTGATCTCCAAGCAAAATCTTTTTTTGCTATTTTAAATGTGGTGAAATTTTAGACGATAAAAGTTGGAGAAACTTGGCCCTCAAAGGTTAAACCTTCAGCAGACTCCAGCTCACACTTTCTCATCCTTCATCCTGCTGAAAATCCCACAATTCCATATTCACAAAGAGCAGTTAAATTTGCACAATATAAAGTCATCTTAAATCCATATCTTCATATAATTGTGTGTATTTCTGGGTGCCGGGTGTCCTTGATAAACGTCAAGACCAGTGGAGAGAGGATTCAACAAATGTTCATCTGCAACCAGCTCTGGAATAGAGAGCGCAGGCTGCCATCTTCTGGTGACAAGCGTGTACTGCAACAAGACCGATGACCAGAGGTGAGTGAGGCTCGTGGGCTCCGGAACGGCACTGAATGTCACGCAGGCTCGAGTTGTGATGCGCAGCACTCCAGCCCCCACTACTGGAGCTCTAAACCTCCTGCTATGTTAACTTTTAAAAGAACTGTAAACAGCCTTTTGAGTAAAGCTGACTGGAGAGTCTACACTCGATCAGCAGTCGGGTCCAGCTCTTCAGACTGGTTGATTAGAAATCAGGAACAGAGACACACTTTATAAGCAGATTTTGTGATATCCTCAGAGACACATAATAAAACCGTTCACTTTCTAAATACTGTTTTAACACTGAAACTGCTCAAGGTTCCTACTTGTAATGTGCAACAGCAAGGAAAAGTCGATCCAGTGGAATAACGTGATCAGATTTTTATCCTGACTGGGACAGACCAGGCAGGCCCAAACGTATTGTGAGGATCTGTTGGGAACGTCTGGTCGAGCCCCGGAAGAGCTGGAGGAAGTGTCTGGGGTGAGAGAGGTCTGGGCATCCCCTGCCCAGGAAGGTGGATGGATGGATGGGTTGATGGATGGATGGATGGATGGATGGATGGATGGATGGATGGATGGATGGATGGATGGATGGATGGATGGATGGATGGATGGATGGATGGATGGATGGATGGATGGATGGATTTCTTCATGTCTTCTGTCTGTATGAACCTCACATGCTGCAGAATTGACAATAAACGTGACTTTGACTTTGACTTTGACTTCATTGAGCACGCCTGTTAAATATTCACAGTGCTGGAAGAAAAGCTCTTTTGGCAGCAGCAGCATCAGGTGTCAGTATCTCTGGATCAGAGCTGCACGACATTCAGGAGGAATTCTTTGACTTTCCGTCTTTAGAGAACTGCTTCAGCTCAGACAAACATGCGGGTTGTCTGCTGTGACTGCCTTTCTTGAGCATCTTTACGGTTTCAAGGTCTGGCCCCTGACCAGGCCATTTCCAAAGCTGGATTGTCATTTTCTGAAGCCTTCCTTTGCGTTTAGGGTCACTGTCCTGCTGCATCACCCCACTTCAGCTGAACCTCCTCTGGCAGACAACCACCCTGACAGTAATCCTGGAGAATATTTTCTAAACTCGGGAATTCATTTTCTTCTTGATGATGGCTAGAGGCCCAGGTCCTGATGCAGGGAAACAAGCCCGACCCAGGATGCTGCCTCCACCAGACTTCCTTGTTGGGATCATGTTTTGATGTTTATAAGCTGTGCACTTTCTGCACCAAATGTAGTGCTGTGTTTTCCTCCTGAACAGTTTAGCCTTTGTTCCATCATTCCAAACTTATTTTCCCAGGAGTGTTGTAGATTTCCAATGTGCTCTTTGCAATGTTTTTTGGAGAGCGGCCGCTTCCATGGCGGTGTTCTGCCATGGATTTGATGCCTTTACAACCACTTACATATGGTAGAGTCATGATCAGAGATGTTTCCAGCTCCAGTCATTTCTTCAAAGCTTTAAGGCTTCTTCTTTACCTCACCGATAATTCTGCATTCTGCCTTTGGAGTCAACTAGAGTCAACTATTATTAAAGCGTCACCATTTATAGACAGCTTGTCTAACTGTGGACTGATGGGCTAAACATTTTGATTAGATTTGACTTGTTCTTCTTTTCAACCTGATGCAGATTAACTCCTGTTGATCATATATCTTCAGAGATATCCTGATCCACAAAGCAGATGCTCCTTGTAATCAGGAACCTTTAAATGTTTGTCTTTCATCAACCAGAGTGGGTCTAAGTCCCACTGCCAGACTCATTTCATTAACTAGATACCTGGTGTGCCAACCACTGACTCCAAGTAGCTGCCACGAAGCACTGAGATCGTTTAATGAATGTAGATATTTTACACATGAGAAACGGTATCAGATAAGAAGATTGTAGTCATCTGCTACTGTTACTTGGATAAAGATCAGACGTCATTTAATGGCAAATGAACGCAGGAGGCTAATTAATTACAAGGTGTGTAGATACGTGAAGCGTCTCAGGATGGATGTGGGGATGTCTAGTCAAGGACTTAAAGCCTGTTACAGCTGTGGGTCCTGATAAGAAACAGAAAAGATTAACAACACTCACCTTTCTGCATTCTGCAGGAAAAAGAAGATTTCAAGTGGCTGGCTGGATCAGATCTGCTTCTCTGACGTCTGGTTTGTGTCAGCCAACTCGGTGTCATGGCAACAGAAGGTCTGAGCGATGCGTGTGGGCCAACAGACTGATCTCAGCGCTTTTAGCTACAGACGTCCATTAAGCTTGGCCGCATCTGGACAGTGTAGATCACATTTGTACCTCGAAGCAGTCTGATGCACGCTCTTCATCATGATAAACATTTCACTGAAAACTGTGATGTCATAATTAAGTTAGGCTTCGTCATAAGGACGTAAGGAAACGGCCAGAACCACCGTTGCCCATCCAACATTATGATCATGCAGCACATATGGTTTGGTAATGATCATTTAAGATTTCTTCCCGTTTCTTTTAGTTTACAGAAGATGTAAAAGAGTCAGCTCTAACGAAAGGAAATAAACACGCATACTGTTGAGATGGAAGACTGTACGAGTGCCAGAATCCCAGAAATACAGAATGTATTGTGCATTTATGACTCCGGCAAAGGATGTGGAGCGTTACACTTCAGCTGCGAAACAGACCGATTAAGGAAAGAACTCCAAAGGTTACTCGTTTACTTTCATCAAGCCTAAAGCCTGATCATTCCTTTAGATTTTATAACTGTCATATTAAAAGGGAAAACAAATGAACAGTTAACTTTTGATTTGTTCTTTTTATTTCTCTTCACATTTAACAATTTCAACATCGAACCCTCATTTGTGAACGGCTGAACTCTTCTCAAGCTGTAACCGTTGACATCCGCGACTCTTTGACCTCAACCTGGTCCGTTTACCTCCAGGATCAGAGGAACCTCACTGGCTTTTATACAGACCAAAGAGAAAATATGGAGAGCGAAGGATGGCGTGCATATTTGGCCCTCAAAATCAAATACACAATGAAAGAAAATTAGGAAACAAAGCGAATAAGACTTTTATAGCGAGGCAAGAAGTCAAAAGGCTTTGGTTACTTTGGCTTCGGCGCCTCTCTCATGTGGACTCGGATAAGCGGTAAACACCCGGTAAGGCTTTTAATGAGCACGTCCAGTCGTCCCACACAGTTCAAGTACAACTTTTATTTTACTAAGTGCCAACAGAAGCCAGCGCAGAATAGCGTGGAATAATGCCTCACACAAACGTGGAATTTCTTCAATCTTGCCTGGTACCAAGATTTCTTTTGTTCCATAAATGAAGAGGGAATGACAAACAAGAGGAATCATCTTGAAAAACATCCACGGTAGCACTTGATGGTGTTTCAGAAGAGTTTTGATGAGGAGAGACGGCCTTGAATGTCGGTGTGTCGGCGAGCAGGAGGCGAAAATGTTTTAAAAGCTGAGACGCAGCACAAACCGCTTTTATAAAAGAGGCACAAAAAAAACAAAAAAAAACACCACTTTCTCCGCTCACTAGGTCCATTTTAGGGAGGTTTCTTCCCTTCAAAACAGTAGCTAGATGACAAATAAAGATGTTTAAAATCACCTCAATCAACAGATCAAAGTAAATGTCTGCATTTGTTACAAAAGGACATTTATTGGGGGAGATGAAACACAACCGTCCCTGAATCTTTAAGATTTGGCAGTCCAAACAAAAGCACTGCACCCAGAGTGCAACCTGGTTAAAAACTCAAAGCGCTCCCAACTTCACCAAGACACCAACACCGTTCTGGCCGCACCTCCTCCTCCTCCTCCAGCAGGGGGCTCAGTAGCGATAGTGGTCCGGCTTGAAGGGCCCCTCGGTGGGCAGACCCAGGTACTTGGCCTGCTTTTCTGACAGCTTTGTAAGCTTCACTCCCAGTTTATCGAGGTGAGCAGCTGCCACCTGCTCATCCAGCTGTCGAGACAAAGACAAATCAAGAGCAAGTTACCGGTTAGATGAAAACGACCTCCGAGCAGCGCGCCTCATTCCACAGGTTACTTTTCCTCGATACGGCCAATAAACACTTAAATTACAAATCACTACATCTGGAAAGCTGGGCAGCATTTTAGTTTCACCAGGAACAAGAGTTACAGGACAACCCCCTTGTTGATCTTTCACCCATAAAGACGTAATTATTAAGAGTCCCAGTTCTGAATTCAGATGTAGACAGGTAGTTTCAATAAGATTAGAAATGTCTGGTGTTTTGTTTGTTTTGTTTTGTAGTGATAGTAACAGTAATAAGGATGCTGATGATGATCTCAGCATCAAACCTCTAACAAGACATACCTTTCCTAATCTTGTTCATTTAAAGTCACAACTGCTCATCGGTGAAAGTCGATGTGCACCAGGCATCAGCTGTGCGTGTCCGAACGCTCACATTGTTAAAAGGTGATGTGAGCATCCAGTCAGGTGTACAACTACTGGCCAATCAAAGCGGCTTACTTCACAAAGATTCTGTCAGGCTGCTCTGGCGCCTCTCCTGCAGGGACAGAACACTCAAACCTGGCTGAAACGGGGTTTACATGCAGAAGAGCCCTCTTTGACCCGCTCCGGGCCGGCTGCGTTGTCTGCAGGGTCGTATCCCCGATCAAACCGAACTGAAACATCTAAATGTCATCCGCCAGACGAACTGATGTGTAAACTATACCCAACCCGGTGGATGCTGAACACACGTGGGACTGTCAGAAGCACTTACTGTCGTCTTACGAGGCAGCCTGTATTAGTAATTATTATTGTATCCCGTCTCTTCCCCCCTTACGATCCAGGTGCCGGTCTCCCCCCCTTACGATCCAGTTGCCGGTCTCTTCCCCCCTTACGATCCAGGTCACAGTCTCTTCCCCCTTACGATCCAGGTTTCTTCCCTCTTAAAGGAGAGTTTTTCTTGCCACTGTTTGGATTAAGGTTTTTCTTCCACTAGGGGAGTTCTTACCTGCTGTTGTTTATGTAATAATTGCTCGGGGGTCATGTTCTGGGTCTCTGGAAAGATCCTGAAGACAACTGGTGTTGTAATAGACGCTACATACATAAAATTGAATTGAATAAGATAAACCGCCCTGCGAGTATTGTACCTGTAAACAGAAATCCACCGAAAACAAGGCAGAATTTGTGCAAATGATCCGCTGAAAACAACAAAAAACCCCAACATGAAACCTGTCTTGCTGTTAAGATCAGCATCTCAGTTCCAGTTTCCTCCACCTGTGTCTCCTATATTCTTACAGCCAGCTGGGTCCTAGACAAACCGGCTTTTCTCCACTACAGTAGAACTTTGTGGTCCCGCCACCTGCTGATGTCACAGGCGTGCAGACGTTTCTGTACGGCTCCCTGACATCCACGTGGTCTCAGTGACCCGCCAGTATTAACACAGACCCTCTGGTTGAATGCAAACTGAATAAGTATTTTTAGATATATTTCAGTTTGGTTTTTCTTTATATGGTCGATCCTTTTTTCAATGGTTTGTGCATTGTATAAAAAGAAAAAGACAAAATCATCACGTTTCTTACCTTCTTGGGCAGGAAGTAGACCCCCAAGGGGTATTTTTCTGTGTTTGTCCACAACTCAATCTGAGCCAGCACCTGCAGGCGTGACAATGATAAAAAGGATGAACACGGCCGCACGGCTATTTTAACAGTTTACGGTCAATAAATTAAATCTTCACATCCAAAACAACATCTCACATGCTCTCGGTACCTGATTGGTGAAGGAGTTGCTCATGACGAACGATGGGTGTCCCATGGCACAGCCGAGGTTAACCAGCCTGCCCTCTGCCAGGACGATGACGTGACGCCCGCTCTTCAGGCGGTAACGATCAACCTGAGGGGGGGAGAGGGCAGTCAACTGGTGGCCAGCTGATCCTTTAAAAGTATTAAACTGCTTCTTCTGCAGTGCAACTACTTAAATCTTGTGGAAAAATGCTAAATTTAAAAACGTTTAAACTGCTTTCTGTCCACAAATGTTGCTACTACTGCTGCTCGCCTGGACAGAGAAGTTTGTTGGTGGTTGGAATCACTCCGGGTCCTCTGAGGCGTCGAGTCTCGGTGCAGACCACCACCGGTCGCTCTCTGCCGCCTCATGACACAGCTGCAACACGCAGTTGGGCTGCAACGCCTCGAGGGGCATTTCATCGTCTATTTTCTGTTATAATGCTGCAAGTATGCATTCGTTTATCGCAACTGAGCTATTTCTACCAGACTAGTGTAAGAGAAAGATCCCTAGAAGGGTGCGAATGTGGAGGAGAAAACTAAATCCAACCCTTGCATGAGTTCATGAACATCGCAGGTTGTTTTCTGTCCACACACCTGAGGCTTGACGTTGATCCGCTCAGCGGCATTTTTGTTGAGCCAGCTCATGTCGATCTCGCAGTCGAAGTGCCCAATGTTACAAACAATGGCATCGTCTTTCATGCTCTCGAAGTGACTGAGGGTGAAAAGACGGAGTTATTAACAGCCCCCTGGCTCGTGTGCATGAGCAGACGTTTTCCTTCTAATCCAAAACCAGCAGCATCTGAGTGGCAGGAGCTTACTGTCCCAGGATGATGTCTTCACAGCCAGTGGTAGTGACAAAGATGTTCCCTTCTTTGCAAGCCTCATCCATGGTGGTAACTTCATAGCCTACAGAGCAGGAGAAGAGATGCCGTTCGTGTGTTTGACCATGTATTCGTTAATGTCAGATCATTTCTAAACCAAGAGCTGAATGTGTTTAAATATGGAAGTAGTTCTGCAATGAAACAAGTGCTTGCAGATCTTCCATCATAGTTGTTAATCGACCACTTCTACCTCTGCGACCCACCTTCCATGGCCGCCTGCAGGGCGTTGATGGGGTCAATCTCCGTGACGATGACACGAGCGCCAAATCCCCGCAGGGCCTGGACGCAGCCTTTACCGACGTCACCGTAACCTGCAACCACCGCAACTTTACCGGCGATCATCACGTCGGTGGCGCGCTTGATACCGTCGATCAGACTCTCCCTGCAGCCGTACAGGTTGTCAAACTTACTCTGCAAGAGAGAACACAGACACGGTGCTGTGGAAAACTTCACACGTCTGTATAATACGTTTAACCACTAGCTGAAGTATGAACCTGCACCATCAGAAGGCCACAGAATATTTTAAAAACAAGATGCGAGTCTGATCAAGAGAGGTGACAGAATATGTCACAGCCAAGGTGTGCATCTGACCACCGGTCAGGTCACAGACGTCATATTTTACACATATTCACATCATGGAACATTTTTGGAACTTATGAGCCCCCAGTACAAATAAGGTGCACCAGAAGTACTTTTTATAATTCTATTATGAAAGAAAAGAAAGAAAAGAAACTAGACATAAAATAATAATGCTCATCAGTCAATTCAGAACATAAGACGCAGTTGAAGAAGAAGAGCGTCAGACTGGTTACCTTGGTGACGGAGTCGTTGACGTTGATGGCAGGGATCTTCAGCTCGCCTTTCTTCATCATCTTGTACAGGTTGTGGACACCCGTTGTAGTCTCCTCCGACACTCCACGGATACCTGAAAAGAAAAATCCATAAGAATGCGAGGAACTTTGACTGCTTATAATGACCTTTTATAGAGTACAGAGTAGGAGAGCATCAAGTACAGGCTTTGTTAGCAGAAACTGAGCCCCAAGTTGTTGTTTATTATTTTGTTGGTGGTTGGAATCACTCCGGGTCCTCTGAGGCGTCGAGTCTCGGTGCAGACCACCACCGGTCGCTCTCTGCCGCCTCATGACACAGCTGCAACACGCAGTTGGGCTGCAACGCCTCGAGGTGCATTTCATCAATGCAAATCACGCAATAGTGTTCCTTAAAGTCTAATGAAAAGCATCCTTTAAGTCTTTAAACACTCCTACATGGGTCTGTTGGAAGGCAGGATAAACGTGGAGCTGATTCAAGCTGAACATAAAACATCCGTAAAAACACCCACGCATGAAACCAACCTGCCAGCAGTTTGGGGTACTTCTGGTGGACCAGGTTGGTGAGGTCTCCTCCGTCGTCCAGGATCATGTTGAGGGGCTGGCCGTCTTTGAAGTACAAGGTCTGCTCGATGCACCACACATACTCCTCGTCCGTCTCACCCTTCCACGCGTACACTAGACAGACACGTTAACTCCGTTTGTTTCTTTGCAAGTCACGTGAGCACATGAGTTGGCCGTTGAGTCATTGCATCCGTCCGTCTTTGAACAGACCTCCAAAAAAGGTCTGAAGGCATGAACGCAAATCTGATCTTAAGTGAGTTTTCCACCGTGACAACTTTATCTTTGTTGACTACTCACTGCCAACACGGCAGTGGCGTGTTACCTGGAACGCCGACCTTGGCGATGGCAGCAGCGGCGTGATCCTGAGTGGAGAAGATGTTGCAGCTCGACCACTGAACCTGTGGAGCAAGAGAAGAAGAAGCTCAGCAGAGGTAAATTAACTTTACAATATCAATGACAACAAATGAAGGTTTAAATTCACTTGAACGACAGCAATCTGAATTTCACAGTAAGTGTGTGAATGACAAGTTAACGACTGGACAGGATTCAGACGTGCAGGAGACCCAGTAGGAAGACCACTGCTCGCGTTTCTGCGTATCCAAGGAAATAAAAGTGTACTTGATAAACTATAAACAGTTATGTACATTTGTCCGGGTGAGTAACTAAGCAACAGTTCATTTTTGTATTTTAAACTGTTGGTGGTGAAAAACGAAATCACTCCGAGCGCTCTGAGGCGTCGAGTCTCGGTGCAGACCACCACCGGTCGCTCTCTGCCGCCTCATGACACAGCTGCAACACGCAGTTGGGCTGCAACGCCTCGAGGGGCATTTCATCGTCCACATCAACATACAACACCAACAGAAACTAAATTACATGGACTTCAGATTTGATGCGCAATGTGTCCCAATTTCATTTATTAAAGTTATACCTTGACTTGGACACAGTACATGTCTGCACCAAGAGGGGGTTAGTCCTTTTGTTTGTGGGCACATTTATGGTTCATCTTTAAAGTAAAACAAGACAGAATGAAAGTCGGTCGTGTCTGATCTCACAGGACAGTTGGGAAATATCCGTGCAGTGTTTAAATCGATGCAAGACCTTTTCGTACAACAGAAATAAACGACAGGTCTTTGTAACTCCACACTACCAGCTCGTGTGCGGTAATGTGAAGAAACGGCTGTCTGGATGGGCGGGAAAGTGGTTCCTACTGTGACTCTGTCCAACAGCGAACGGCAGGCAAAGTCAGTTTCAGGCTAAAACCTGTTCAAACAAACACAGATGTAGAAAGAAGGGGGGTGGTGGGTGGGCGCGAGGCCTGGAACAACACGGAGAAAACAGGCTGAGTTCACTCTGCTGCTTCTCAGGCTGCAGGTTCCTGCAGGTTCCTGCAGGATTCTGCAGGATAAGGCCAGTTATGTCAGGCTGATTGAACAAACGTGATAACAAAACAGGTTGGCCCAGAAAAACTGAGACATGGAGTTTATACAAATATGTGGATCAATAACCCCGTCTCACGAGTAATTACTGCCTTGGAGCAGGTCAGCGCCCGAGCAGCTGACAGCGCCCTCACAGACGCATTGAGAAGCCCGACTGCCTCATCGAAAACTGATGGCTCCAAACAATAAAATGGAACTAATATTTGTCATTTTACTGACTTGTACCTCGGACTTAAATGTACCTGTAGCATATGTACCACAGCTATATGTCAAAGTCTTGAAAAAGAGATCAAAACTATTAAAAAAGAAGTTTAATTCAGAGTTAACTTGTGCTTGCTCTGTTATTCAGTAACAAAACGAGTTATTGAAATACGCATCAGCGTCGCTGCACTCGGTCGATGTCTACAGGACGTGTCGCCAACAAATTCAAATAAAAATGACTAAGTTATGAGCGATCACTGGAGGAGGGAAACGTCACCTCGGCTCCGAGGGCCATGAGGGTCTCGATGAGGACGGCGGTCTGCAGAGTCATGTGGAGACAGCCGGCGATGCGAGCGCCCTTCAGAGGTTTGGACTGGCTGTACATCTCCCTCATCTTCATGAGGCCGGGCATCTCATTCTCCGCAATATCGATGGCCTTGCGCCCCCATTCAGCCAGGCTGATGTCAGCTAGAAAAGAAAGGGGTTCAAAAACACCACGTCTGTAATAATCGTTCTTTGACCAGGCTTCTTCTTACGGTTCAAACAGCAGCTAATGTTATGCTTTATATTTTAGACTGCATCAATCAAATTAAAGAGTACTGCATCTGTACTGATGTGAATAAATCCTAACAACACACATCCTCAACAATGATCAATAATCAGTGCAACAAGAGCACCAGAAATTGCTTGGGTAAGAAACTCTGTTTAGTGGAAATGATTAAAGTTCACATCATTACTGTGACATGTCAATACGCACAACGTTAGCAGTAGTATGCAGGTTGCAGATGCAATTTATTTATTTTTTCAGTCTAAAACTCAAAATCACATTGAAACCCAGATGCAATTTATTTCAATACTTAATTTATGACGCTTAATAAAGTCTATCATTCGTCCATGAGTTGTAGGGGGTTTTTAAGTTGTTGTTGACAGTTGATAAAAGATTAAAACAGCAAAAGCCAAAGATTCCAGACAGAATTAATCCAATAATACACTCGAATGACTTTCCCAGTGCCTGCGCTGCAATTACGTAATCTGAGAATAAAACGCTCCCCTCTCTCCGCGTTAGTGGGGGAAATGACCACGACCACAGCTGTGGCAGCACAGTCGCACTGTGAATCCATCTTAAAACAACCGTTTCTGCTGCGGCACGTCCGGAAAAAACAAAAAACTTCTCATCAGAACAGCTTCACTTCATGTTTTTTTTTTAAAACAGAAAAGCACTTGTGCTCTTTATCCAAATCTTTTAGTCTGAGCGTTGTCAGCAGTCCCGGTTCAAATCTAGACTGGGACTTTTCTGAGGAGCTTTTCATGTCTTCTCCCTTTGCAGGAGAGCATTTTTCCCGGATGTCGGCTGGGAGAGGCTGCACCCCGGCTGATCACGCAGTGACAGCTCGGGAAAGCTCCAGCACAGCCTCGCCGAATGAAGAACAGAACGAAGCAGAGGGATGGGTGATCTGGAAGATCTTCAAAAGCTATAAAAACTCTCCGCAAACTCTTGATTCAATTTTCAGGACCAGAGATCTGATTAAACATTACCAAGATAAATCTACATGAGAGCCAGTATCAGTTAATGTCACTGTCCAGTAAACAAATAAGTCAAATCAGATATGAATCAAACACAGACTTATTTTTTATTCAGCATACAGGAATCATTTTCTGTTTCCTCTACAACTGTAAACCACAGACATCCTACTCACGTTAAAGCATGAAAAGCTGTTGAACAGACTCGTCCATCAATCCTCCTGCCTCAAACCCAATAACCTTAGGCGTTAGATGGTCACCAGGAAGTTTAATTTCCCAGCTCTGACGCCAGAGGAAAGACGAGCACGCAATACTAAATATATTGCACTGCCTGTCTGTAGTAAATGAGTAATGCTGTGTTAACTAAAACGTTGAAACAGTTCAGACCACGTTAAACCCCTGTCCCATGACTACATGAACCCCGCGGACAAACGTAGACTTCAGCCCGGGTTTATCCGGTCTACCAGCACAGATTGTGCAACGCTTCAAAGCTGCATGGAACATTTCCAGCTTTTGTTTTTTAAATTAACACCCAAATGCACATCATCTGTATGCGTTGAGTGTCAAGCTGATTTTATGTTTTAACTTGAGTGAATTTAATTTAACGTAGAACAATGTTTTGTTTTGTTTATTTATTTAAAATTATCCTCCAGTGGAACCAAATAAACACATTGCGAGCACTGGGTGAGCGTCATTAAAGTTAGAAAATGACAGCCTAAATTGAAATATGTGCGAGTTACGGTGTAATTTTAAAACTTTTCAGAAGTCAGGGTTACAAAAGGAGCACGTGCACCGCGGGATTACGCGGCTAGTTTCAGCGCTGCCGCTTGATCTGCCTGTTCTTGTCAGTCAGGGGCGAAACAGCGGTGGCGCGCGTGGCATCGCGGGAAATAGAGTTTACAAACATTGTAGAACCCTAGACGACACGCCAGTGGATTACCTACAAAAACTACAAACCCCAGAGGCGTCAAGTATCGTTTAGGTTCACGAGAAAAGCACACTCTCGGCGCAAATACGGTGGTGACATATCGATTCATTCCGAAGAATGAACCAAAGTCCGTAAACTCGACAACCCAAAATGTTAGAAGCAGCTAAGAATTGATGCCCGACCGCATTCGCACTAAAAGGCTTGAGAAATTATAATTCAACCCCACACAACTTGCTTTAAATTTAACATTAACAACGACGGGGCCTGGAAGAGCGACACAAACACAGACGAGAACCCCACAAACGCGGATTTACTTCGGGACACGCGTCGGCTCCGGACCTGCTCCCGCTGCGGCGAGCGCCGCGCCAGGAGCCCGCGCGCAGCAGGGACGTAGCGCAGCACAACTGACCAACTTTGTAGGGAAGTTTCTCAGACATGGCTCGGTCCGGGTGGAGGTGGAGGTTGAGGAAAGCTGCAGCCTGGCCGACGGACGGAGGCAGAGAGGGAGGGACCGGATCACGACGGCTCCGTTTTTATCGCGGAGGCTTCGTTCAGACCGGTTTACTCCACAAGCTGATTCGAACCCGGATTTACTCTGAGCTCCTATTGGCCGCCGAAGCTTCCGCCCCATGAATGAATGATTTGATTGGTTCGATCTCAGGAATGACAACCAATCACCGCCTGAAGTGTAAAACACGGAACGCCCCGCGAAGCGAAAGTCTGGCAGTCGGAGCGGGTCTAGTCCGGACTTTGTGTTCGTGAGAGAGAGGTCGCTTCTGTAAGCCGGGTTACTGGGTTGAATAAGATATCGTAAGCTGCACAAGCACTCGCACAACATGCGAACAGCGATGCTGCACAAAACGTTTGGTGGGCCAAGAAAGTGATGGTGGGCTGCAGAGGAACCAGCTGCAGATAAGACTACATGACAACTAGTTAGATTCATTACCTTTGTAGACAGGCCATCCAACCGTAGGAACGTTTTACTTTAGTGTGTATATGCCTTAGCTCAAATCTGGACCAAAAATATATTTTTCATATTCAGAGGTAACAAACATAATATTTAACAAAAACTGAAAAACTGCTATAATTTTATTATACAACATAAACATAAAAACTAGGTGTAAAAAAAACAGGACGACTGTCTGGTCTCTTTCTATTGTTGACCAAAGTTTTAGACGACATGTCAAGTATTCTGTCTCATCTCCTCCAGAGCTGACATTTCCTAGATAAGACTCAACTATGCAATAGATATTGAGATGAATGAAATGTTAAGACTATTCATATAAGTTTGCCAAGAACGCACAAAATAAATGCAAATTTTGTTTCATTTGTAATTCATTTTATAGTTACAATTACAAATTTAATTGCATTACGTTTGATAATACCAAACTTACTACTGCTCATAATGCTGATATCTGGAGGCCTTAAAAGGGACATTGCAACTACACACGTAACCCAGGTACAGGACCCACATCGTAGCTGTCTTCACTTTTTCTTTTATTCTCCATAGTGCTTTGTATTTGCATCACCAAACACTAAATGTCGGGGCCAAATGTCGTAGCAGTGCTGACCTTCCTGTTGTTTGCTTCCTTTATGTAACTCAGATATGAAACAAAGAGCAAATGAAGTGTTTTCTTATGTGAGTTAGAGTTGATAAATGTTAAGCAACACTGACATTTACTGTCATTGCTACAATCTATGTTTCTTCCTGGGTTGAAAACAATTTAAAAAAAGTAGTAGCGGGATATACATAGAGGAAAAGGCAACGCGACCAAGCTGACCAAACACATTAGACATTAATCAACCCAACCAGCAGTTACATGTCTGAGGAGGTGCATGTCAGGCGACAGCTGAGGTTACGCTGTAGGCTCCGCTGCTATTACGATTCGAAGTTGAAGCATAAAGCACGCTTCACGTCTTCAGTTTGACATAGAAAAATAAACTACAAAGTAGTAGCTGCAGTACAAAAAAGATTTAAAATGTTCAAATGCATTTAGAAACCCCAAATAACAAAAAGATCAAACATAAAAAGGTGTACACCCGCCCTGCTATTTTTACCCAACTTTATCAGTAGTTGTACCCAGAAAGGGTAATATCAATGGGATGTAGGAGTTTCTAAAGGCCTCGCGTGGTTAACCAGTAACCCGAGTTACAGCTAATTTAGGAGCACGTTTCAAGTACACAGCACTCCACCGCTTCAACAGCCTTCTGGGTTAGAGTTTTAATAAATACTCACAAGCTGAATGACAACTCACTGTAAAAAAGATTTAATATTTCTCAAGTATTAAGTAAACTGTTCCACTCAAAGTAAATAAAAAAAAGAAAAAACCTTAAATGAAAGACGCTGTCTGTGGGTAAACAGTGTTGGGGAGGAGGAAGGGCTATTGAAGTTAAAGGCAGAGGAAGTGAAGGTAAAGGCAGAGGAAGTGAAGTTAAAGGCAGAGAAAGTGAAGTTAAAGGCAGAGGAAGTGAAGTTAAAGGCAGAGGAAGTGAAGGTAAAGGCAGAGGAAGTCAAGGTAAAGGCAGAGGAAGTGAAGTTAAAGGCAGGGGAAGTTCAATTCAATTCAATTTTATTTATATAGCGTCTATCACAACACAAGTTGTCTCTAGGCGCTTTCCAGAGACCAGAACATGACCCCCGAGCAATTATTACATAAACAACGGCAGGTAAAAACTTCCCTAGTGGAAGAAAGACCTTAATCCAAACAGTGGCAGGAAAAACTCCCCTTTAAGAGGGAAGAAACCTGGACCAGGACCTGGCTCATGAGGGGGGACCCTCCTGCTGAAGGCCAGCCGGGTAGAGCAAGAAATAAGAAAGAATAGAGACATAGAGACACCGTCAAAGGTACAAGACAGGATACAATAGTAACTATCATCAGTAGTCCAATTAGACTTCTGTGTATATGGGTGATATATGGATAGACGGTGATCCAAGGGGATGAGGACTGCAGGTCGGGATGTCAGCAAGTATCCAACAGACATCCATACAGACAGGTGAAGACAGACACTGGGATGGTCAGAGGTGGAACTGCAGGTCAGCAAGCAGCTCCTGAGGTTCTGGTCAGCAGGACATGTACAGAAGAGGAAAAGAAGGGCCAGACAAGCACAACAAACTACAAGAACAATGGACCACAATTAAGTTTATGGGATATTGTTAATAAATGAGGGTTGAGGTGAAGAAGAGACAGAGAAGGTGAAGAGAAACAGAGGAGGTGAAAGGCACCACTCAGTGGATCATGTTGGTGCCCCCCTGCAGCATAGGCCTATAACAGCATATCTACACCGAAGCTGTTTAAGATGAGCTGCTCTAATCTGGTCCTGCAGCTGCAGCTTTGACTACTGGCCCTCACACATTAAGGTACTAAATATACACTAACTATATGCTTTATTAAACAGAAATGTTTTAAGTTTAGTTTTAAAGGTGGAGGTGGTGTCAGCCTCCTTCACCCAAACTGGAAGTTGGTTCCAGAGTGATGGTTCCTGATAACAGAAAGCCCGTCCTCCAAATCTACATTTCGATACTCTAGGAACTACGAGTAAACCTGCACCCTGAGAACGGAGAGCTCTATTAGGAACGTACGGTTCTATAAGGTCTTGCAAATATCGCGGCGCTAGGCCATTTTGGACTTTATATGCCAGTAATAAAATGTTGAATTGGATTCTAAATTTTACGGGGAGCCGATGGAGGGAAGCTAAAACTGGAGAGACGTGGTCTCTCTTGTTGATTTCTGTCAGCACTCGCGCTGCTGCATTTTGGATCATCTGGAGGATCTTCAGAGAATTACTTGGACATCCAGCCAACAACACGTTATAGTAATCTAGTCTAGAAGATACGAACGCATGAATTAGTTTTCCAGCATCACTCTGCGAGAGGATGCTCCTGATCTTTGCGATATTACGGAGGTGGAAAAATGCAGTTTTACAAACCTGATTAATCTGCTGTTTAAATGACAAATCCTGATCAAATATAACGCCAAAGTTTCGCACAGTTTTACTGGAGGCCATCGCAAGACCATCTAATCCCTTCCTAAGCTGTTTGGGACCACAAACAACAACTTCTGTTTTATCAGAATTTAGTAGCAAAAAATTTCTGGACATCCAGTCCTTGATGTCCTTAAGACACATCTGAAGTTTGTCTAATGGTTCTGTTTCATCTGGCTTCATAGACAAATACAGCTGCGTATCATCAGCATAACAATGAAAATTAATGCTGTGGTTCCGGATAATACTTCCCAAGGGCTGCATGTATAAACTGAACAGGATTGGCCCTAGAACTGAACCCTGCGGGACACCATAGCAGACCCT
The DNA here is from genome assembly GCA_014839995.1 of Xenentodon cancila. Taxonomy (NCBI): domain Eukaryota; kingdom Metazoa; phylum Chordata; class Actinopteri; order Beloniformes; family Belonidae; genus Xenentodon; species Xenentodon cancila. Next base: position 30,970,878 of record CM026203.1, on the reverse strand, counting down.
CGTCTGTACGGAAGAAACCTCATGAACATGAACAAACTGGAATCTATCAGACAGATATGATTTAAACCAATCTAGAGCTGTCCCTTTAATCCCAACAACAAGTGAAGTGAAGGTAAAGGCAGGGGAAGTGAAGGTAAAGGCAGGGGAAGTGAAGGTAAAGGCAGAGGAAGTGAAGGTAAAGGCAGAGGAAGTGAAGGTAAAGGCAGAGGAAGTGAAGGTAAAGGCAGAGGAAGTGAAGGTAAAGGCAGAGGAAGTGAAGGTAAAGGCAGGAGAAGTGAAGGTAAAGGCAGAGGAAGTGAAGGTAAAGGCAGGAGAAGTGAAGGTAAAGGCAGGAGAAGTGAAGGTAAAGGCAGAGGAAGTGAAGGTAAAGGCAGGAGAAGTGAAGGTAAAGGCAGAGGAAGTGAAGGTAAAGGCAGGAGAAGTGAAGGTAAAGGCAGAGGAAGTGAAGGTAAAGGCAGGGGAAGTGAAGGTAAAGGCAGGAGAAGTGAAGGTAAAGGCAGGAGAAGTGAAGGTAAAGGCAGGAGAAGTGAAGGTAAAGGCAGAGGAAGTGAAGGTAAAGGCAGAGGAAGTGAAGTTAAAGGCAGAGGAAGTGAAGTTTTTTTGCATTCTTTTCATCTTCCTTGGTCTGTCTGCATGTCACTGTCAATTTCATTTTGTTTGTCTTTACAGCTGAAACAATTTAATACACGTTAGGAATAAATTTAGGCACCTTTTGGAGGACTATATAGCTAATTTAAATTTTATAGGTTACATGGACACTTTCTATTACGTTTTACTTTAAGAGATTGTGTGCATTAATGTTATGCAGCTCATGTTTGAAAAGTTTAATTAGAAAACAAGTCACTTGTATCATGGTAACATTTGCTGCACGGCTGAATATACTTGTGTTAGACTTTTAACTTAACTTTCAGTGTTCAATCAAGGAGACTGAACTAACCAGTGATGAAGCTGGATGATGCAACGGATGTGTCATCAATAATAGTTAGGCCTTTAAAAAAGAAAAAGCTAGAGAAAATTCACATAATGAACACAATATGATTATAAATAAGACAAGCAGCCTTAATGTCAGACCACACTGAGCAGTACATGAAGCGAGGAGGGAAAGTAAAAGTCATTGTACCGAGTCCCAGTTTTATTGAGATGACCCACATCAGCAACAGTCAGATGGCTACGACATGGAAATAACCAGCATACAACCCTTACAATGTATTTCTGTACAGCCAGAAAGAGCATGAACGACATCTGAGGTATATAGAAAAAGTAAGAAACATATATATATATTTTTTTTTTTTGGATTGGGGAGAGGTTTACATTTTTTCTGCTTCTTTAAAGTCACATGAAAGTTCAAGTCGGCAACTGTTTGATTTCTACTAACAGCTGAGCGGTAGGAGTAGGCTGAGCTCCCTCAGATCAGGATTTGAACCAGGAAGACCAACATGGAATAAACACATCCACAGCTCCTCACTCACGACTTAACGCACGTGCAGAAAATTCCCATCTCAGTTTGAATAAATGTTAAGCAACTACTTCTTCAAAAGGCAGAAACACACACTCTCTCTCTCACACACACACTCACTCACACACACACACACACACACACACACACACACACACACACACACGTCGTGAAGGATTTTCTCACATTTCGTCACTGTTAAACTACAGACGGGCAAATGTGATGCAGGTGTCAGGCACGAGTCATTTCAAATCCAGCCTCCTCACGCCTCTAACAGCAGGTTAACGCAGGCGTCACGAGGTGGCGTCACGAGGTGGCGTCACGAGGTGGCGTCACGAGGTGGCGTCACAACCGTAAACCTCAGTCGAACAGAGCAACACGCTTCAACATGCCTGCAACTCCACAGGACCGCGAGGATCTGCTGGTGCTCCCCACCGCACAAGTTACAGAGGATCTGCACTTTGCTGAACGTGTCGTCGTGGCCCATCAAGAATTCAGTGAACGCAGCAGAGACCAGGTTCTCAGCACCTCATATGCTACGTAACTCCTCTTGAGTTTTTGAATTAGACTGACAGTCACGTGAAGGGTTCTCAATCTGACCCGAGTCTCTCAACAGGAACATATCTTGGTGGTTCCTCCACAGCTCACGCATCATCGCCTACAGACGGCAATTACAGGAGCGCTCCGGGGAAAGGAGGAGCAGCCATTCACTCGTGAGAGTTAACAACTTTCAGTTTGTGTAGTAAACGGCCACCTGGAGTTCAGCAGGTTTGAGCTTGTTCTTCGTTCCCCGACTGTCAACGAATAAAATCTAGGTTCCATCCAAAACTCAAATAAGTGATTAGCGCTTAAAACTTAAAGTGGAGCCAGAGATATTTCAAGGACCACCTGCTGCTTTCAAGGGATAACAAAAGGTAAATTATAACCATCTTACACATTTTTTTAATTTCACAGGAAACCTTAGATAATTTCAGCTCTTAAGAAAATAATCAGTTTTACACTCAGTTCTGTATTTTTTATGTAAATTCCACATTCTCTGTGTTTATTAGCGAATTAAATCTTTACATGGAGACGTTTTCCCAAAGAGGGAACAAAATGCTTGACAGAAGGATGAAACCGCGGATCTTGGCGGTACAACAGCACGTCCTTGTCTTCTAATTTGACAGCGACTTATCAATGAAAAAACCCTACACTATATATAATTGTTGCTGCTTTGGGATTTTGCGGTAGAGCAGAGTTGGCGATGCAGGAAGCAGAAATACGTCTTCCGTTTTTGTTTTTTCTGCACTCATCTGTTTCTTCATTCTCCCAGAGACGAGCCTCGTTCTGCTCCTCCACACACATCCGGGCAGTATGCACCCAAGTGCTCATTCATGCTTTTCGTACAAAGAATTTCACCAAACATAACCACCGGCTCTTTGGAGTGACATTTTCTCTCACTCTTTGCCCTTAAGAAAGAAAGGAGTGCACAGCTAGAGCAAAGAAATTCTTTCTGTAACATTACATCAGAAGATTATAGCCTGGGCCCATTTCAGCTGAGTCAGCATACGTGTGCACAAGTGCATACTAGAGGTTTGGGGTATGGTTAAACATTGGGATGTAGGCTTTAGGACAGCAGCATGCCACCAGCCCAGAGTCCCTGTCTCTCTTCCACCAGCCAGGAACCGGCGTGGACAGACAGGAGCGGCCCGACAGCTCAGTTCGCTGCCCAGGCCTCCAGGTCCGCCATGTCGTCTTCGTCTTCCTCCTCCTTCTTCTTGGCTGGAAAAAAAACCCAACATTTAATTTTTCCCAGAAAGCAGCTTATGGATGGTGTTCTGAACCTAACTCTTGTTAAACTTTGTTAAACCTGATCCTCGTTATGCTTGCTCTCGTGTCACACCTGGTCTAGATGGAAGTGACGTCGATGGTACGCTGGGTAGAGTAACATCGTCTGTTCCTTTGATTTCCAAAAGATTTCTGTCCAGCTCCTCCTGCTCCAGCTCCTCCAGCTCGGCCATAAGCTCATCCTAAACAAAAACACAACTCTAGAACTCAGCTGTGTTCTTATGAATGATCACGGTACCAGCCACGTTATACAGTTCCAGTACACTCTGATCTGGATCACATTTGTTTTATATGTAAAGGTGTGCTGATCCGACAGCCCTCTGAAACAACACACATGCGCACCAGCTGCTCCGTCATGTTTGCGAGGCCACACTGAGGCGGAGAATTCAAAAGTGCAGCGTGGGCGCAATCGGACCCGCTACTGGTGAGATCGGTCCACCGACTACCGCCACTGTCCTCTACTGCTGCTAAACTGTAGACTCCAGTAACACAGTCACAACCTAGTTTGTTCCGATTTGACATAGTTTTCTAAAACAATCTGGTTTGTTTCCTGGTTCCAAAAGTGAGCTGAAATTCCTAACTCCTCTCACAAAATTATTTAAAAACAAACCAAACGGTACCGTTTCATCATATCTGGGGTTAAAACAGATTCAGACACGTATTTAAACCAGGTTAGTATTGGATGCACCTCAGGTCACATGTTTCCGTGGTTACTGTAGCGTCACGCTCACCTCGTCATACTCCTCCCCAAAGCCGATCGGTTTGGAGATGACGTCAGAGATTTCTTGAGCCACTTCCTGTTGTTCTGTGATCTCTGCCATCAGATCATCTACTTTATCTATATCCCTGTAAAATGGAAAGACACAGAAAAAACCTTGAACGTGACAACAGAAACATAACTCAGGATTTTGATTTTAACTCTCAATTGAATACATGCAAAACTGTGGAGACACATGAAAGTGGGAACAAATCCTGACAGCATAATGATAAGTTAGAGTGCAGTGATGTGAAGAAGAATGTTTATCCTCTCTCAATTCAAAGGTTTTACACAGCAGGTTATAAATAAATAAAAAAAGAAAAGAAGAAAGTAGTAAAACGTAGAATTAAGAACTCGCGGATGTCTTAATCAGACCACGCGGTCTGATGCAGAAATGGGGAGGACGCTTGCAGCTCCACTTTCACCCATCAGTTAACGAAACACAAGCCTTAATGACACGTCTGGGGATCAACTTTAAATTAGAGCAAAACACAGAATTCACTTGCCCGGTCACTTGTTTCCCCGTTATAGATTGGTACATTTCTGCATGTACTAGGCTATAAAATCCTGCCTACAGTATTGATGAATTTAGAAGAGTTTAATTTAATTTTAATTTAAAGAGTAGCCAAGTCTGCACAAGTAATTGATACAATTACTGCAGAAAACAGACACCTGAAGTACTGCATTAAGAAATCCTGGTCTCAACCAGGCCAGCGGCACAAAACGAGTCTCCATGGACACTAATCCGTACCCATCCTTTGTGCAGCGGACTCGAGGCCAACAGTAAAGCGCTTATCCCGACTTAATCCCTGAGCATCAACTTTCTGGTCTTAAAATTAGGTAAATAAAACCTCTTATGAACAACAACAAAGGACTTATTACACTGTCATTATTTACTGAACAGTGAGTGAAAAACTAAGAACGCTCTTTCCGTTTCCATACAAACCATGTTCAGACTGCTGACTCAAGTCTGAGATTTCGACACAACCATTCAGGCGCCAGCCCTCCTGACTGTTTACATTACATAGTGTCAGTGATCAGCTTTGGTTTGTGCGCCCTTTCTGATGTTGCCTTGTGCAAATGTTGCTACGGTGTCCTACATCCATAAAACTGATGTAAGAAAAACTAAAATGGAGAGCAGACAACTGGCTTCGCTGCTGTTGCAAACGCCTCATCAGTTTCGTCCTCCTGGTAGATACCGTCATCGCTCGAGTTGCGTTGTGAACTATACTCAGGACTATTTGAAATCCTACATGAGCGAGTAGACTCTTCAGAATGAGGTGCATCTGTGAAAATCTGAAAGAAATTGGATCTAAAACCATCTACACGTGGTTTTGATCTGATTAAATTTTGTTTTGGGTCGATCGGTGGCAACAAATCCATCTAGACAGGACGCAGCAGCCTGAGCATGGAGGGGAAGAGGCAGCCAGGGGCTGATGATCCAGTGCACCTCAGTAACTGATCATTAGCAGGTGTGCAGAACTCAATAAAAGCATGTTTGGCAGTCCACTGATATCCAGCATTCAGCTGCGTATTAACATAACAAAAGTCAACAAATGTCACTGGATGTCTCACAAGTTCACCCAAAGGTCAGAGTGCACATCACTCAGAGAAAGTTCAAACTGGAAGAGATCTGGCCATCATGCTGTTGACCTGCATCAACACAAACCCTCACACCGACCGATGCGTGGTGATTCCGGCTCGTTTTCAAGCACAGGGCCTGGTCAGCTTGCAGCCCCGAAGCTGGCATGGCCTTCTGTATCTGTAGCGTAGTTTAGGCGAGGCCGTGTGTCGGACAGCTAAAACTAGGCAGGCGTCGAGTCATGCAACAAGTGCCCATTAGGAAGTATTAGGAGCCATAAAGAGAACAGAAGGAATGAACAAAAGAACTTTTGAGATGGAAAACAAGTTTAAAGTGACACAATGGAAACAAATCCATAAAAGGGTATAAGCAAATATAAATTTAAAAAAAAAAGTACAGTAACAGCAAAAGTGGTTAAGGTGGCACAAAAACAGCCATGACATTTAAGAAACAAGCGCCGAGCCCGTCTCTGAATCTAGAAACCTTTACAGCAACAGCCTCTAGTTCATAACTTACATGTTTTCATGAGCGGCCTTCATTGCCTTGGCAGCAAAGCCCATGTTTTTGAGCACTTCTGTGTTTGTGTTGGCGTTCTCCAAAGCCTCCCTCTGGAATTCGATGGTAGACAACGTGCCGTCAATCTGAGCCAGCTGCTTCTCGTAACGCTTTTTTCTCTTGAGGGCCTGTAGAGCCGCTGGACAGAGACAAACAGGTGAGACAAAATGAGTCCAGGAAGTCCTGCAGTCAGGCTGAGCATCTCCTCTGCTGCGTTTCTCTTATTTCCACTAGATTTACACCCCTTTTTGCCAGATGAGCTTCATTCTCTATCAAATACCCTCCACTTTATGTAAATGTCATTGATTCCCAATTATAAAAAAAGAAATACAAGAAGTTGTAAATAACAAAAAAAGCGAATTATTGATACAATGTGAACATGAAACTAATTTAATCAAAAGGTAGACATCTACATACAGCATTTTTATTTATTCAAACCTCTCTCAATCTGTTGAAATCATGTCTGAGCCAAGGAAGACAATCTGTTGTAGTGGAGGACTTGTCTCTCCAAACATGTCTATTTTTAATGAGCCCTGCAAGAAGTCTGGTCTCACAAGAATTACGTGGGAAAGCAAAATATTTGGAAGTTCAGAGGGAGCTGCAAGGCCAAAATGTTAACCTACAAAAGGATCGAGGGCTGCAGCGTAATCCCGCGCTTGTCGTCTTTTGTGTAGGTTAAAACATTACATCAGTTCAACCTGAACACTGGAAGCCCCCCATAGGTCATCACATAGCAAAATCACCTCTACATTACATCTTATGGTGCTAATCTTGACCAGGCTTCTCTTGAATAAGAAAATGTAATTATAATGGCAGTAACCTCATTATATAACAGGTTTATTTATCATGAAATCTCACTTGACATCTTGTTTTGCATAAATGTCAATATTGTTGGTGGATTTGGGTTCTATTCATACGTGACATAAGTTTCACGATCATCTCCTTATAGTAACGTAAAACTGTCGACTCAATGAACTTTATCTGTCAGACCTGTGTGACAGAAGGTCATCCAAACTATTCTTCAATACAATGTGAATACTTTTCAGAACCAATTTAACTTACAAAAAAGAAAAAAAAGAAGAAAAACTGACAAAAGACTAATTGGCTGCTTTATGATGTAAAATATATAATTGTACTTTAAATGCATATGTGAGTTTTGTCAGTGAACATTTCGCTGGCTGTGCTGCTCCCGTCTTTGGTGACCCGGTCATTTACGACACCAGCTCCAGTCTGTGTTCAAGGCTACCAAACATCAACGTCTCCCGCTGTCCCACTCACATATAAACAAAGACGTCCTCCGCATCCCTCTCTGTGGCTGGTCTGGTCCACCATGAACCAGACAGCAGCTGACAGATCCAGTTTGAGCCGATGATATCAGCAACCAGACCTATTTCTACTCTAAAAACATAATTCACTGGCCAACGTCACAGAAATCATTATCAGTCTAGGCAGGTTACAGAGCATGCAGTCCAACTCTCAAGGGGTTACTTTGTTTGTGCTCCTTTTGCTATTCTCGTTCCTTCAGGACAAATTTTATTACCTCAGTAGAAGAACACAGCAGGTTTTGTGCAGTAGGCAACATCTGGAGTGTCACAATTATAAAACCTCATTTTGATTTGCCACACTCATGACAGCATTGACTTGTCGCCACCCTTTAGACAAATAATGTCATCACTGAATCAAATCTTCAAGTCTCTATCAAAAAAGTAGAAAACCTTGTGGAAATTAGTCGATTACATCCAATACATGTAGAAAAAAAGATCTCATTAACAAACTATCGAGTATATTTCATCAAAACTGCAAATTAAACTATCTAATTTAGTCAATTTTTAAACAAGAAAAAATTGACATTTTGATGGCAGCTTCTCCTGTAAATACATTAAGTTTATGTCTGACCGTATAACATGGGTGCCGTCATCACAGCAGGTTTTATGTGGTTGTTACCCGTTTATTAAGCAACGTGCTTTCATTTACCCCAGTGACAAGGAAGTGGAGCGTAAACTATGCTGAAATTCCAGTTTCAAACGGGCGTACAATCAAAGTGACAGCAGGGTTTTAAAACTAGTTGGATATAACTTCACAATCCAATGCTTGTTAGATCGTTGGCTGTTTTTTAAGAAAGGAATTGAGTTAGAGCTGATTAACAAAGATAGAAATAACAATGCTGAACACATCTAAACTGGGGAAGCTGGAAAAAAGGAATTTGCTTTGCATAAAAACCTCTGCTGGATAACTTTGACTACTCACATACTATCGAGTCTTTCATTTAAAAAAAAGTTACAAAAAATGTCAAACATACATCCTAAAAGGGAAAAGTAGTTTGTCTAACCTAAACAAATATACTGTAAAGTTTACCTGGTCAGCAAGACAGGCGGGTTTCTATTTCTATCGGGGCTTCTGGGTACCTTCATGGGCTCCATTGGTGTCTCCCTGAAACAAAGAGTTTTTGGGAACTTCTATGGGGCCGAAGCACATTGTTTTAGTTTGCTTTTCTCTTCTTTTTCATGTCAATATTGTATTTTGTTAGCAAACAGTGAAAACAGTGCACTGTCATCACCAGTGGATCCTACCAAGACCAACACTTAAAATAGGAAAATGGCTGAAAGGACCAAGGAGGAGGTCGGACTTCTGAGAACTTCAGCCAATCCCAAACCTATGGGCCTTCAGCCGATCCCAAACCTATGGGCCTTCAGCCGATCCCAAACGTTTACTAATGGCATATTGTCTTAAATTCCATATTTCAGGCTAATACTTCAAGATACGGTCATGTTGGGCTGTTTGGCTTTTATTATATTAAAATATATATATATTGTGAACACAAATAATTTAATGTAATCCCTGATGTAAAGGAAAATGGTCATTTTTTAATCTGTGTAAATTACTAGTCTTTTGATCCAGAGAATGAAAAAAAAAACTCAGCTCCCGTTTTGAGGTGTCAAACACTGCAAAGCTTCTCAGTCGACCGTTTGATGTTTAAGCCACGTTCCCTTTAAACGTCTGCTCCATTGACCTTTTAAAGGAGACATCTGAGACGGGGTGAGGCTGGTTGCACCTGGTCGGACCTGGCTGGACCTGGCTAGACCTGGCTGGACCTGGCTAGACCTGCCCGGACCTGGCTAGACCTGGTCGGACCTGGCTAGACCTGGTCGGACCTGGCTGGACCCGGCTAGACCTGGTCGGACCCGGCTAGACCTGGTCGGGTCACTGCCCGCTTCGCCGCCTGCCTCCCGTTAGCCTGCGGCTACCCGCGTCAAAGCGCGTGAAAGCGCCGTTGGTCCCGTGGACCCGGGCGACTCGGGACATCGTTACCTCGTTTGTTTTTCGTGCCGTTCTTCTTCGCCGTCATGAGCTCCTGGTCGATTTTCTTCTCGAGGAAGTCCTGCTTTTTGGCCAACATCTCCTCCGTCTCCCTGAGTCGCTGGATAGCCTCCTGAGGTGTCGGCGCCTTCCCACCCTTCCCGCTGCTCCCGAACAATTTCCCGAATAACGACATTCTGCGCGTATATGTGAACCGTGAGTGGTGCTCTGAGCTGGTAACCGGCCCCGTGTGGTTCCGCGGACCGCCGTCGCCCAGCCGAGGGCTGCCTCTCGCTCCTGTTGTTTTGCTCTCTTCTTCCGCTTTTCCACACGGGCCTCGTGATGTCATTACGTCAGCGCGCAGACGTGACTCACGTGGTGACTCACCGTCGGAGGGGATTTCACCGACGAGCGAGTCGAGCCTTCACGAATCACTTTCATACTCATGCAATTACCAACATTTTCATATTCTTCACAGTTAAGGGAAGAACTGTTCAATACTTCTTCTGTTTTACTCTCTTTTTTCACAATTCTACATTCTCCTTGTCATTTAATTTTCAGTCTGTATTCATTTGGGGTTTTATTTAGGGGAAGTCTGTGCAATCAGTTAGTTGCTCCTACGTGTGAATAAATGTCCCATTGCTGTAAAACAGATGTTAAAACCTGATGTAGGGTGGTTGGCAGAATTATTTGAATATAAAGACATAATGAGCAGAGCTGCTAAAACAGGTGCAGCTCCACCAATAATCATCATGTGACGTGTACAAGATGTGCAAGTAAGTCCATTATATTCTTCTTCACACCATAGATATCTAACACTAGACATCACGAGGAACAACTCTGTCGTCAGTACTGTCCCCGTTGCCATCAGCGCCTGGCAGCTCGTCACTGTGGCAGCCTGCATGTTCAGTACCAGATTTATCTGTATTGGATTATTATTCAGTTGACATACCTGCAACCCTGTTAATTATATCAATGAAATATTGTTTGGTTTGTAAATAATTCTGTCATTTCTGCAATGATCCTTAAGAAAACATAAAAAAAACCTCCCTGCAAGTGGACAATAAAAGTTTTTTGCATCTGAGATACAAAAGTATGATTTTCTTTGCAGTGTTTCCTTGGTATTACACTATAAAAAGGTGAAACAGAAATTGTCACAAGTAAAATATATTCTACAGAATAATTTATTTTACACAAATCTGCTTGTACTGTTTGTGTAAGTAGATTTATTTATTTATTATTATTGTTGTTACACTTTTTATTCTAATCATGAATGTTTTTTTCTTTTTTGGCCCAGCTTAATCACCCAAACTAGACAAAACTAGTGTCTGCGTGTCAACTTTGCTGTCGCAAAGGTGAGTTTGAAAGTTAAATAAGGTTTTTAAACTCATTAAGAGGCGTTTCGATTCAACTTTGGTCATCATACAGGGTTACCTTGTATCTTTAATAAAATACACACAGTCGCTCTATTTTACCTTTGTAGGGCACTGATAGGACATGGAGGCACAGATTCATCGGTCACATTTAGTTTGAAGCTGAAACTTTCAGAGACATTTGTTCATTTTATTGAAAGGAAGCCGTGTTCTATAAAAAGTCATACAGGTCAGAGTTAGTCATAAGCTGGAACTGCCCAGAAAGAGGACGTTCCTTCAGATGGATGCACCTTGAGGCCAGCCCAACTCCTTAAGAAAACTACGTCTCCCATGATGCACCAGGCCATACTTTTCAATCTGAAGTTGTGAGTGACCTGAACGCCAGCCGATGAGAGCCTGAGTTGTTTGTGGAACAGGAGGAGAGGGGCCAACCTGGAAGATTGAAACACATGCTTGACGGACGGATGGACGGACAGACAGACTGATTGATAGATGGATAGATCATACGTGGATATCTTTTTGTGGGGGCGTCACAGGTTGAACAGCCAGGTGAGGAGGGAGCCCCACCTTGGTTGCCTCCTTCAGCTTCAAACTCTCCACGTGATACTGAAATGTAGAGAGGAAGTGCACGTATGAGACTCACAAACAACGTGAAGTGAATATCAGTGCGGCGCGCTGTTTTGTTTTCTGTTTTAACAAAAGGGTGCAATCTAATCCTAAAAGAATTGTTAAGCACATGTTTTTTAAATCATAGAAAATAATTTAATCTCAGGTTTTAAAACAGGCCTTTTTGTTCTCTAGCAGTATTTGTGCAGATTAATGAACAATTGATTGACAATGGTTGCCTGAAGTCTCATTTATGTATCTTAAAGCCCTGTGACACACTCAGCTGGTAGTTTTGCATCGACGCTGACTTATGAATCTAGAGGGCAGACTGATGACAGGTACATTAGTCGGTCTAGTATAAAAGTCAGCCTGCAACTACAGACTTAAGCAAATAAAAGAAGCAGTTTGCTGTATGTGTGTGTACCTCCCTGTAGGCTTCAGTCAGGAAGCCCCACTTGTTGGGCCACACTTCTGCTGAGTTCTTCTCAAGTTTTACATGCGCTTTCCTACACAGACACGCACACACATACACACGCACACACACACACGCACACACACACACGCAATACACACACGCACACGCACGCACACACGCACACAACACACACACGCACACACACACGCACGCACATACACACACACGCACACGCACACACACACACACGCATGCACATACACACACACACACACACGCACACACACACACACACATACACACACGCACACACACGCACGCACACACGCACACACACACACAACGCACACACACACGCACGCACATACACACACACGCACACACACACACCGCACGCACATACACACACACACACACACGCCACACACGCACGCACACACACACGCACGCACACACACACGCATATACACACATACACGCGCGCACACACACACGCACACACACACATACATGCAACACACACACACGCACGCACATACACACACACACACACGCATACACACACACACACACGCACACACACACGCACGCACATACACACACACACACCACGCACACACACACGCACGCACATACACACACACACACACGCACAGACACACACACGCACACACACACACACACACACGCACACACACACACGCACACACATACACACACATACACACACACACGCACGCACACACACACGCACGCACACACACACACGCATATACACACACATACACGCGCGCACACACACACACGCACACACACACATACATGCACACACACACACACACGCACGCACACACACACACGCATATACACACACATACACACACATTCAAATGGAAGGAAAGTGAGTTATTCTATTTAAAAAATAATTACATTTTGCTTTAAAAAGCATTGAAAAGAAAATGAAACAGATTCATATTCCACCGGCAGCCGGTTAGAGATGGATTTGGTTCAGGTTTTACATCAGATACCCTTCTTGACATAACCATCCCTATTTATCCTCCCAGCATTATGAGGGACTGGGCCAAGGTGGGGGTCTCTGGTGTCCTGCCCAAGGACCCTTTTCATTGTAACAGAGCTTGGCCTAGGTCCAGGGACCTGCAGGTCAGAGGTTCCACTGACTCTACCCACTACACCATGGCCCTAGATTATGCAGTTCTCAATAGTGCATCCAAAACATGTCCTGCCCTGAAAAATGCTTCCCTCTAATAATTCTGAGGTACAACTACATTGAGAGTGTGCATGGACCAGCCTGTCTTCCTGCACAACTACATGCAGAATTTACACAGAATTTCAGTATATGTGCACTACAGATAGTCTGTATCCTGGGCTTCTGAAGGCCCATACACTTCCCAGACCTTCCTCTTTGTGTGTGATACGTGTGTGTGCGTGCGTGTGTGTGTGTGTGTGTGTGAGTGCGTGCGTGCAAACTAAAGGCTGTGGATATTCAGGTGAACAACTATCTTTCTTCTCTTTCTCTCAAATGTCACAAAAAGAGTTCAATTTCTTTACTTTAATCTTTCTGCCTCATTGAAAGTCCCACTTGCTCACCTAATTTGTTCTTTAATAATAACAATATCACAAAGGCAAGTAAAATAATACTAATACCTAATGTACTGGACATCTTATAAGAAAGCTTCTTCAGGCTTGAGTTTCTCTTTGGCATGCAAATCCCTCAGCAAAGTAAATATCTACTTATTTGTACAAAACATGAATTAAAGTAAAACCATTACACACAGGAATAAAAAGAGTAAGTCATAATCTTTACCAGATTTCATCTTGATGCACAAAGTTGATGTGATCGGCCGGTCGCTGTGAATCCATCTGTCCTGAGGGAGTTTGTGAGGATATGTGTGGCTGTTTACTGTTGTCACGGAGACAGCGTAGTCTCACACCTACGTCTTCTGTGACTGTAACCGTGGTGACGGTGGGAGGGAGGTGGTGTAGGGTCACTATGAGCTCACACAGCTTTGTTTTCAGTTGACCTCCAGTTTTGGTGGCAGTTGTTAAGTGTCAGCACACAAATATGTTAAAGTAAGTTAATAAGTGATTAAAGGCTATAGCAATCACAATCCTACTTTATTATAGCGTGGTGACAGAATAAGTGATGTAATTGTGACACACATCACTCTTCTCAGCTGTACAGCAGCAGGGATCTGCTTCCTTGAGCAAAAAGGTAAATAATTTATTTAGAAGTTGGATTTATAATTCTCTTTCATGTTTTTAAAGTAATGGATAGATATAGGAATTGTTGCTCTGACTAACATCTGGATGTCTATTTTAATTTCAAATAAAGCTCTGAGGCTCCAGTGAAAAACAGGCAAAGAGAATAAATACATAAAATGATGATAAAACTGTGCTTGCCAAAGAGTAAATATTTTTAATGTGGACGACCCAAATGCAGAAGACAGCGCGACAGGATTATAATAATGCTCTTAAAAAAAAAAAAAAAATAAATAGTGCCATCCAAGTGGGAAACCCAGAAAATAAAAATAAAAAGTAAAAATGCTGTGTTGATGTGTAGTGGTGAGTAAGCAGGAAAACTGCACTACCGAGTTCACAGCCTGTGTATTTTGGCACGATTTAAATTAGAAATCCAATCCAACATAATAAAAACTTTCAACTTGAACTTTAATTATTTTTGTCAGTATATATCTCATGAAACACGCTGAAACGTGTCCTCTGTTGTAACCCATCACTAGTTACACTAGGAGCAGTGGGCGGCCTTTTCTTCCCACACACGAGTCTGGACATGCGGATGTGTGGATTTGTGTTCTTTCAGTTCTTGTTTCGTCCACTAGGTGTCATTGTTGCTCTGTTTCTCTTGATTCAACTTTTTATAAATTATTTTTATTTTTATTTAATAGATTTCAACCACTAGCAAACATGTACCATCCATCCATTATCTACACTCGCTTCATCCGTTTCCGGGTCATGGGGGTCTGTCGGAGCCTATCCCGACGCATAGCAGGAGAAAGACAGGGGTCCACCTGGACAGGTCGCCAGTCCATCGCAGGACCACATACAAGACAGACAAACATGCACACTCACATTCACACCTACGGGCAATTTAGAAGTATCAATTAACCTACCCTGCATGTTTTTGGACTGTGGGAGGAAGCCGGAGTATCCCGGAGGGAACCCACGCAAGCACAGGGAGAACATGCAAACTCCACACAGAAAGACCCACCGGGCCGGGAATTGAACCAAGAACCTTCTCCCTGAATTTGAGTAACATACCTTAATAAAGTCATTATTTTAATGATGCATTTTTAAAAAAGGACAGAAATGGATTCACACACTATTTCATAACAAAGTAAGATCCAACTTCTGTAATTTCGGGGTTTGCATTTAGATTTTCTGTTTTCTTTCTCCTTCTCTATTGCCATCGCTTCAGTATTCATGATTTTCCAGAGACCAGTGTCTCAACCTTGTATACTCAGATTTTTTTTTACTTTTAATTGCCTTTATCATTAACAATAGTAGACAATCCACGGAGATCCTTCAGCTCAAAAAACATGTTGGAGAATGTTATGTTTAGTGAGTTTCTGCTCTACAGCTACTGGGTAACGGGGAAATGTACTTTCTTTCATGGCAACAACATAAAATCAGACTACTGGGAGTGTTTGCACGTAAATGAGTGTCCATGTTGTGTTTTGTGCTGTATAATGTAAATATAATGTCTATAAATAGGCCGAACACTTGAGGACCAAATAAGATAAATGTATTCCGGATGGGCATGCTGTCGTGTTCATTTTCAGCCTTAATGGCTCTGAAAGGAGATGCGTGAAGACACTTTATGTACCAATACTACTTCTGACCACACGGGAGCAGCAGATGACACAGCAGTTCATACGTCAGCCTCTGGTGTAAGACATGACAAAGTTCAGCCCTGGTGGGACTGCTTATTTTACAAATAACACATTTCCATTGTGCAGAACACAGTGAAACGCAACACATCTTCCCTCATAGGTGGTACATTTGTAGGGGCACGCAGCAATTCTGTACAGTGTTCTCAATAATTTCACGGTCTGGTGATTTAGGTTCTAGAAGCTGTCCTGTGTTTTGCTGATTTGGGAACTGCTTTATGCTGTTTGTGCAGATATATATCTGTCTGTCACAAACTACTACGAATTACACTCATTCACTGCTGTGTTATCAGCTGTGTGACCTTACGTCAGTGCACTTGGTACTTTAACCTCCTCCTCTACACCTCGGTTTGTTCCAGGGATTCATGTTTTGCACAGTTCATACTCAGATCAGAGGATGCACATGTGTCCGTGTTCTGTGTGCTGCTGCCGTCACTCTGAAGAACACCAAAGGTTCACTGAACTCCAGACATGTGGATCTTATGCCATTCATGACACAACTTCTAATATTTTTTTCACAGCAAATAAGATTTCTGACATGGAGAGGAGCAGTGAAACATTAAGCTGTTAATACCCAAGTTGAGTGACCCCTGTAGAAGCTGTTGTACTCTAGTTCATGCCCCAATTTCTTTTAGAGGCCAAATATAGTGATATGTTAGACGTTTTAAGCACAAAGAACCAGGCTGCAGTAATGTTTATTTCTTCTCCAAAGTTGGACATTTTACACGAGGATCAGTAGAGATGAACAGTCAACGAACTGCAGCTGTTTTCTCGTTTATTTCCTTGTTGGCTTCGTCTCAGACGTTGGACTGTTGGCACTTGCTTGTGTTACATCTGGCTCGCTAGATGAACTTGATCCCAGAAGTATAGAATCCTGTCAGCTCGTCACCAGCGGCTGCCTCCACAAGCAAGTCCAAAATGAAAGAAAAGTATCCACAGTTTAGGTCAAAAACATTTTTGTTTCTTTTTGTTTAGTTTTGTTTTGCCTCCGTAACCACATTTCACATCCAAACCAAGTTTATGCTGGGAGACTTTTTATGTAGTAGTGTAAGAGTGTATTAAAGTTTGCTTTCATTGTTGTTTGACTGAAAAGCACTTTGGTCAACTTTGTTGCTGGTAATTGTGCAGACCACCACTATCAGCTGTGCGTGGCCGGACGCCTCCGAGGATGAGGCGGCGGCACCTTCCTTCACCACAGCCAAGCACCTGTTATCCAACCAACTGCTGTACTTTTCGTTTCACCCACTGCTCATATTTGGGTTGACCAGGGTTTAGAAAAGTCATCTGCTGACAATATGAGGTCCAAGAAAAGGCTTTGAAGTTACACTTCAGAAAACCAGACGCTGAAGTTGCACGGGGTTTGTCCAGTAATCTTTATGCAGTCTGTGGTAAAACTAACCAAAAGGATGGTTGTGGGGGTTGGGCTCGGAGGTGGGGGACTTTAGGAAAAGTACCTAAATCATTTTAAACATTATATGTCCCCAGGGTGCCACATGTCTATCTGTAATTTAAGTGCTCATCTGGTAGGCCTTAGTTTGGTTGATAATCCTCCTGCAGTAGCGCTTTTTTCATTGTAATGATCTCTGATGTTCTTAAGTGTGTATCTTCTGTGGCTCATGTACCGTTTCCCAGTGAATAGGAGTCAGTTTACCAATAATACTGGTCCAACTTTGCTCATAAAGATGTTGTGCAGGATTGTCTTGATATATGCTGCATACATTCTTAAGCCAAGACACTGTCTTGCTTTGTTCATGGACAGAATGTATAAATACCTCTTGCCAATCATTTTGATGTCTCTGCAGAACATCAAACATCCTTTTTGGATTGGAATTTTTGAACACAACATGTCAGTTTTGTTCATCCGAGCTGCACCTACCGTAACTCGCAAAAACCAGTCGCAGGATGACTGCAGATAACATATCTGCTTGTAACAGTTTAACACAAACGCTGGTTGATGTTTGACGCCGTTGTGTGCGACGGGTTTGTAGTGTGGACAGAACACAACACATGTCAGAGGATGTCCTAATCACCTGGAAACATTTTGTGCAACATTGTCTGCTCTCATAAACAACCCGGTCAGCTAGAAGTGGCAAAACAGATTTATGTAATTGGAAAAAGTTTTTGTCATGTTCTCATCTCTCTGGTTAACCTAGAACAGCACTGTTCACGAGGGTAGTGTTTTCTGGATGGAGGGATTAATCACACAGAGGTGAAAGTAAAGTTTGTCTTCGTAATGAGTTGGAGGTGTGGGCAAACCTCGGTGTGGGCCTGCTGTTTGCAGCCTGCAGCGCGCAGTGGCAGCTTCTGTTTGCACAAGTTGAACAAATCTGTTTGATTTGTGCCACTAATGAAGGTCTGCTCAATCAGCATCAAACACATCTCAGCTGACTTCCCATTAAATGGCATTAAAAGCATCCCCACCCTTTGTTTTTGTTCCGTAACAGAACGGTTCTATGAATTTGCATCACATGTACATACAGTAACTGTCTGTGCCTAATAAATTCATTCCTAGTTTGATTCATACCCGTACGTCTCTGTTGTCCAAGCCAAATATCGATATTATAACTAGATACTAGGTGTCTTTTTCATTGACCCGCTGACTTATGGTCCACGGCGCTACTGGAAACTGGCACAACAAACACAGAAACAAAGACAGAAAATATTATCCGTGAGTAGTTTAGTTTGGTTTGGATAAGGCAACAAAGGGCTGGATTTTAGCACATCCAAATTCTTACAACTACTGATGACGTCTTTAGGGAGGCACAATTACAAGCTGGATTCATTTAGGTTTAAGGAAAGAATGTCGTCACGCTTATGAAAATGCTGCTTTATAATCCTCATTTATCATCTTAATTCATATTTCATGATATTAAGATTAAATATGACACTTATTGTTCTTGTCCACTTGTACATTCATTCACTCACTATAGTGTTTTTGCCACTTAGAGGAGTCAGTAGGAGAAGGCAGATGTTGAATTTTAACTGGAAGAGTGATCTCCGGTTTTGTATTAAATACGAGAATATGCCGTTCCTCGACTGACGCCAAAAGATGGTCAATTTCCTTGGACTCTCAAGTGAAATTGTCCATCTTTTTAGCAGAAATAAATATACTTGCGATTCTTGTCTCTGAGTGATTCTAGCTAGATTAGGCCGGGTGCCAGTTTGGGGATTTGCAGCCTTGAATCAGTCCAGAGCAAAGTAAAATCTCAAATATTCAACCTGGAGTGAAACATACTTCTCAGTCTTAAGATGATCAGCCTCAGTCACGGGTCACCGGTCTAACGTACAGTCACTGGTCCTCCAACAGGATCATTAACCAAAATAATGACATAAAACACCCAAGATTGGCTGAAAGCAAAAGAAGGAATGCACTAAATAGCTTCTAGAGTGTAATTCCTCTTTAACTTTGGAAAGATAGGAAAAAGGCAGCGTGGAAGCCACATGTTGAACCTGACTTAGTTAGAGCTTGTTTGCCTCAGGAAGGGAGGGCTAAAAAACTCGGTAGAAGCAGAAATCGGTTTCCTAGTTTATATCCAACAAAGGTGTCCCGTCTAAGTACCTTAATATTGACGTACAAGCATGTACTCGGCATATGTAGACTGAACAAAGCCATGTTAAAAATGCAGGAGCTTGTTTTTAAACTAATTTCTAAATTGCTCCATCCCCGGCAGGCTGCGTGAGCGACATTACCGCTAGATGTTATTATTATAACGTAAAAAGTGCACGTGTGTTAACATAAATGGTTCAGAAATGAAATAAAATCACAAAAGATAATCAGAATATCAGTAGGCTTTCATCCTTATTTATTTATCTATCATTTCTCCTAAATACACTGAATTAGGTCCAAGTTCTTTATCAAAGAGTTTAAGGGAATTTAAACCGCTGTTTCTTATACCTTTTGCTTGTTGACAGCGGGGACAAGCTCCAGCAGACCCTCGTGATCCCGAATAGGAGTGAAGTAGGTAAAGTTGATGGCTGGACGGGCGACGACCAAAGGAAAGTGATCTTATAGTTTCATATGAACAAGACGAGGCTTTAATACTGTATAGTGTTTTTGCTGTGCGGACTTGGTGGAGGCTTAAATACAGTCAAAGGACAGACTTTTAACAGACGATAAGGCCGAACAATAACTATTGGAAAAGATTGCTGTTAAGGCAAGTTCATATCATCTTAAAAATGGACGTGTCTGAGTGGATGGAGGTCAGAAAGCAAATATTATAGCTACGGTATATCAACTATCGTCATGTTTTACCTTTTACTTGGCTCAGACGTATTGATGTGGATTTTGCCCTCCGGATCACTGAGACCCATGGACTGAAATCTGTTGGTTACTTTAAAGTTGAGCAAAGTGGAAATGAGGCATTCGTGTTAAACACTCACATTCTTACAAAAAATATTCACGCCTGTGGAAGAGCTGCAAAAAACACCATTTAGATGGATGAGCCAACTTTGTCAAACTCTCTTTCTTCAGTGAACAGAATTTACCTGTTCATGCCTGTCTAAAGTCAGGAACTTAATTATTATTTAATAGTAACATAATTCTGCACAATCAGGTGGTGTAATTGCCATAAATAAACTTGCCCTGCCTAAACTCTTGAGATGAGATTAAAAGACACATTTCATGTAATCACACTGATTCTAGAAAATGTACAAAAACCAAAAACATGTTAACGACCTCACCAGGTTTGAAAATCCAGTAGTATGAAAGCAGGTAAAATGTCATTCTGGGACTCGTTCTTAAGGAAAACTGCGATATTCCTTTAGGCTAAAATCAAGACCAACGACGTTGCCATGCTAAATATAGAATCGGATCAGAAGTGCAGGTAGATGAATATTGGTTCTCTTTATTGTTATTTACATAGTTTATATCCCACAACAATATACTTTTGCTTTGACAGATTAATACATTATTATTGAAATGAATTTAGAAGCCATTGGGTCAAAGAACAGACAAACTGATCCATCTAACATCAAACTTCTAATCTGGACTTTTTAACCTCCCAAATCTAATGTTTTAATGGTTTTTAAAGATGTTTTTCTAGCTGGCAGGTGCACTGAGAGTATTTCTCAAGTTCAGCTGAAACAACCAGCACCATGCAGTGACGGACATGTGAGACCTTCACCTGATCAATCAATCACCCAATAACTCGCAAGTGACTGCGTCTTAACGAAGACCACGGAGCTCGGTCAACGTAGTCAGAAAAATCTCTAAGTTGATGCAAAGTTCACTTCTGTTTTGTCACACATGTCCTGTGCAAAGCTCTGATAACGCTGAGGAGTTTCCCAGCAAGCACTGGGTGAGGTTACATCCCAGCCAGCTTCCTCAGTAATCACCAAGGCAACACATTTGAACAAAAACTCAGTATGTTAGGCTGTTTATTGGGAATCATACTATACGTGCTATCACCTGCAGCCTTCTTTAAATATATTCAAAACACTGGTAGCAAACATGACCATTTAGTCAGACTCCTGCTACGTTTTACCAGCTGCCGCCGTTGTACGTTCACAGTTGCACAGCTCTTCCAACCAAGACCCCTTCAGGACCAACAACAATATGAATAATATATTAATAATTGTCAGCAGGTCAGTGACATGACAGGGTATGACTGAGCGAAGATGGGTAAAGGTTTACTAATCTGGAAAAACAAATTAAGAAACTGTTTTAGAAAAGTTACTAATAGTTACAAAGGCGTGGATTATTCAGTTATTATCAAAAGAGTCGCAGAATCAGATAAAAATCCAATGACACGGCATCACTGCCGTGTTTTTAAAAAACACACCTTTCTCAACTTTGAGATTTTTATGAGTTTTAGTACTCTTAAATTGTTTTTTAAATGTCTAAATAACCATGTGTCACCACTGTTTTCTGCGCTCGCAGAGCGACCGCAGAGCCACCGCAGAGCCACCGCAGAGCCACCGCAGAGCGACCGCAGAGCCACCGCAGAGCCACCGCAGAGCCACCGCAGAGCCACCGCAGAGCGACCGCATAGCGACCGCAGAGCCACCGCAGAGCCACCGCAGAGCCACAGCAGAGCCACCGCAGAGCCACCGCAGAGCCACCGCAGAGCGACCGCAGGAGCCTCCACCAATTGTCTCGTCTACAGATACAAGACTTCATTCTATCAGTCTACTTTTCTGTAAAGGGGCCAGAACTTTTGAACTCTCTACCCATTAATTTAAAATTAGACAGCAACAATAATGCCTTTAAAAAAAAACTCAGCAACGACTAAAATCAAAACAACAGTGATCACATGAATTTTTTGGTTGATTGCTTAACTATGTTGCCTTTGCTTTGTAGCTTATGTATGTATTTCCATCCATTATCTATACCCTCTTAATCCGTCTCTGGGTCACGGGGGTCTGTCGGAGCCTATCCCGACCCAGTAGGTGAAAGTCAGGGGTACACCTGGACAGGTCGCCAGTCCATCCAGGGCCAAATACAGACAGACAAACATACACGCTCACATTCACACCTACGGGCAATTTAGAAGTATCAATCAACCTACCTGCATGTCTTTGGACTGACCCGGAGGACCCGGAGGGAACCCACGCAAGCACGGGGAGAACATGCAAACTCCACACAGAAAGACCCACCAGGCCGGGAATCGAACCAGGAACCTTCTTGCTGTGAGGAAACAGTGCCGACCACTAAGCCACCGTGCTGCCCTAAGTATGTATTTAATTTGAAAAACTGTCTCTCTTTTAATGTACTTTTAGTGTTATTGTAAACCTTTCTTTCGCTCTCTTTTTATTTTTATTATTTAATTTCATTATTTGTGGACAAGTGTTACGAATTAGCACATGTGCTAAAACACTCAAACAATGTGTCTGGTTTGTCCAACGTAATTGTGATGTACGCGTCAAATAAACAATAAATCAAAAGTTACAAAAACAAATGTATGTAAGGAGAGTGTCTTTTTGGTATCCGTTTAACTGTTAAATAAAGTCAGCTGGACCCGAAGTTTGTGCTGCGTTTCCTCAGTTTCAGCGTTTCATGTGTTTTCTATAATATTTGCCGATAGTTACATTGTGTTTTCATTTGCATTTAACACTGCGTACCAACATTTCTAGGATTTCTAGGATCTTTTAGCTTCCAGTATTTGAATGAACGTTTGCGTGAAGCCATACATACAAGTACGGTTATGGGCTTGCAGGACTGCAGGAAAGAGCACAGGTCAGATCTGCAAACAGTTTGCTGCACACGCAGCACGACCGCCACCTCTCAGGAGTTCAAACCTTTTCCCACAACTTCTGTGCTTGAGATTATTTTTTATACATCATCGCTCAACAGATTTATTTTAAAATGTTGGTAAATAATTTGAATTGTTTTTCAAAATGTTTTAGACATTATTAGAAAGCCTTCACGCTTCAGGATTTATGCATGAATATATCAAGGATTTCCTAAAATCCTTTCAGTGAAAGCAGGCAGTCCTGAAATATCCCTGCATGTAGGACTATTTCATAACCTGTCAAGCATGATTTCAGTTTGCAACTCCAAAAAACGATAAACATAAACGATAAAAAACGATAAACAGTCAGAAGGGAGTACAAAGTAGAGTTTTATTAGATTTATTTAAAGTTTAACTAATGATTCCTGCAGACTAAACTACAAAAGCAAATGAGCAGAACTCAATAAAAATCTGTGATTGGTGACTTTGTCATTGCTGATCGCTCTGCTGATTACGTGGGTGCTGCTACTCTGTAAGTGGTACCTTCATCTCCACAATACCAACTTACCTAGAACATAAATTCAACGGGAAGTATCAGAATGTTTACCCGTGAAAGCTGCATGCAGTTCAGAGTTTCCCTTTTATCTACTGCGCTCATGTACGTTAGGTTACATGTAGGCTTGCGCATGCACTTTCCCCAGCCAACCTTTGACCACATGAGGCCGAGCCCCTGAATGTCAGCCAATGCAAAGAAGACCAGGCACAACCGGGCTGACGTCATGCCGGATCCGAACCGTGCTGAACCCTGAACTTACATCACTCACTGCTGTGGGCCAAAGTTCAACATCTTACACAACTGCTGAAAGTTGGGTTTTCTTTCAGCCTAAATGAGAGATCCAGTTATCTGAATTAGTTCAACATGAAAGGAAATGGGAGAATTTGTGTTAGACATATTTAAAGTTGCAAAAAGGAGACCGTTAGAATGATGCAAATGCATCCGTCTTGTACACCAAATTTAATAAAATAAATCAAAAAAGACACATTTTCCAGAACTTGTAACAGAATATTATAGTATTAATTCCCCAAGACCTAATGACACCTCTGTCCCAGTGTGATATCTAAAGCAGCTATCAGCTCTGGGGGAAACCGGTTACGGCACGATGGCATCACCCGGCTCAGCTAATGGTTAACCAACGGCCTGAAACACGGCGTCTTCTTCAGATCAGCTGGGAACAACAGGGTCATGCACACGCATCTCCTTACAGTATGGCCCCTCCTCCACCTCCTCCTCGTCCACCTCCTCCCCCCTTACCTCCCTCCCTCCCTCCCTTCTGAGGGACATCCCAGGGTATATAAGAAGCAAACCTTCTCCACAGAGGGCACGAATGACCAGGAGTCATCAACTGTCGTGGAAGAAACAGAAACAGCTCCGCTGATGAGGCCAAGCTAACGGCTCTCTACTAAAGGTAATTTATGCTTTTTTGATGAGTTCTTTATGGTTTTGTGCATCTTGAGTGTGAATCTTTGAAGGATGGTTGGGGAGAGATTTGAAGAGGGAAGCTGCACCAACTGAAACAGCTGATTGAGAAATTGAAGTATGCTTGAACATGCATCAAAAAACTGAAATCAAAGCCACTAAACAGAAAAATGTATCATGCTATCTCTTTCTTCTCCCTTTTGCCCTTTGCTGCTTCATTCTATCTATCTCCATGTACTTTCATTTATTTCTTCACCTTCATCTTGATTTCCACTCCAGAGTTCCTTTCGTCTACTATTTTTCTGTCCATCGACTTGCTATCCCCCCAGACTCGTCCACCATGCCTCCTCAGATCCAGTCCCAGAACCAGAGTGTTCCACGGGTCCTGCAGGGTGATCTCAGCACCCTCAGCCCGGCTGTCAGGGAGTTTGTGGAAGCCAACGTTGCTCTGTGCCAACCCGAGTCCATCCACATCTGTGACGGCTCTGACGAGGAGAACCGAGCCATTCTGACCCAACTGGAGGAGCAGGGGACGATCAAGAAGCTCACCAAATACGAAAACTGGTAAGCTTGTGTATTTCAGTTGGTTGGTCAGATTTTAGGCCCTTTTCCTATAGTGTTCACGGGCTTTAAGATGTTGGTCTTGGGCTGGGTAAAGCTACAAAAGATGAGCACTGTTTAATAAAGATGGCTTTTGGTCATGACTCAGATGAATTGGCAGATTGTCCTGTGATGTGTTGATGACAATTTGCATCACTCAGTCGTCAGCAGCTGTTTAAATATACAACATACCTGGAAAACAGTGTCAGACACCGTGTCAAACCAGAACGCCCAGTGGGCTCTGTTTTTACCAGCACCAGTGCTGTGCACTGTTTATTCATCCAGCAGCATGATCTGGAGGTGGCTTAACAAACTTTAGACTAACGTGAAGAGTAGACAGAAAGAAGCCGCTGATGTTTTCTGATTTTTTTTGTCTTTTTCTTCTCTTCTGTGCCTTCCTGCAGCTGGTTAGCCAGAACCGACCCGAGGGATGTGGCTCGTGTAGAGAGTAAGACGGTCATTGTTACCCGGGACCAGAAAGACACAGTGCCCACCCCGTTGGGAGGTGGAGTCAGCCAACTGGGTCGCTGGATGTCCCCAGAGGAGTTTGACAAAGCCATGACTCAGCGGTTCCCTGGCTGCATGAAAGGTACATCACAGAAGAAGAATTGAGTTAAAGAAACAATAAAACATGGAGGAGAATAGTTGCAGAGTGTATTTGTTCCCCTGAGTGTCTGTTAGTTTTGATTGAAAACACCTTTCATCCTTGTCCTCAGGTCGCACCATGTATGTGATTCCCTTCAGCATGGGTCCAGTAGGTTCCCCCCTCTCCAAGATCGGCGTGGAGCTGACAGACTCTCCCTACGTGGTGGCCAGTATGAGGGTGATGACCCGTATGGGCAAGTCAGTGCTGACTGCTCTGGGTAACAGCGAGTTTGTGCGATGTCTGCACTCTGTCGGCTGTCCTTTACCACTCAGAAGTACGTCTAGATCATCAACTGTTTTCTTCAAACTCAATCAGCAAGCTGAAAAGAAAAGATGCTGCTGATTTCAGATTCATTGAACCAGTTGTTTGGTTATTTTTCTCAGAGCCCCTGGTGAATAACTGGCCCTGCAACCCTGAGCAGACGTTGATCGCCCACATCCCAGATCGGAGACAGATCATCTCATTCGGAAGCGGTTACGGAGGAAATTCCCTCCTGGGAAAAAAATGCTTCGCTCTGCGCATTGCCTCACGTATCGCCAAGGAGGAGGGCTGGCTGGCAGAGCATATGCTGGTAAGTAAAGGAAAAAGCATCCAGCAGCATCCAGTGTGACCTACTGTTCATCTAAAGTCATCACTAATAACCTAACCATTAATGGTTAGATCCTGGGCATCACCAACCCTGCTGGAGAAAAGAAGTACATGGCAGCAGCGTTCCCCAGCGCCTGCGGGAAAACAAACCTGGCCATGCTCCGACCCACGCTGCCTGGATGGAAGGTTGAGTGTGTTGGAGATGACATCGCCT
The DNA here is from genome assembly GCA_014839995.1 of Xenentodon cancila. Lineage (NCBI taxonomy): Eukaryota > Metazoa > Chordata > Actinopteri > Beloniformes > Belonidae > Xenentodon > Xenentodon cancila. The sequence goes on along the minus strand of CM026203.1, from coordinate 30,944,390 downwards.
GGATGAAGTTTGACAGCCAAGGTGAGAGACGTTTTACTAGTCATCAAGTGGCCGTCCGTGACATTAAAAGTCACATTAAAAGTAACTAACTGACCTTCATATATATGTACATTTTTTTCTAGGCAACCTACGTGCTATCAACCCAGAGAATGGTTTTTTTGGTGTTGCACCTGGTACCTCAGCCAAAACCAACCCCAATGCCATGGCAACTGTAATGAAGAACACCATCTTCACAAATGTTGCAGAGACCAGTGATGGTGGAGTGTACTGGGAGGGTATGGACCAAACACTGCCCGAAGGAGTTACCATCACATCCTGGAAGAACAAGCCCTGGAGTTCAGAAGATGGTAATTAGCTTTTTGAGTTTGTTCAACTATTCCCAAAGACAAGAGGAGACTGGAAATCAAGTTCTTGGGAAGGATGAAGCTTTATGTGAAGGGGACACTAAAGTGGACTGAATGCAAATACCTTACTGACCAAGACATTCATCAATGGTCTCCTCTTTTTTCTTTGTAGGAGAACCCTGCTCTCATCCAAACTCTCGGTTCTGCACGCCGGCCGGACAGTGTCCCATCATTGACCCACAATGGGAATCCCCAGAGGGAGTCCCCATAGAAGCCATCATTTTTGGAGGCCGTCGGCCACAAGGTGAGTAAATGCTGGCTGAGAGACTCAAGAACTGAAACACTGCTGGAATTAATGTGAGACACAGTTGTAGTGCAGATTAAGACAAAGAGGTTAAATATGGAGTTTTGCATAAGAAACTGATCAGAAGATATTAATCACTGTGTTTCCTCTCAGGTGTTCCTCTAGTGTATGAAGCCTTCAGCTGGCAACACGGCGTGTTTGTTGGCGCATCCATGAGGTCAGAGGCAACGGCTGCAGCTGAACATAAAGGTCAGTCCCTAAGCAACACGATCGCCATTTATCTTCAGTTTAGTGGCTTTAGCCAAAATCCCACACTTAAATATCTTTCTTCCTGCTTCTTTTATCCAGCTAAGGTCATCATGCACGACCCCTTCGCCATGCGGCCTTTCTTCGGCTACAACTTTGGCCAGTACCTCTCTCACTGGCTGAGCATGGCAGACCGTCCTGGTGCCAAACTCCCCAAGATCTTCCATGTCAACTGGTTCCGCAAGAGCCCCACAGCCGGCTTCCTCTGGCCTGGTTTTGGTGACAACGTCCGTGTTCTGGACTGGATGTTCAGGCGGGTGAACGGTAACGCGGGTGCTATGCCCTCGGCCGTGGGCTTCCTGCCCTGCCGTGACTCCTTGAACCTCGAGGGCCTGCAGGGCCAGGTGCACCTGGATGAGCTGTTCTCCCTGGATGAGGACTTCTGGCAGAGGGAGGTGGAGGATGTAAGAAAGTACTTCACCACTCAGGTGAACGACGACCTGCCCAGTGAGGTGGCACAGCAGCTGGAGCTCCTGCAGCAGAGGGTGAAGCAGATGTGAAGCGGAAAGAACCGTAGTTGAGCTTCTCTGAATGGACACTGTTATATCTTCTTCAGCACGTCTGTAATTCCAGAATAAAATGTTTCCAATGACAGTTAGTAAATATGTAGCAGAAATCTACCAAAAGAGGAGAGTAACTCTATTCTTTCTAACCTCTTTTATGTAAGAAAGAAAACAACTCTCCTAGAAATTTCTTTAAGAATATTTTATTCTTTTATTTTTGAAATCCTCCCTTCAGAAATCAAAAAACTTAAGACTGCTGAATGCAATAGGAAATACTTTGTTTCCGTCCAGCCATAGGCTGTGTGAGTGGTGCCAGAAAAAAACGTCATGGTCTATGTCAAACATATTTAAAAATAACTTATTTGCACATCCTATTCTTATTCCCATGAAATGTATTTGGTATGCAAACAGGCAAACCTTTCCTGTTATAGTTTGTTGCCTTAATTTATTTTTTTACTGCATTAGTATGCCGTTGTCGAGATTTGTTTCCTTCTTGTGCTCTCAAACGGAGCGATATCAATAAAGAATAATTGACGGTATTGAAGTTGTTTTTCAGTTCTTGGTGTTCTTATCCTACCAACATTATTGGCCTAAAGCATGATGGACAAGGAAGAGATTTGAAACAGCAGATGCCAATGCAGCCCTTTCACCAGAAAGAGAAACATCCTGTGTGGTTGTGACCTGATTCTGGGAGCCTGGTGCCAGACAACAGTGACTAGCAGCTGCGATCAAAGCTACCTCAACACTTGACACACTGTGCAGAAAACAGCCGCGAAACAGGAGCAGGACGTTCACGGAGCACTGCAACAGGGAAAACAGAATGACACCACAATCATCTTTAAAATGCGTAGCAACTAAATAAAGTAATAAGCAGTAACACGACAATATCATTTCTGAGTTGAAATAAAAAGTGTCTTCTTTCAGAATAAAAGAAGGGAAACAGTGCACTCAGAAATGAAACAATAGTTGAATAATTTAATAATAAGCTCATGCAATGTCACGCCATTTATTCCTGTCCAGAATTGTATTAATTATGTGCCATCATCTTGTATTGATGATGGGTGATAAAATGATGAAATCCTCGTCTTCCATCTCATGCCATTCATGAGTTAAATTGTCTTATTTTAACCAAAAATAAGTCTGCCAATGGGGTAAGAAAAATGTTCTTGACTAGAGTACTTAACCAAAGCAAAGAAGTCCAGCCACTAGGCTGTGTCTGTCCATAGAAGCTGAAGGAGGCTTCTCCGTGTCTGAATGATGTTTTAGTTGGACCAGTAAAGATGCTGTAATCAAGCCTACTGAAGATGAATTCATCGACTAGTTTTTCCAGGTAGTCCATCACTACACCCAGACTTCTGGTCTGGTTGGTGGTTTTTAGGTCTATAGACCGAAGCTCTGTGGTGACCTGTGGTTGTTCCTCTTTGGCTCCAAAGACAAATATCTCAGTTTTGTTTTTGTTTAGCTGGAGAAAGTTATGGCCCATCCAGTCATGAATCTCCATTTACCAAGAGCCTGTACAGGCCTCGGTGTGCTGGTGACATTTAATATATATCTGTGTGTCATCTGCATAGCTGTGGTAGTTTATTTAGTTGTTTTTTATAATCTGTGCCGGTGAGAGCATGTAGATGTTAAACAGAAGAGGCCCCAGGATGGAACCCTGGGGAACTCCACATGTGATTCTTGTCTGCTCAGATGTGAAGGTGCTTAATGACACAAAGTATTTCCTGTTCTCAAAGTACATTTTGAACCAGTTTAGTACAGTTCTGTAAAGACCTGTATATATGGGTATATATTGTATATATTGTGGTCGACTGTATGAAATGCAGCACTGAGATCCAGTAAAACTAAGACTGACATTTTTCCACCATTTGTATTCAGACATATGTCATTAAACACTTTGGTCAGAGCCGTCTCGGTGCTGTGGTGCTGTCTAAAACCTGACTGGAAGACACCATAGTAGTTTTGTGTTAAAAAGTTATTTAGCTGTTGAAAAACCGCTTTCTGACTCTTTTTCATTTCTCAGCAGTGTGGAATTTCACCATGGGACTTCTTCCTTCCAGAGATAACCTTCATATTAATGGGAGCATAAGCTTAAAATTGAACATTTTACTAGTGAAGCTACTGACGAGCTCATCGACTGAACCCCCAGACAGGGCAGGCGTTACAGAGAAGACCTGGTTAAAGATCTCACTACTGTTTTCAGTTAGACACCGTTTTGTGATCACTGCTGTTGACACATTTGTCGACACAATCGTCCTCTCAAAGTGTAAAGCATAACACCACATACATCCACTGATTACAACACCTGAGAGCTTTTGGTCCGGTCACCTGAGCTGATGCCATCTGAGGCCAGGCTGTACATTCTCATGGACCACTGCAGTTGTTGTGTAACAGGTGAAGATAATGACGACGGCAGAAGTTAATCATCACTAACTTGTTTTTGACTGTCTTGATTGGTGTTCTGGTGCTGTTGAAATGTATTTTAGTTGAAAGTTTCCAGGAACATCGAAGACAAAAACACGAACAAGTCCCTGCGGCGCTCTATTCAAGCATAAACAGTGCGACAGATTGTGCAGAAACATTTGCATTACTTGTTGTTTTTTTTACTTTTTTTTTCTTATTAATTTACATATTCTTTAGCATATTTGGACATGAAATTTGAGAGTTGATCGTAACATGGATACAAATAATACCTGATCAATGGTGACATTAAATCATTGGCTGTCCAGGTGGTGTCCAGCCAACAATGTGGTCTACAAAGAGGAAACCTTTGGAAGGAAACCTCCGTCTAATGAGCAGAGATGGCAAACATTCGCTTTTGGATAGATGATATTATGTAATGTAGATGAAAAGAAATCTAGGAATATGGACACAGTTATTAGCCGCCAAAGAACAGAAGGCACCAGGTTGTAGTCAGGACTCGTCACTGTTGCCCCGCAGAGTCAGCACCTCCTTTCAGTTTAATTTGTGCACTTCTCAAATCCTATGTGAAGGAAAAGGAGAAGTGGTAACTGTCTACCACTCAGGCTTACTAACCAGAGTCTGAAAAGAGACACTTTCTGGTCTTTCAGTAACACTGGATGCCAGTATCTTTGCATCTTGTACAACTGGAAATCATTTTGGATGTATTTATGTCCAGGATTTGTCCCTTAAATCACACATTAAATAGGTTGTATAGCATTACCTTCTTCCACCTTCATAACGTTGCTAAAAGACAGAAAGCCCTATCACACACAAAAACATTAACAATTTAATTTTTACTTCAAGATTAGACTGGCATTTCTTAATTAACAGGATGTCCAAAAATGACCCTGAACAGTCTTCAGATGATCCAAAATGCTGCACCAAGAGTTCTGGTGAGGATTAACAGAAGAGATCATACTTCTCCAATCTTAGCATTGGCTTCATGTTAAATCTGGGATTAAAATTTCTTACATATTAGGCCTTTAAAAGACCCTGCTCCTCGTTACCTTAAAGATCTCATAGCTCCTCATCGTCCCAACAGATGTAAATATAAAAGTAGAATTTCACAGGAACTCAGAGACACATGAAAGTTTGAACCAGGATACAGACCATAAAGAGTCTGTTTCCCAGTCTCTACTCGCTGTAAGAACTGTGGGCAGAAATGAATATAAGATGATGTTTAGGCCACAGGATGCGCTGTGGTCAGCGTGACCGCTCCTCTACATGTCGGGTTTCTGTAAATAAGTCTGCAACACAACGGTTTTAATGCAATGGCAGGACTGTTTGTCTGAATGCCGCAACAATAATTTACATCTGAGGTTCTGCCAGATAGAGATCACCTGAGGTCTTGTTTTTCAGAAACATTATCAGAGAAAATAATTACCCGACAAAGCCATCATTTTACTGCTTGTTCTAAAACATCCTGTTTTCATGCTCAGCTCTTATCTTCTCAGTTTTTGATTTTAACTTTACCTGTTATCTGCTGGGTCATAAAGGTGCCTGAGTGTTACAGCCTATCCCCCACAGTTCAGTGGAAACGTTGATGTGCAGTTTGCTGGTCTGAAGCATTCACGCGTGATAACACAAGACCAAGAGGGAAAGACATAAATAATCGTCTTAGAGAACCAACGTTGCACCACACCATTCCTGAAAGGGTTAAAAGCCCATTTTAAAAATCTACTTGGAGTTCAGCATTCTACTGTGAGATTGATTGGTTATTGATAAGTGTAAAACATTCAGGACAGTTGGCAGGAGTGGGTGGAGGAGGGGTTGGAGGGGGTGGAGGAGGGGGTGGAGGAGGGGTTGGAGGAGGGGTGGGCGATTCATGGGAACCTTAATGTGCTGTTTTCACATGACTGGAATGTACATTTTCCATTGTTTCAAAGTCTTAATAGAAACTTCATTATTTAAAAAAGAAAGAAAGAAAAAGGAAAAGTTACATGTTTGAGATTAAACAAATACAGACTTCAATCTTTATCAGTGAATGAAAACAGCTTTAAATAAACTACACCTCGGCAAGCTTCTGGCACATTGTATATTAACAAGTATATTAGTTTACAATTATGAATTTCTTAAAGTTTACATGAAATAAACTGTTTACAGGATGTGATAAGAATGTGTTTAACATGTTTCTGAGACAAAAGCACCCCGTCTTTTCCGAGCATGTCCAGATTTAGTGATACAAAAACACTCAGCTCAGCACAATGAAATTAGTTACAAGATGAAGTTCATGTGTTTACACAAAGATTATCTCAGTGAGAGGAAGTTGTGTTTCACAGTGAACATGAATGAACGGGAGCAGACAGGTTTTATTGGGGAAGGAAGAACGTGTGCTGATATCCCGGGACAGTTTATCAGCTACTCTGATAAAATACAACAGGTTAGTGTGCTGCACTTTTCCAGAGGGTGTCACTAAAACTTCAACTGAATGTAGATAAAACGAGAGTTTTCCTTTTCCCTTTTCTTTCCTCCTCTCTTCCTTTCTTTGATTGCCTTCAACCTTCTGGTCTTATTTCTTTATTTCTCTTTAAACCGTCTCCAGGATCAACTAAGTGATTAAATCCATCCAATCTTTAATTGCCCACTTCAACAAGTTACATGCTAATAAATTAAAATGTATTAATTATTATAATGATTAATTATTATGATTAATTGGAGCAGTCTAGATACCTGAACGCAAGTGTTTTATCATTACGAAAGCATTTGAGGACTTCATTGTGGCAGCGGAACGAACACAAATACCAAACTCACGTCAAGGACGGCGTCATACCAGAAGAAATCCAGAAGATTTCCAAGCAAGCACTCCAGCAGTTGCTGAAATATTTCATATTCGTGGTGGTCCAGTAGTCTGGCGCTGTGGCATCACCCAAACGTTATATAAAAAAGAACGCCTTAAGTCTGGGACTGTTCTTATACCTGAAGAGAACTTTGTCTGATCTCAACTTTTCAGAGACACTGAGAGCTTACGATATCGAAGGATTGAAGAAAACTGAAATTTCTCTGTTGTAAAAAAAACTAAAATAAAAAAAAAAAGAAAAAGTCTGACATGGACAGGAAGGCTGTTGCAGGACTTCAAGTCTTTCAGTATCTTCTCCCTGTGTGTGGGTTTTCTCTGGGTACCACAGTCCAAGAACATGTTTTGTTGATTATAGATTCATAATTCACAGTTGGAGAAGGTGTTGTCGGACGCGTGGTCTTGTGACGGAGCAGTACACTGCGTCTTGCAGCGGGACACCTGGGTTCAGCGCCTGTAACCCTGTGAACGTCTGTAGGTTTGAACTGGACATAGAAAGTAAATCCCTCATTTCAACTATATGAATCATCTTTAAATTGTTAGAACCCACTTTGACTTTGGTCACTTGGCGCTTGAGCAGAATGTGAAAGTCCAATACTTCTGACTAACACGTCATAGACTCTTGTACAGTCATGGGACTATTGTGTCAAGTGGAGAGAGTAACTCTTACCGTACCCAGTAATGGAGTACCTTTTTTATCATTTACAGCCATGTGAAAACATCAGGACTGTGTCACATGAAGCAGGGAACTGAGGCCCAGAGATTAGAAGAGAAAGCACAATGCGAAGTTGCACAATAAAAGTAGGACAGTCAACAGCATCAAAGGTGAGCTCTTATCAGCTGTGTGTGAATAGAGTTGAGTAGCGAGCTGACACAGCTGACATGGTAACATCACTGCGGCTCCGCTCAGGCACTCACCCTCTATCAGACGTCAGCAGTGACGCCATCAGGCCGAGGGCTGTGATTGGTCAAACCTCAGAGGGAATTCCAGGTGATGTAGCAGAAGATCCAGCTGCTGCCAGTTGGCTTCAGACGGACAGTTACAACCTTAACTGCCGAGAAATCTGCCCACTTAACGCTTTTCATCTGTAGACATGATCACTTCTGCTGTTGCTTTAACTCTGTTTCCAGTGATCTAAAGTTAATGAAACAATAAAATGTGTTTTCTTTCATTATCCTTTCTTCGGTTTTCCAAGGCTCCACATTTCTTCATCCTCTTTCTTCATGATGCTTCCAGTCCTGGCCGACTATTTGAGCCCTTGTTCCCTGTAAGTTTTGGTTGTTTAACAGGTTAATTTATAATCTGTGGCAGCAGAACACAAACATTAGATGTCTTTAGAAATTCCTTAACCAGGAACTTTACCAAACCATTAATGTAACACACTTTGTGGAGACCCGTCACAAACATCTGCATGAGAACAGTCTGTACTAGGAGGACAGACCTCCATCCTTTCATTTTTGAATCATTCAAAAGAACATTTATGGAAATATTTATAGACATTATCAAATGTATCATAATGTCTGGATGTTTGAACTGCTTGAGTCAGCTGAACTGTCACTACCGCTCAGGTTTAGTTCAACTGCTGTTAAACCTGTACGTGACGTAAGAAAGTCATGTGACCTCTTAAACCACACTGTGCAGTCGTTCTGCAACAGAAGGTTAGCTTCATTTTAATTGACGTCTATTTAAAGAGAATAATAATCAACCACCAGATGTCTCTTGTCCTTCCTGCCAACTTTAGGCTCAATCCATTTGTCCTCAGAAGTTTGAATTTCCAGGTTCCAAGTCAGACACTTCTAGTAGAACTGCTGAAGTCAGAAGTCCAACACAGAAAGTCAGTGAAACCTCATCTACCACGGCAACGTAAAGGCCGGCTTATGCGTCTCTGTGTAGCTGACGTCACTGCGACGTGGAGCCTCCGCCGAGCGTCCGCCGAGCCTCCGCCGAGCCTCCGCCGAGCCTCCGCCGAGCCTCCGCCGAGCCTCCGCCGAGCCTCCGCCCAGCCTCCGCCGAGCCTCCGCCCAGCCTCCGCCCAGCCTCCGCCCAGCCTCCGCCCAGCCTCCGCCCAGCCTCCGCCCAGCCTCCGCCGAGCCTATGCCGAGCCTCCGCCGAACCTCCGCCGAGCCTCCGCCGAGCCTCCGCCGAGCCTATGCCGAGCCTCCCCCGAGCCTCCGCCGAGCCTCCGCCGAGCCTCCGCCGAGACTCCGCCGAGCCTTCGCCGAGCCTCCGCCGAGACTCCGCCGAGCCTCCGCCGAGCCTCCGCCGAGCCTCCGCCGAGCCTCCGCCGAGACTCCGCCCAGCCTCTGCGTGCCCTGAGGGGCACCTCCAAGGCTGCATGACATTGGCATTAAGGCAATGCAGGCTGCAAGGGCTTTTCTGAGTGGCACTGTAGCGTTTTTCAGGTTTACCCCCTCTGCCAAGCTGCCGTTTCTAACTTGTTGGAGTTGGAAATGGCAGTGTTGCCTCAAAATACTCACATCAGGTAGTACTTTGTTAAAGTGCTGCCAAGTCCGCCACGAGCTAACCAACAGTGTAAAGCTTCCTTGAGCTTGAGGTGTCTTACAACGACTGCCTGGACGGGTGTTTGGCCATCCAACATATGTCCATGTATGAGTCTTGGTATGCTGCAGCCACTCCACATATTTGAACAAAGTTGTCCAAGCATTTTCAGCAGCAGGAGTATTTTAAAATTGACAGAAATATATCTGAAGACAGGCAGTGCTTGTAAAATCCTTTGATTGATCTTTGGAACGCTTTTCAGTTATTAAGATTCTCAGTTATCAGCTTTATGGTACATTAGTAAATCATTCAACCCTCTCATCTCTCCTGTCAACTGAACCATGAAACAAACTAGACGGAGTTTGTTCAGCGTACAGTCTGACAGGTATGTGGCAAGACAGGCACGATCGTCTGAGGTAAGAGCTGACGTAGAAACAAGGCCGGCAGAGAAAAGCGTGCAATGCGATTGAAAGTTTTTACCAGCCTAACTGGCTCAGATCCATCTGGTCGGGATCATCCTCTGACAAGGCAGCTCCCACCAGAGACATAAAGAGCAGAGATGGAGGTGAAGCGTAAGAATGCATGTCTGTGTGTCAGGTCTGGAGCATTTATCATCAGTGTTCTAAAAGAAGTCTCAATTAAATCCAAAAGCATTAAATAACAATTTGAGTCATGAACGTTAATAGACTGTCAATGTCTTCTAGACTAGATTACTGTAACGTGTTGTTGGCCGGATGTCCAAGGTATTCTCTGAAGATCCTCCAGATGATCCAAAATGCAGCAGCGGGAATGCTGACAGGAACCAACAAGAGACCACGTCTCTCCAGAGTTCACTTCCCTCCATCGGCTCCCCGGAAAACTCAGAATCCAATTTCACATTTTATTACTTGTGTATAAAGTCCTAAACATCCAAACTCCTGGTTTTCTACAAGACCTGATGGTTTCTCATGTTCCTAACAGAGTTCTCCGTTCTCAGGGTGCAGGTTTACTCTTCTAGTTCCTAGAAGATCCAGATTTAGATCTGGAGGACGGGTCTTCTGCTATCAGGAACCATCCCTATAGAACCAACTTCCAGTTTGGGTGAAGGAGGCTGACACCACCTCCACCTCCACCCAGACTTCAAAAGTTTGTGTTCAGTAAAACATCTAGTTGGTGTAAACTAGATGTTTTAGGACCAGTAGTCTCAGCTGCAGCTGCAGGACCAGACTAGAGCGCCAACATTCAAACTTCTGGGTGGAATCACTGCGGACCCACGAAACGCATTAACTTTCAAAAGGGTGACATTTTTTGTTCAACGTTGGGTAAAATTTTATAAAGCAACACTTTGATTTTGGCTTGACAGTAGGCGTTGACCATCAGCTCTGAGCGGTGAATGAAACCCCACACAGCATAATCATCATCCCGTAGACAGAATACAGCATTTGTTGTGTTTTACAAACAGGCCACTACTTCTGGCTGTGGGTCGGTCTGGAAGGATCTGAGACGTCACAGGGGCCGTGTCCCGTTCTTCTACAGTCTCAGGTCACATGTGCAGCATGTACTGTATGTTTGTGTACTACAGAGTACTTTTTACTGAACTACAGATGTGTTGTGGGTGAAGCCTTCAGAGGGCTCGTCATGCTCAGACCCACTTCAAAACGAATGCGTGTGCGCCATCTGCTGGTCACAGCGAGACGATGATTACATTTATTCACATTTGATATGCAAATGTGTTATATGTTCTCATTTGTAGCGTGCTGTTTATTTCTTTAATAATATTGTTTTTTACTGTTATTTGTCTTAGTTGAGGATTTCTTATCTGATCATTGATTTATTTGCTTTTACTGCAATGGGAACCTTTTTAACAACATTTATAACTTTGGTTAACAAAATACTAACAAACAAACAAAAAAACAGAGAAAACACAGAAATAATTATGAAAATTTTTATTCTTTTTTTAACAGAAGGCTAACTGAGATGTGACCAATTCATACCAAGATCTGTGACAACAACGATAAACCACTGTCTTCTGCTTGTAACAGAGGAGTAAATAAGAACATAAGTATCCCAGCAACATGTATATAAATTAAAATGAAAGATCTCCACACACAAACAAGCTGTTATTATCACTGAGAATAAAGTAGACCTCTATATGAGTGTGTGAGCCATGCTGCAACAGACAACACACTGGAGTTCAACCCTGAACGCTTTAGCACCATGTTCATCTCCATCCATGACCGTATTTCCTCAAATAAAGATGAGATTTGTACTTACTTCAACTGCTTACGGCACACTTGACTTGAAAATCAAACTAAGATTTTTCTCTTATAGTGAAAGATGTGCACTCACGCCACAGGCTTCAGACGAGTTACTCAGTAACTCGGCAACAATATTAAAGACAGAATGATTGTTTAATTAAATTGATTGGATAAAAAGTGGTTAAGATCCATTATAATGATGACAGAAGCCAGCCTCTATTTGTCATTATAAAAGCCTGTTTTTAATTAAATCCCAACTTTTATTTAAGAAAATGCAGTAGATATCAAATGAAGTTGTGAGCCTGGTGCTGAAATCCAACGACAGGAACCCCAAAGTTCTTCTGCAATAACAAAGTAGGGATCAGGTGTTCGATGTCAGTCCTGGTCCTGGCCGAGCTTAAACCTTATTTTAGATCCCTCTAAGCTGATGATCGTCTGTGTGCAGTTTTGTTTTCCTGGACACAGTCACAGCATTCAATCAATTGTTTTTGTTCAAACGGCCGGACCGGCGGATCCTGAGCAGAAAAATAAAAAAATCTATTGTACAAGTCCCACATTTTACATGCTTGCAGGATTAAAAACGACAAAAAGGCGGAAGACTTCTACAATAGTTGCAAGCATTGGAGCGCAGTTAGATACACGTTTATTTAAATATGCACACAAAACATACTGCAACAAAAAGAGAGTGCTAGCGCACAATTTTTCTTCAACATTGTCAGAGGAAAGGCGCCATGCAGCGCTGATTCAAAGAGGAGAGCGAGCAGAAGAGAAGACCACGATGCACCTTCCTCCCGTCGACACGTGATACACCAGAGCTCTCATACCACCGTCTTCTGGCTCTATTATCATCGGCAGGTGACAAAAAGAGTTGGAAAAACTGGAGAAAGGCATCCTTAATGCAACAGGCTTTCCTGAAAAGTCTGAACGGTTCCAGTCAGGATGACTCCCACTTTGGAAATGACTTTAATGAGACTGCAGACCGGAGAAGCAGTTTCAGACCTTTTGATGTTGCTGAGGTTTGCTCAGCTGTAACAGAAATAGAAATTCTTATTTCAGGTGAATTTGAGCTCACATACTTTTATTTTATTCCCCCGCGTTTCCGGATAGGCTTCCATATGTCACGAACATGTTAAATTCAGTGTTTAGTTACTGTCTAAGATTTTGTGTCGAAAGGCAACATTCACATGGAGGATTAAGGGGAAGTCTCCATTCATGCTGGACACCACAAGGCACACATGTAGCTGCTGGAGACGTGATGATTGGCCAGCAAACGTGAGCTACATCCACAAAGACAAACTCTTGAACTTGTAAGTGCATGAGAAACATGTGCTCACATCTAAAAGAAAGGAAACCACTGAAACGGTTTTGTGTGTTGTTAAAAGGCAGAGTGTCTGTCGCCTTCCTCCTCGCACAAACAGCTGTCCACCTGCGACTGGAAAGGCCACTCGGACATGAATCGATACGGACTTTTACCCCAGCGATCTGCAGCTTGTGTGAGTTACTCTAGGTAGTTTTACACTCTCTCAAAGTTTACAAATAGGTTTTTGTGAATGAGGAATTAACGTAAAATCATATTTTATGTTCTCAAATGAATAAACAACAATAAAAAAATTATATTTAACACACTACGTTAAAATACGACTAAGGTTATCAAAAAGGCAAATAGTAGGTGTATTGCAACGATCTTTGCGGCATCACTATCAAAAAACACTTATCTTCATCAATCTCATCACCATCATCCAAACATCATCATCAGCATCATCTGAGACAGTGTGGCCGGGGATGATTGACAGCCCCAACGAGCCACTCACATTTAGCCCGTCTCAGCGCAGGCAGGCACACTTGTACGACAAAGCAACAGTAACAAACGATGAACATCTCCACGGAGACAGAAAGACGGCCGGCCAAGGCCGGCTGCGGAGGAGCTCTGTCATTGGACGGCAGGCATCTCTTGGGAACAAGAAGAGCTCGTTCAGACAGGAGGAAGAGGAGGAGGAGGACAAGAAGGAGGCAGGCCAGGTGTGTGGGACAAATGTTCATGATGTATCTTGTGTGGTCCGCAGTGAAAAGAAAAAAATGTGCTGGATGAATGAAAGTGTGTGTGTGCAGTAAATGTACACTGATGTGGCCTGGGAAGGACCTCCAGCTGTCTAGACATTTACTAAACACACACACACACACACACACACACACACACACACACACACACACACACACACACAGAGCAGACTAAACAAACTATCCTAGGAACCTGACCTTCCAGACACACACACACACACAGACACACACACACACACACACACACACACACACACACACACACACACACACACACACACACACACACACACACACACAAACACAACAGGACCGTTTAAAAGTCATCAACTGTGGTATTTGTGCTGTATTTTGAAGAAAAAAACTTTTAGAAAATGTTCTTTTGAACTTTTTTCGTCCACAATATCACTGACTTGAACTAACATGAAGTTAACACAGTTTTTAGCGTTAAGTCAGGACCCCAGAAATTATGAAATTTGGTCCTCAAATGTACTTCTGGTTCCCTTAAATCCTCATAATGTAACAAAAACAAGAACAGACACACACAGCACATCAAAAGTCAGTTAAACACAGTCTGTGTGTGTGTGTGTGTGTGTGTGTGTGTGTGTGTGTGTGTGTGTGTGTGTTGGTGCACTCGCACCAACATCAGTGTGTGATGTGTGTTTCCAGTCAGCCTCCCAGCGAGTTTTCCACTTCCTCCTCCTGTTGTTTTGTTTTAGTATCATCAGTCAGATTATTTTCTTTCCCTCGAAGCGGAGCGATTGATATTTTTTATTTTCAGTTTAAATCATCTCTAGCATTTGTTTCTACACCCTGATAAGAGCCAGTCTTCTCATAACCTGCTATGAACCCTCAGGATGCAGAAACCCGAACTGTTTGAAAACAGGGAAAGCAGCCGGATCCAAGTACAAGTTTATCGCAGCGCTGGAGAGGAAAGACGCCAAAGGCAGCTTCACTTGCGTTTGGATCAGTCTCATAATCTCATAATCCTCACTGGATCTTTAACACATGTGATTCACCAAAAACAGAAAATATTAAAATATTCATCATGTGATGTGCTAATGTTGATGTTTTTTTTTTGGCCTTGAATTCTCCTCAGGCAGGAGTGAAGTCAGATTCTGGACGTTTGGCTGTAGTTCGGCCTGCTTCCTGTAGAGGGCGCTGAATTGGATCAATACCGGACATCAGACGAAGCTGAGTTAAACTGGCTCACATTAACACAAGATCACATTCTGTTTTATTTCTGCACTTCTTAAAGAGATGATACAAGACGAGCTGCTATTAACACTCGTGTCACTTGTCAACACTTCAGTGTGTCCAGTTTCAACAACCTGTCCTTGTGCTGGTTCAGCACTCAAAAGAGTTTTGTACCAAATGCTTTACTCTTGAAAACAAAGAAGAAATGGTTTCAAAATATGTAAACAGATGCGAATTGGTTATATTCAATATAATCTATGCTTATTGGTCAAAGTTGTACCTTCAAATCGTCTCATGGACATCTTGAATTAGATGTGCATAAGCCTCTTTCCTGTATAATGAAAAGCTCCAACAGCCTTTAGAATCATTAATCTATGATTTCAAGCAACGTTTCTGTTCCACCAGACATGATGTTTAAAGCACTGGTGTAAAACTCTTCGTATCCTTTTAAAAGTGCAGCTCTAAAAGCAGAAATGCTTTCTTTTCTTTTCTTTTGTTTTGTTTTGTTTTGTTTTGTTTTGTTTTCTTTTGTTTTCTTTTCTTTTCTTTTGTTTTGTCGTGTGGAAGAGAGCCAACGCCGCCTCACAAAGAGGATTGTTGCTCATTTCCTGTTGCGGTAAAGTGCTCAGAGATGCCTGCAAAGACTCAGAAACGGAAGCAGAGTTGGATGCCTGTTGAAGCGTCGGGATGGACGTGTCTTTAAGAGGAGCGATCAGATGTGTGGCTGCAGCAGTGCGCAGTGGGAGCATCGAACACTCGGGGGCCTGTTGGGCGACTGGCTTCCTTCCTGAGTAATGCACTAAAATAAAGACGAACGGGGTCTGTCTCTCTTCTCACCAGGTGAAAAAGAAATCGGACAATCCAATAAAATAACAGCTAATCCTACTACGTCCTACTCTACTTCTAACTGCTGTTACTCATTGTCTTGATTAGCTCAGACGCTTGTTTCATGAGACACGTCTGATTGCCAGACTTGTTTGGTGGAGGTAGAAAGCACCCAGCTTTGGGATTCGGCTAATGATTCGGCCAATGAGATGAGGAAGACGAGACATAACTACGAGTTTCTGATTGAGCCCACAGGTTGGATGCCGGCTTTTGGTTGTTCTTGCGGGACTTCAGACATTTGCATAAACCAGAGATTTCCTTTGTTTCATTTAGTTTATAAATCAGTGGTACAGTAATGGTTGGTCTGAGTCCAGCGAACCAAAGTCACGATCGCCCCCATGAAGTGTCGCCATCGCACCGCTGCGCACTGAGCAGGTCCACTTCAGTCCCCTTTTGTGTCTCAATACACAGAGCTCCTTCACAATCTCTCAGATCTTCCATCATACCAAAATAAAAACAAATAGTGCAATTCTTTTCAGCAATTATATAAATAACTCTAAATTCGTGTTTTCCCCTCTCAGTTTGCGTACGCGTGTATATGTACTCCATATGCATCAAGTATACATGAATGTTGAAAATGTTCATAGTGAAAGTTGGTACCCCAACAGATTAGATGTTTTATCTGTAAAACTAGACATCAAAACAAAAACAAACGAATAAATCAAGTTTAGAAAAACGCCCCTATTTTTGCAACCTCCTCTCTTAATCCATTTACATTTCTGTCTTTCTGTACAGCAAACACTCTTGAACGTTTGTGCAAACCCTCTTCAGAAAACATAAAAAACGCACCCTGCATCAGTTGGTCAATGTAAGGCAGAGCTTGACGCTTCAGGACGTTTAGCACCGTGCTACAGGTGGTGGACTCCTTTAGATCACGATAACCATATCTAATCTCTTCCTGGAGATACAGGGTAATGTGCGAATGTGTCCCAGCCAGGAAGCTGAAGCTCGGTGGAGAAGTTACTGCAAACCACGAGAAATGTGAAACGGGCTTTAAAAGACTCGAAGCAGCGAGGGCGGATTATCACCAGAAAACAAAACAAACTGTCATTGGGAAGTGATTCAGTGAAACAAGCAGAACAAGTAAATATTTATAATGAATACGTCGATCAGTCTGGCGGAGGAGCGAGCCGGAAGAGCTGTGAAGTGAAGGGGCCTTCTGTAGCCATCTTTGTCGTTACCGCCCTGCTCTTCAGCATCGCCTGATCCTTTGAAGTGCTCCTCGTACTAGCGAAGTGGGAAGCTGTGGAACAAGAAGAACCAGAACTTCTGCCGAGGCTGTGCTCTGCTGGAGTGTTGTGGTTTCCAGGCGTTCTTGCGAATGGGAAGCCTGTTTGTGCAGCTGCTTCCCAGCCCCCACCCCCATCTGAGAAACGGGAAAACTGAGGACCGACCGCGAGCCGGTCAGAAACTACAGCTAATGTCAACCGGTTCAGGGTGGATGTTACCATTCATGAGATCCTTCCTCGCTTGTCCACTGGTGATGGTGGGAAGATGGCGAGAACCTGGGGTTTTTCGCAGCTCTGTCACACATGCTGGGGGCTTTTTGGGATTTCTCCTTTGTGTTTCTCGTTATTCCTGTTGTTCACACTTCCTGCTGTTGCGGTGGGAGTGTCTGAGCAGGGCCCTGTATGAGGGAGGGTGGGGGCACTTGTGAGGATGACACAGTTCGCTGGTTGTGGGTGGAGGTCATGGTTGGCGGATGGTGAAGTGCTCCGATCACCTCGCTGTAGGTCGGAGGAGCTCCCTTCAACGTGAGAGCCCTGATTCTGCTGCCGGACAAGGCCTCCTGGGCCTCCAACACGCTGATGCCTGAATGGACGCTTGGGGGAGGAGCCTGCAGACTGAGAGGGAAAAAACGAGGTCGAATAAGAAGGATGAGAGCACAAACGACAGAAGAAGCAGCACAATTAGGTCCTTTTAATGCTGCTTCCACTTCACAATGCTATTTCAGGATTCAGATAACCAGGTGAGGAACTGGACCCGTGTGGAAGCATAATGTGATCTTTTGAATAAGAGTGATTCTTTGCTGTATTTGACGAGGACAGAGCTCGTACACGGGGAGGGGGAGGGTCCTGCAACTTGGGTTTCTTCAAATGCAACTCCACTTTCTTTTTTAATTTAGCTCTTGAGCCTCAACCCCGACGTTCTTCTGGTCCGTAAACTATGAGACATGGCGTACATGACTTACTGTAATAATAAGAGCATTAAAAGGAAATACAATTCATCTGTGAATGAGTAACAAGAGGAAATGGTGCTGGTTAGAAAGTAGAGGATGTATTTTCTGTTTAATTGCATGTAGCCGAGCACAGGAACAGAAATAAATTAAAAAGCTGATATTAAATTCCATTAAGTAAGTTTTCCTACTTTTCTTCTTTATTATTCAGACTCAGCAAAAGTAATGATATGATTCCTCATTCACCCACAGTCCCATTTGTGAACTGAATGGCATACCAAGCACTTTCTTCAGCTTCCTGGACAAATCTTTTCTAACGGTTAGACTTACAGAGGTAATATACGACCCTTGGGAAATGACAGGGTACGGCACTTCGAGCGGGCAACAAGTCAGACTAAACAAACACGGTCAAAACTGAGTTGCAGGCGTTCAATTTGCCCGTAAATCTCTGTAGCGCTGTCACAACTGAGTCCCTGTCCTTGAAGGTTCGCTGTGACTGAAGGAGATGCATTATTCAGTGGGAGAGAAGGTCATTCCCACGGAAACAGGCCAGTCTTGTGACAGCAGAGTTTATGAGCAGGAAATACAAGGCGAGCATTTGGAGAGACATGTTCTGGTAAAAGGATGAACACATCCCTATATCTTCACTGAGGAAGCATAAATCGATTTATGAGAGTGTTAATGATGCTTGAACGATCAGCTGATTCACGTTGTGGAGAAAAAACGCGGATGATGCCCGACGCACATTTAGGAATTATCATGGGTTTGTTTTTTTCCACAAGGTGGTTTGTTCCTGAATGTAATTTCAATACAACTTCCTACTGGGTTCAACTCAATAACCAAGCAGAACTAGCTTTACAGAAAAAGAACCACTTGTGTCACCTGGCCTGCAGGCAGGAGTTGGACTGGTCCAGGGTGGGAGTCGAACACTGTTCGGTTGGGTGGAGCTCTGACCGACTCGCGGTTCAGCTCCATCTGCTGCTCGGGGTCTCTCAGCTGCAGTGTGCAGGGACCCTGGTACGGCGGCGGCTCCTCGCCGTCAGAGAGGGAGATGGTCGGAGGGAGGTCGATGAGGCTCTGGGGCAGGTAGGGGTACGTCGGCTGGAACCGACTCGGGGCATAAGTGTGCTGGAAGCGCTGGGACGGGAGCGCAGGCTGCGGGTCCCGCTGCAGGTAGGATGAGACTCCTCTGTCTGACGGCCGTGGGTTGTAGGCCTGCTGCTGTGTGAGAGGTGATATTGAAATGCTGCTGCTGTAAGACACTTTGACCTCAAAAGTATGTTGGTAGAATTAACTAGAATGGCTCATTTAGGGCACAGCTCACCTCGTTTAGACCGGGGTTTCCTCCTGTACTCTCAGAGGACCACATACCTCCCTCCTAAAACAAAAGTCAGATCAAAGATCAGATAAGAGTAAGAAAGGCTGTGCGTGGTAGGAGCAGATGCTCTCTAGACTGCTGATGACTGTTTCTTCGTAGACTCAAATCATGCCATCACTCATTTCCAGGTCATTTCTTGTTTGCAAGATGATTATGAACGCTTCACTCCACACCACACTTTTATGTCTATCCTGTTTTGTTATTTATTTATTTATTTATTTATTTTTGTGAGGCATTAAAAGGCCGACCAACGAGCTCTGGTTCTGTTGTGCTTTGTCAAACTATTATAAGTTGTCCACTAGAGGGCTCAACTGGCAGTTGAGCAGTTCAAAGCAGTTCAAATAAATGTATGATTTAAGGTGAAGACTCAGATGTAAAACTGACTGGAGGTCAGTTGCGTTCATAGAGAAGTTTTTTTTCCTCCACTCGTGCCGTTCTTCTCTCCAGCAGCAGTTTGCTGCCTGCATGTCTGCCTGTATGTGTGTCAGTATGTCTGACTGTTAATCCAAATTAACTAGGACGCTGTGACTCCCCCGAGCTCCTCAGAAGGTTTGTGTGTACGTGTGTGTGTGTGTGTGTGTGTGTGTGTGG